>CM062810.1:139912155-140300733 GCA_031772625.1 Pinus tabuliformis
AGGTACATACCTAGTTGCCATAGCTGGTTGGGTAACACCAAAGGTGCATACCTAGCTGCCATAGCTGATCTGAGAATTTGATTGGAAGATGGACTTGTTGAAGGTGTAGTTGTAGTAACAACAAGGATAGTATGAACAATAGTCTAAGTTGTTATGGGTGAAAAATTAGAGACTATAGAATGAGTAGAACTAGGGGGTTGTATATTAATAGACTAGGAAGACTGGGTGGACAAAGAAGTTGTTGCAATTGTTAAAGCTGAAAAATTCAACAGATTGTTGAATATAAGCTCCTTTAATGGCTTGGTCCAAAACCAAGACTAGACCCTGTAATTTATCACATTGTTATAGGTATTCTAGATTAGGATCTAATTTAGGAGGCTGTGTTTGGGGTATATATGGTCGTAGTAAAGCTTCATCAATGGTAGTCTGATCTACAAAGCTCTCAGATCTTGTCCTAAACAAACTATGCTGGAAAGGCAAATCAAACTCTATGTCTTGAATAGTTTCAAACTTCTCAGGAAGAGAGTTAGACCTAGACAAAGGACTGTTCTTAAGAAGAGAATTGAACCTAGACAAAGGACTGTTACTACCCTGGCTCTCTATAAGACTTCTCTTTCTCACTAATTTCTCTGGATTATCTAAAAATTCAGTAGGGTTGGGATCTGGGTGTGCTCTAGTGAAAATTATTTTATGAGCCAGATCTATTGAAAACTTATAACACAACTAATAAAATTAAAACTAATAACACACTCAAACATATACAAATATTACAACCTAGATCATGTATTTCATTGTGCTATAACAATTTTGATTTATCTGAAATACTGATTGACTACTAGGGAATAATTATTTTTGAATTTAAAAAGTATTCTTCCCCGGTATGGTCGCCACTATGTTGTCATTCTGTATTTTTGAGGTTGAGGGAGTAAACACATAGGAAAACATCCAAACCACTTTGGTGTTGGGTTGTGTTATGAAACCAGCTCACAAAAAGATAGAAAAGAGAGATCCATGCCTTAGAATTCAGCGTCTTCGAGGGGGCAACCTCCTTTACATTACATAAATGAGCAATTCTTGGATGATTCAAATGACAAAACCTCCTTTCTATATATATGAGTCTAAGGAGTCACAATATAACCCAACCGACCTAACAATAATAATATAAAGCCACAAAAATAACAATAGAGGGATTCTATGGGGCACAATAATAACAATATGGGGACAATAGGGCACAACAATATTAATAAGGGATACAACTACAATAGTAATGGGGTAATCACTAGTATTATAGGGACCCAACATGCCCCTCTCCTTCAAAAAAGTGTTGTCCTCGACGCTTCAGTAGTTCTGGATGCTTCTGTATAAAATTCTCATCCTCCCATGTGGAATCTTCAGCGCATAAGTTCTTCCACTTGATAAGATACTCCGAAATTGATCGATTTCGTAACTGTCGAGTTCTTGTTCTGTGATTGCTTCTGGTTCCAATATAATTTTTCCTTCCTCGTCAAGTTCTAGCAATATTGTTTGAACTGGGAGCTTGTCACCTATAACCTTCTTTAAACATGAAATATGGAAAACTGGGTGCAATCGAGAAGCTGCAGGAAGCTCCAATTTGTATGCCATATTACCAATCTTTTGCAACACCTTGTACGGACCATAATACTTTGGTGATAATTTATTATCCTTCTTAGCTTGCTTGAGGGACATTTGCTTATATGGTTGTAGCCGTAGGAATACCCAATCACCTACATCAAAACTTCTTTCGCTGCGATGTTGATCTGTCTGTTGTTTCATTCTATTCTGTGTCAACACGAGGTTATCCTTTAAGAGTTGGAGGACATGTTGTTGATGTTCGATGTGATGTTCCACTACTTGAACCTTAGAATTTTCTCTTAAATATGATGTGATGGATGGTGGTTGATATCCATAAAGTGCCATAAATGGGGTCATTTTTGTTGCTGTGTGGAAGGAAGTGTTATACCACCATTCAGCCAGAGGCAACCATTTGACCCATTGTGTCTGTTTATCAGATACAAAGCAACGAAGATATCCTTCCAAACATTTGTTTACTATCTCAGTTTGCCCATCAGATTGAGGATGATAAGGTGAGCTATGAGCTAACTGAGTACCAAGACAAGAAAATAATTATGTCCAAAAATTTCCAGTGAAAATGGGATCTCTGTCACTTACAATAATCTTTGGGTTTCCATGTAGCTTTTGAATTGTTTCCATAAATGCAGTAGAAATTGTACTGGCTTTAAATGGATGTGATAATGCACAAAAGTGTGCATACTTGGTAAGTCTGTCAACTACCACCATGATGACACTCTTTCCCTCAGACTTGGGTAAACCTGTGATAAAATCCATTGAAACCTCCTCCCAACGTTGGCTTGGAATGGATAAAGGTTGTAATAGACCCGGTGTCTTAATTGTTTCAACTTTATTTTGTTGGCAAACTAAACATTCCGCCACAAACTTTTGAATATCTAATTTAAGGCCCTCCCAAAAACATTCCTTCTTAACCCTGTGGTAAGTTTTTAAAAATCCTGAGTGCCCTCCTTAGGGAGAAGTGTGAAATTCCATAAGAATCTTTTGTTTTAGCTGGGAATTCTTACAGAGGTATAAGCGATCTTTGTACCATAACGAATCATTTTGCCAGCTAAATGTATCAGACGTACTGGAGTCTTGTTGTAACTTTCGAATAAGTGCCCATACTTCTTCGTCATTCTTCCATTCCTCCCTTGCTTCGTTTATCCAATCTGGTTGGATAATAGAAATGGCGCACAACAATGCTTCCACATCCTCATCCTTTCTTGAGAGTGCATCTGCCACCACATTTTGCTTCCCTTTTTTGTAGATGATTTCAAAGTCATAACCCAACATCTTTGTGACCCACTTTTGTTGCTCTTCAGAGGATAATCTTTGTTCTAAAAAGTATTTAAGGCTATCATGATCTGTTTTTACCTTGAAGTGTCTTCCCATTAGGTATGGTGCCATTTCTTAAGTGCATGGAGTATTGCCAACATTTCCTTCTCATAAATAGCTTTGTGTAAAAACTTTCCCTTGATTGGATGACTTTCAAAAGCAATGGGTCTTTCATCTTGCATTAAAACAGCACCAATTCCATTTCCTGAAGCATCACATTCCACAGTAAAGGTTTTTGTGAAGTCTGGTGTAGCTAAGACCGGTGCTTGGCACATTGCCTCTTTAAGATGCTCGAAGGCCTTTGTTGCTTCTGGAGTCCATGAAAATGCATCTTTCTTCAATAATGTTGTTAGAGGTGCTGCTATTCTCCCATAATTCTTAACAAACTTGCGATAATACCCTGTCAACCCGAGAAATCCTCGCAGATGCTTTATGGATGTGGGGATTTTCCATTCCTTAATGGCTTTAATTTTTCTAGGGTCTACCTTAACTCCTTCATGAGATACAATATGACCCAGATATTCCACCTCTTGTACTCCAAAGAAACATTTGGATCTTTTTACATATAATTGTTTCTCCTCCAATAGTTGTAGCACCCTGTCAACATGTTCAACATGATCCTTCCAAGACTTCTATAGATTAGTATATCATCAAAAAATACTAACACAAATTTTCTAAGGAATGGTTTGAAAATGGAATTCATCAAACCTTGAAATGTTGAAGGTGCATTGGTAAGGCCAAAAGGCATGACCAAAAATTCATAATGACCCTCATGAGTTCTAAATGCTGTTTTCGGAATGTCTTCAGTCTTCATTCTGATTTGATGATATCCTGAATGAAGATCCAACTTGGTGAAGTAAATTGATCCATGCAATTCATCCAGTAATTCATCAATGACTGGAATGGGAAACTTATCTTTAATAGTGAGCTTGTTGAGCTCCCTATAATCCGAACACATGCGCCATGATCCATCCTTCTTGTGCACCAATACTACTAGAGCAGAGAAAGAACTTTGACTCGGTTGAATTATACCAGCCTCTAGCATTTCTGCAACCATACGTTCAATTTCACTCTTTTGGGCATAGGGATATCTGTACGGCCTGATGTTTGGAGGAACACTTCCTGGAATCAGATGAATAGCATGATCATGATCACGAATAGGTGGGAGACCTTTGGGAGTCTCAAATACCTTGGAATGATTGTCCAAGACTTTTTGGAGATCTGGAGAAATAGATGATTCCAATGTGGAAACATCTAGCGAACATAATTGTGAAATTACACCTCTTTGTTCCTTTTTTAGAAGCTTTGTCATACCATTAGAGCTGATTATCTTTCCCGGTTTCCTTGCAATACCCCTTAATTCAACTTCCTTTCCTTCCACAGAAAATTTCATGAAAAGTTCTTGAAAATTAAAAGCTATTGTACCCAAGGATTGTAGCCATTGGACTCTTAGTACAACATCAACACCTCCCATTGGAATGGAAAGCATTGGGCTAGTCAATACATATTCTCCATGGATAGCTTGATATTATGGCACTTTCCAGAGAATTTTATGTTCCTCCATTTGCAACCATCACTTGACACTCTGGTCCTGGATATAAGAAGCAATTCAATTCTTTTGCTACCTTACAATGAATAAAATTGTGGGTACTTCCTGAATCAATCAACACTATTACCTTTTTCTTCTTGATTTGTCCTTCTATCTTGATGGTTTGAGGAGTGGTAATTCCTGCCAATGCATTACAAGATATGGTCGGATTCATTTCTCCTTTATCTAGGCTTTGTTCCTGGAGTATATCCTCTTCTTTTGACCTTTCTTGCTCCTTTTTTTTCCTCTTCACAATCTATGTAGAATAATTTCTTCTCAGCACACTTATGACCTTTAGTGTATTTGCTATCACAACTGTAACAAAGCCCTTTTGCTCTTTTTTCTTCCAATTGTTGTGGTGTCAACCTTATAGGTTGTGGAAGACTAGGGGAAACAACACTTCCATCTTTATAGTTGTGAGTGGTATGCTTCCTGGTTGCCATAATTTTGCTTTCCATTTTCTTTTCTTGCTAACCTGAATGCCTTCTAATGAATCAGGTTCCCAAAGGTGAACATCATGTTGGATATTATCCTTTAAAGTCCCTATGAACACATCAATCCTATGCTCCTCTGAAATATTTTTTACCCTTATGTTCAATTTTTGGAACTCCTCAATGTGCTCCATTATTGAACCCTTTTGTTTGAGACTTATCAATTGGCTAAAAAAAGTGTTGCTTTTTGTATCCTTATAATGTGCTGTCAATTCTTCCGTAAAAATTGCCAAAGTGATAATTTGTTTATGAGAGCAAAGCCATTGATACCATACAAACTGATTTGGTTCCAAATATAAATTTGCAATACGTACCTTTTGTGTGTTTTGCACATTATTGAGATTGAAAAATTGCTCAATTTGTAATATCCATGTTGCGGGATCCTTGCCATCAAACTTCCTCATATCGATTTTTGGAATATGGTGGGTCTTCGATCCAACATTAGAGTCTATGGAATCATGATTAATATTTATTTTGTTCTCATCACGAGTTTCCTTTACTACCCTTTCACCATTAGTGACCATTTCTTGTAGCAACTTATTAATATTTATCTTCAATTCTTCCATCTTATCATCCATGATATCAATTTTAGCGTCCATGCCATTCATATGAGCTTCCATGCCATCCATCTTAGCTTCTACGCCTTTCTTTAAACAATCCATCTTAGCTTCTACACCTTTCTTTAAACCATCCATCTTAGCTTCTACATCTTTCTTTAAACCATCCATCTTAGATTCTGTTGCTTTTTGTGTAAGTGACACTTGTTGCACTTGGTCTCATAATTTTGATATATCATGTTGCATTTCTTCCTCTTCTTCATAAGTCATGCTAGAGCTTTCATGTTGCTTACTAGGTGTTTGCATTTTCTTTTCTCAGGGCATCAATTACCGATTCAAACTAATTTTTCAAACTAAGCTTATGCAAAAATTTTAAAAAAACTACACACCTTTTTTCACTTTGTAGAAGCTTGATATTGAATCTGATGTATCTCTGCAATTGCGGATCATCCAGTTCTAAAATTGCGAGCTGTAGTAGCCCTATGTGTCCTCTTTCCAATGCCACCAGTCTAATCCAAGTTGGATTCTCCAAGAAAGAGTTATGCACAATCTCCCAAGATGACCTGATTATAGACTAGTTCAGTAGAGCGAACTTGTACGATGTGCCACGAGTCACTGTTTCGACCTTTGGATCTGAAAAAGATATACAAGAAACTAAAGTCTGTCCTCTTTTTGTACCTTCTTACGAAATTTCAATCCGATGCTCAGAGAGAAAGTTATGATGATTTTCGCCAGGTCACCTGTTTGGAATGTAATTCAGGAGTCTGCAAAAAGACCAACTTCCTTAGATCATATCTCCGCAAATATAGTGAAAAAAGCTCTGAAATTCGGACCCAAGATTCAGAACGAGTTCTTATGAAATGGGTTTTTTTTAGCTTCTGAAACGTCGCAGAAAAAAAGTTATAGTGAAAATTCCACGATGACCTGTTTGGAGCAGCGAAACCCTAGAATCCAAAGCTCTGATACCAAATGTTATGAAACCAGCTCACAAAAAGATAGAAAAGGGAGATCCACGCCTTAGAATTCAGCCTCTTCAAGGGGGCAACCTCCTTTACATTACATAAATGAGCAATTATTGGATGATTCAAATGACAAAACCTCCTTTCTATATATAGGAGTCTAAGGAGTCACAATATAACCTAGCGGACCTAAGAATAATACTATAAAGCCACAAAAATAACAATAGAGGGATTCTATGGGGCACAGTAATAACAATATGGAGAGAATAGGGGCACAACAATATTAATAAGGGATACAACTACAATAGTAATGGGGTAATCACTAGTTGGGACCCAACAGGTTGTGTTATATTCTTTCCATGACTAGCTTCCCTAATGAACCGGGGGTTAAAGGGGGCGGAGCCCCCCCTTTGCGCAGCGAGGGGGTCATAGGAGTTTTAAGGGGGTGGTTAGGCCCCCTCTACAGGGTTCAGAGCAGCGCCACAGGGTTTTTTTTGAACCCAATATTAGGTGGGGTGAACCTACCTATGGTTTTGTGCATGGTTTTGGGCGCGATGGTTTTCGGTCCATGGTATTGGATGCTTCGGCATGTATATAAACGTATTGTAACATTGAAAGGAACATAATGAAAAATCAAGCTGGTAGTCCTGGTTTTGGGATCCAGGGGAAAATCTCTGTGTATATGTGTTTTAATGTGTTATGCTCTTGCATTTTATTTTTTTTTGAATTCGTATGCAGGTAATTTCTGTACGGGGTTAAAACCTACATTTGGTATTAGAGTTGTTTTGGCTTCAAGGGGATGCCTTTGTTGTTGAGGGGTTTCGATCGGGCCTGTGGTAGACCCTGTTCAGTGGGATATCTACGGGATCGATTATGGTGGTGAAAGAAGATGGCAAGCAGTGGAAAGATAGAGATCGAGAAATTTAATGGTCATAGTTTTGAGTATGGAAACTCAAGATGGAGGATCTGTTTGTAGATAAAGATTAGTGGATCGCCGTAGATCTTGGTACTAAACTAACGAGAGTGTCCGATGAAGAATGGAAGAAGTTGGATCAGAAGGCAAAGAGCACAATACGATTGTGTGTCTCAGATTCAGTATTTCTGAATGTATCAGGGGAAGCTACGACTAAGGATTTGTGGGAAAAGTTAGGGACTTTGTACCAATCTAAGTCTCCGGTGAATAAACTGTTCCTACGGAAAAAGCTATACAACCTGAGGATGAAAGATGGAGACTCGGTGACAGAGCATCTGAACGCATTTAATATTGTGGGATAGTCTGGTTATTGCAATAGGTAGCAATGAAACTGCCTTGCAGTTTGATGAAATAGTCTCATCCTTAATGACTGAGGAGATGAGACGAAAAAATATGGAGAGCCAGAATGGTGATGACTTATTTATACGAGGAAGGTCCTAGAATAGAAACAAAAATAAGTCATCGAGTGGAAGATCTAGATCTAGAGGGAGATCTAAATCTCCATGAAAACCTATAAAGGTGTGTTGGAAATGCGGAAAGGAAGGGCACTACAAAATGGACTGTAAATCTAAAGCTCCTGACAAATGAAAGGGATTTGATGATGCTCCTTCTGTAGAGGCGAAAACCACTTCAGATGAAGGTGGGGATGTGTATTTGGGTTATTCAAGTACACATGTAGATCATGAGGCATGGTTGATTGACTCAAATCTATCCTTTCACTTCACTCCCCATAGAGAGTGGTTCTGCGAGTATGAGAAATATGATGGTGGTGATGTCTTCTTGGGGGATGACAAGAAAGCTAGAATTGTTGGTCACGGAAAAGTCAAGTTGAAGCTACAATATGGAAGGATTAGAACACTTCCTGGTGTTCTGCATATTCCTGCATTAGCTAGAAATCTGATTTCTATAAGCAAGCTGGATGATGCAGGTGCAAAAATAGTGTTCGAGAAAGATACCTGCAAGATGGTTTGGGGAGCACTGGTATTAATGCGGGGAGTTCGGATTGGAACTTTGTACAAGCTGCAAGGTAGCACTGTTGTTGATGGATGCAACAATTCTATGGTTCCTAAAAGTGAAGCAGAAAATCTAGTGGTCTTTGGAGAAAAGACCATGCTATGGCATCAAAGGCTTGGACATACTAGAGAGAAGGGCCTTCGAATACTTCATGGTAAAGGTATGGTAGAAGGTATGACTAATAGCTCTCTAGATTTTGATTTTTATGAAAATTGTGTATATGGGAAGTAGAATCGGGTGAGTTTCCCCTCTGGTGGTAAGAGGGAAAACAGATATTAGAGCTTGTGCACAGTGATGTGTTTGGACTTGTGAAGGTTCCGTCACTGGGTAAGTTTGTGTACTTTGTATCATTTATAGATGACTTATCAAGGAATACATGGATATATTTCCTCAAGAAGAAATCTGAAGTCTTTGACAGGTTTAAAGAATTTAAGGCTCTAGTGGAAAACCAAACAGAGAAGAAGATAAAGGTGTCGAGGACAAATAACGGTGGAGAGTTTTGCAAGAAGAAATTTGAAGAATTATGTAAGAATTGTGCAAGAAGAAATTTGAAGAATTATGTAAGAATTGTGGTATAACACGACAAAAGACTACTCCATACACACTTGAGTAAAATGGAGTTGCAGAAAGAATGAAAAAGATGTTGATGGAAAGGGCAAGAAGCATGCTCAGTGGTGCCGGATTAGGACAAGAATTCTGGGCAGAGGCGGTGGAGACTACATGTTACCTGGTCAACAGATCACCTTCATCAGCATTGGAGGATAAGACTCCACAAGAGGTATGGACTAGTAAGAAACCCTCTCTTTCACATCTGAGGTTATTTGGATGTGATGCATATGTACATGTTCCAAAGGAGAAAAGAACAAGTTGGATAGTAAATCTGAAAAGTGCATCTTTATTGGGTATAAGGATGGTTTAAAGTGTTATAAGCTTTGGAACCCAGTAATAAGGAAGGTTGTGTACAACCGAGATGTGGTGTTCAGAGAGGTGAAATATGTTATTAAAAATGAAGTCCAACCAAAGGAACCTGATAAGATAGAGTTTGAGCTTAAGGAGGAAGAATTAGAAGATGAAGAGCCACAAACTCTGGTTGTGAGAAGATCAGTTCGAGAAAGAAGGCAGCCAGAAAGGTATAGTCCATCTGCTTTCTGTTCAAATTTTTCTTTATCTATTACTGATGATGATCCCAGAACTGTGAAGGAAGCAATAGATTCAGAGGACGGGAAACTATGGAAAGAGGCCATGGTTGATGAAATGGCATCTTTGCACAAAGATGAGGCTTGGGATCTGGTGGAGTTGCTGGGTGGAAGGAAACACATTGGCAACAAATGGGTGTTCAAGAAGAAGACAAGTGCAGGAGGAAAGCTGGAGAAATACAAAGCTTGGTTGGTAGAAAAAGGTTATTCCCAGGTGTCGGGAATTGATTTTGGTGATATTTTTTCTCCTGTTTCCAAGGTAGCTTCTATTAGATTACTTTTATCTGTTGCTGCTACTTTTGATTTTGAGGTAGAACAGATGGATGTGAAGACAACATTTCTTCATGGGGATTTGGAAGAAGAGATCTACATGAAGCACCCTGAAGGCTTTGAGGTAAGGGTAAGAAAGAACTGGTATGTAAGTTAAAAAAGTCTCTGTATGGGTTAAAACAATCACCAAGGATGTGGTATCAAAAATTTGATACATTTATACGGGGATTTGGCTTCACCAAAAGCAAAGAAGATCATTGTGTGTATTTTAAATTAATTGGTGATAGTGTTATTTATCTGGTCTTGTATGTGGATGATATGTTGCTAGTTGGAAATGACAAAGAAATTATTTAGGATTTGAAGACCCAATTGTCCTCCAAATTCGACATGAAAGATCTTGGCGCTGCAAACTATATTTTGGGCAAGGAAATTAAAAGAGATCGGGCAAAGAGGAAGCTCTGGTTAAACCAGAGGAGGTATGTCGAGACAATACTGCAGAGGTTTAATATGCGGGATAGTAAACTGGTGAAGGTTCCTATTCCTATAGGTGTGAAGTTATCTGCTGAACAGTGTCCCAAGACACAAGAAGAGGAAGAAGACATGTCCTGTGTTCCATATGCAAGTGCAGTCGGTAGCCTGATGTATGGGATGGTCTGTACTAGACCAGACATTGCACATGCAGTGGGAGCATTGAGAAGGTTTATGTCAAAACCAGGGAAGGAGCACTGGACAACAGTGAAGCGGGTTTTCGGGTATTTGCATGGCACTAGTGATTATGGTTTGTGCTACCAAGGAAGACTGGGATTGGACAGAGTTTTGGGTATTCATGGCTTTGTTGATGCAGGCTGGGCTGGATATTTGGATCAGAGAAGATCTACAAGTGGGTATGTGTTTAGCCTATTTGGAGGTGCAGTCAATTGGATGAGTAAGAAACAATCTGTAGTGGCACTATCAACTACAGAGGTATAATACATGGCAACCACTCATGTAAGCAAGGAAGCAGTTTGGTTACAGAGATTGTGTTCAAGTATGGGGTTAGTACAGGGAGCTATAAGGATATACTATGATAGCCAAAGTGCAATTTTCTTGGCAAAGAACCCTGCTTATCATTCAAATACAAATCACATTGATGTTCAGTATCACTTTGTGAGGGATATGATAGAAGACAAAAAGGTGTTGTTGGTAAAGGTGGACACTTTAAAGAATACTGCAGATGCACTGACAAAATTTGTGAGCTCTGAGAATTTTTCTTGGTGTAAAGAAACAATGGGAGTTGTAGGGCTGGATAAATGACTAAGCTTTGCTTTGGAAAGAAAACAACAAGTGGGAGAATGTTGGGTTGTGTTATATTCTTTCCACGATTAGCTGCCCTTATGGGGCGGAGTCCCCCCTTTGTTGTGCCGATTGCGCAGTGGGGGGTTTACAAGGAGTTTGAGGGGGGCGGTTAGGCCCCCTTTACGGGGTCCGGGGCAGCGCCCAGGGGATATTTTTTTTTGGACCCTATATTAGGTGGGGCGAACCTACCTATGGTTTTGTGCATGGTTTTCGCACATGGTTTTGGGCGTGATGGTTTTCGTTCCATGGTATTGGATGCTTCAACATGTATATATACGTATTGTAACATTGAAAGGAACATAATGAAAAATCAAGCTGGTAGTCCTAGTTTTGGGATCCAGGGGAAAATCTATGTGGTATGTGTTTTAATGTGTTATTCTCTCGCATTTTTTTGTGTTTTAGAATTAGTATGCAGGTAATTTCTGTACAGGGTTAAAACGTACATTTGGAAGCTGGGATCTAGCCCTACCAGCTTCAGAGAGGGATCTCTCTATAAAATTTAGCTTTGTTTGGTGTAAATGTTAGGCTAGTTATTACTATACTGATCGTTTTTTATTGGATTGTTTGGTTGATTAAATTGTTACAATTCCATTGGGTTATGGAGTCTGAAGATTAACTGGATCTGCATCAAACTTTGAAGGGGTTTCACAGGGCAATCTAGGTTGCACTAGTTGGATCTTTCATAATTTTAAATGGATTATGAAACAGAAGCAAGGTAAGATTCAGTAGAAACTAAGGAGCAATGAAGAATTCCTTAATTTGACTTCAACAGAAAACATATAAATTACTAACAGCCAGAATAGGGTGTTATGTATAACATATCCTATTCATCACAGTTTCTGTTATGTAATTAAGCTTTTCATAAATGACAGAGAAAGGAGACAATGATTAAACACATAAACTGAAGAAAAACATCACCATTTCGTACACCACATGAATCCTGTGAAGAATGTCCTTGTATTATTGATGCTCCCAACAACTTGGAAATTAGAATACGCAGAGGAAATTATATTCAACAATCAAGCATTAATACTTCAAACTGTTAACTATTTATTAAAATAATTACAAAATCGTTGTCTCAACTGACACTGTATTATTAGCATTATCCTAAAAAATAAAATCAATCTTTTGCAGAATCATAGGTAAGGTGGACAATTGCATGAAGTTTTGGTGGATTTGGTTGCTGAATCAGCCTTTAATTGTGTTGCGTTGGCTAATGTTTTGGCTGATATTCTTACTGCATTTGATTTGCTTTTTAATCTAGTAAATCACATAGTTCCTCCCACCTTTTTCCATCTGGAATGGTTAACTTAATTACCCTTCGGTAAATCTCATCAACCTCAATATACTTTGCAAATGTTGGCTTTACTATGAAGATATGTTTTACCTCATGCTGGATAAAGAAGTCATTTCCCATTGTCTCTAAGAATGCTCTAGCTGTCATGCTGCCTTTTATACCACTAAATTTAATACTGCTTCTGGCCACTTCCTTCATCTTCATAACATAATATTCTTGAGTAATTAGCTTGTCATTAATCACATATATGCTGGGCAATCCTTTCTGAATTAATGCTTCAATCCTGTTGAAGAATTTGTTTACTCCCAACTCCAGTGTTTCACATTTCTCTTCTAATTGATTAATGAGATTTCTTTTAGTCAAAACCTTCTTGACTTCCAAGATGGTGCAATCCTGTCACTAATTCCTATCTCTTCAAGCTCATACTTATTCTTTGAATTCAAGAATTTTATGATGTTGGAATCTTCTGTAGGCACGTCTCCCAGCTTTTCCCTTACTTCAACAATGGTTTCAGTGGCCTTTTGTATTAGTTCTTTCTGTTCAAAAATGATTTGGATGCATGGCCAAATCTCATTCATGGAGTCCAGAATACCCATCCAAATGGTTTCCTTGGCTTGGGCCAAGGTTTGACCAATTGATGTATCCTTCTCCACCCTTTGTAACCTCTCTAGTAGCCTTTGTGACTTATGTACTTCAACTAAATGAGAAGCTTTAGTTTTGGCTTTTTGTTCTTGCAAAGCTTTGAGCTTCCCATGCAACTTATTAATTTCTTCTGACTAGATTGACATATTTTCCAGTGTCTTTGTCACATGTTCAGCACTTGTAGTTTGAGTTGAAGAAGTTGCTGCAGTTGTTGTTCTTGTAGCTGGGACTTGAGTGATGGGTATAGCATCCAGGGGGACTATGGCTACCCTTTGACTTTGTTCTTTCTCTTTGATCATTTTCTCCATTTCTACCTCCATCTGTCTGATCTGAACATTCTGCTCTATGATTAACTTCATCATGTTAGCCTTCTGTATTTGATTTTCTTCAATATATTTAGTCAAGGGATCCTTTGTGGTTGGCAATTTCAGCTGCTTTCGCAATGCTGCAATGTCAATATTTTTCTTCTTGATGATTTCCTCTGCATCATTTATATCTTTAAGATAAATCTTCACTACTAAATCTTCCAACGATTTGATCCTATTGTCCTTGGCTAAAGAAGATAACTTTTCCATTTTCAATTAGGATTGAATGTTTTCATATGAAACCTGCAACTTTGACAATGACATGGCAGTATTAGTTAAGGTAGAGGAAATCATCTCACCGGACTCTTTATGTATCTGCATTTGATCAATGGGATGGATATCTTTGCTGCTAAATTCAAATTATGTGCTCTTCTAATCTACTAGTATCTTTGGATGTGGAGTTTGGGCCTCAAGGAAGGCCATCTACATCTTTCCTTGTCCTGTATCAAAAACTAATAATAATCTTCTTTGTGAACTGGAAGTCTGCTTCCAAAACTGATTGTAGGTGTTGTTGTTCTTAAGAATTTCATTCTTAAGTTTGATCTCTCGGTACCGGTCAAAAACAATTTTTTCCTTTTCTGCTTGGACATCTTGCGAAGATAGCTATGTTTCTTTTTGACCTTGTGATATTTAAGGTCTAGTAAAAGATGTAACAAACTTGTTTCTTGTAGGTGGTGTTTCTCCAATTATGATGGCAGCTTGATCTTCTATCTCCTTTTATGCATCTGTCCTAGGAGTCATCTTAGCTCTTTTCTTGTAATTGATTCTAAAATCCTTAGCCTCACTACATGTTGTTGATGATGATCCCTCTTTTCTCTGTCTTTTACTTGTTTTCTCTTGAGGGGTGGGAGTCTGTAAGTTTGAAGTAGAAAACAATTGCTCCTCAGCTTCTTGTAATGTATTCTCTACCCATTCTGATTGGTTCACATATTTCTCCATCTCGGGCCTTTGGGTATGAATATATGGAGTAGTTTTGTTTTTTACTGTCAACTTAGAAATGATACCCCAAGGGTCATAAGACCATGTGAAACTCAAACTGAACTTCATCTCTTTAAGGATTTTATCTTCTTCTTCTCTTGCTAACCTGGTATTACATATGAAAGGGCCCACCTGTGTCTTTATCCGAAACTGGGACTTCTTATTTGCCACCACAAAGTGAATATCATCTGAATTTAGCATTTGTCTGATATATTTAAGTGCAAAAATCCTCACGGGGAGGGATTTTGGGAGTTTGTATGTTGCTAACTCGCATCCATAAACTTTGATTTAAGTGTAATTCTGGTATAAATGCTAGTCTCCAATCTTGGCTTGATCTGTCAAATGTAGAATCCTCTTGATGTCTTCACTGATCCTGGGTTATTCCGAGCTGTTTAGGACATTGATAGCTGGGTGAAAAAACTCTTCAATGAACTGTTTATAGGAAAATTCTTGTTGCTCTTTCATCACTAACGAATTCCAAAATATTACAGGTTGCTGGTTTCCCTCCTCATCTAGCTTCTACATGGAAAAACTGAACATGTCTGCTTGATAATATAGAAACATGTAAACCAAAATTGAAGTGTACTTAAACACTTGTTGTGTTGGAAATTTAAGAAACTTCTCATGGATGTTATGAGCCAAGAATTGACTCAAATTAAACAAAATAGATGGTTTGCTATCTATGGAAAAGATGGAGAAGAAACCTAGAATGGGTTCATCTACCCACTGATCAGAATAATAACCCATAATGTAGGAAATTATGGTTATGATATGTTTAGATTGATCAGGGAAGATTGAGGAAGGGTATGGAGGATTCTTCTTTGGAAATTGGACATTTTTTGGTAAGAAGATATCAAAATTTTTTGCTCTTGTGGCAAAATCAAGCTTCCGATAGAGTTTAGTGAGGGCTTCTAAGGAAAATGGGCCATTTCTTTCCATGGGGGGATAGCATCATCTGGTTTATATATTGGGAAGTGATTGAAAAAAGGATCTCACCAGATGGGGTCATAATGGCTCTTTGGCTGGGAACATAACAAGCTTGGCATTTCCTGGTGAATTTAGGGGCATGGAAGGTTAGAGGGAAAATATAGTGAGGAAGATTGGACTCCCAGAGTCCAATTTCATCTGTTTTATCAGCATGTTTATCCTCCAGCCAACAATAAAGCTCCAAAAATTCACAGTCGCACTGTGTCTCACTGATCCTATAATCCCTATCAGCTAATGGAATATGATCTAAGTCTATGGATGGAGGGATTAATGGATTAATAGGGTTCTCCTGGTTCTTTCTCTTTGGAGGCATATTTAGATCAGTGAATGATTAATGGTGATGGAAGGAAAATCTTACTGGGAACAAATTTCAGGTGGTGAATCCTCGGGGGAGGGCAGATAGAATGCTGACAATTTTGATTTGGTTCAACAAATGTTTTGAAACTGGTCGCTTTGTAGAAAACTTGTGAATTATGGAGAATAAGTGAGTGAAAGGGAAAATGAATATGGTTCAATGTTTTTTTAAGGAAGGATGGCCAGTTCTGTTGGAGGTTGGCGCAGATTGTTGAAGTCGAATGGTTACTCAAGAAGGAAAATTGAATTCTCAACGGTAATTTTGCCAGGAAACCATTTAATTAGGCAACGGATAGGGAATGTGGCGGGATATGAATGGCGGAGGTGTCGGCGGGATATGAATGGCGGAGGTGTCGGGTAGGGACACGGTAAAGGGATGAGGGGAGGACGGTTTTTATAGGGGGTAGGAGGCAATAAGTGGTATCAGCTGGGGGGTGTGAAACACAAAGAGGAAGCAACGTAATGATGGGGAACGACTAAGAAATACCACCATTTTGGACCCCCCTGAGCGGTAAATCTAGGATGGAGAGGGGGGAGGGGGGCGAAAATAAATGAGTGTCGTCGATCCTAAAGAGCAGAGAATCCCGATGCTTTGTCTGCGACCCCTTTTAACAATAAAAGACAAAACAAATTTTTGTCCATACACGCCTCTTTAATGATGCTTTTGAAACTTAGGATAATATTTGGGATATAAAACATGTTTATGAATGTACATTATTGCATCGTTCATGTCTTTTATAATGTCACTGAGACCTAGGGTAAAGGGCACATAATTACATTTATAAAACCCGACTATTTTTGCCTACCCTTTAACTAAGTTAACATTTTTATTTTTCTAAAGGGGTGCATTTAGACTAGCAAACCCATAATTATTTTCTTTTATGGAAAATGAAAAACTACTTAAATCCTATCACTTATTTCTACTATTGATTCAGATTAAACAATTGAACCAATGCCATTTTATACCTAACCACTGATTTACCAAAATTAAATTGTTTGGTAGATCTTTATTCTCTAGTCTAATTTACAAAAATTCACACATGTTTAACCATGATTATACTGTATGATTAAACAAATAACTAGTCATTGTGGCATTTTAAACAAGCTGCATACAACCTTTATTTATCAGTCATGAAGAGAAATATCTATCAATAGTGGCATTTAGATTTGCAGCACTTTCAGTATTATTTTCTTTTTGTTTTTCTTTCTTTTGATGGGGTTCTATCTTTATTCTTTTCTTCTTCTTCTTCTTTTTTATGTTTTTTGTTTTCCTTCTTTTTTTATACCCTCTTTTCATTTTTATTCTATTTTCTTTTGGAAATCATTTGCAGATTTTGACAATTATTTGCAATATGATATTTCTGAGATAAAATACTCAATCACCTTGAGATCCTATAAATTATAGGACCCTAACACACCCCTCCTGGGTTACATCTCTCGGTCTGTCAACATGACCACTCATAATGTAGTGTAAAAATGAAGTATATAAAGTATGCTGATGACCATGTGGCTATTTCCCTTTCAAGAAATTTTTTTCCTGCAGAGAACTCTCACATTAAAACAACATGATTGTTAGAAAATTATATATTACAGAGCAATGGAACACATAAAATATAAACACAGAAAATGCATAAAACAAGAGAGACACAGATATACGTGGTTCACCTAGTTTGGGCTATGTCCACGGAGAAACAACTAGTCCTTCTTTTTATATTATCCAACAAACTGAAGAGATACAACCTACAACAGATCTGTTGTAACTCCCTCTTCGCTCTCAATCTCCTCTCTCTTCCTCACTCAGAATACAGATCTACATAGATGCAATACAATTCCCTCATATATAGTGAGGGGTTGCCTTCTAGGGCAAAAAACCCTAAATTAAACATAACTTCTACCGTCAGATCATCCGCCTAATGAACGGCCCAGATTGACTAGAAATTACTATACATTTACAAGGCAATTTTACATTTGTTTTTAGCTTCGGGGGAGCTACCCTTGGACCTCCACGGGGGGGGGGGGGGGGGGCAAGTTCCCCCGCACCCCCCCATGTGGAGGGGTGTACAATCTTCTTGGGGTATACATCTGGCTGAAACATTTGAATACAGAAGATAACCAGGTTCCACACCCAACAATGACAACCTGCAATCACCATGTAAACTACAACAATACAAGGAGTATTCTACAAAGACCCTAGACCTCATCTAAAAATTGAGCATACATGCAAAAACAAGGACATAATCCACGCTTCCCTCAACTTGACATAGAGAGAAAAATGTCCAAGAGTTGAACCTTGCAAGTGTAAGTTGCTGCAAATGAATTATGAAGGTGAAGAATCCCCTACAAGGTCTTCTCCATGCTAAACACCCTCAGAAAATGCTATCAAACCCTGCTTGATCCATATACCCCTTAGCCTCCAACTTGCAAAAAGCCATATAGAACTACTCAAAATAGAAAACAAAGGTCAACAATGGATTCAAAACATCTAAAAACCCCGAGGTAGCCTCTTTATAAGCTCAAATTGGTGAAAAACTAAAAAATTTATGAGCTACAAGCTCATCCATGAACTTGACTATTAACCATCCTACAATTTCTCCCTTCTCACTAACGATCCTACATTTCCTCCCTGAAAATCGCTAATTGAGCGGAAAATTCACCCTCCGTAGGTGCAATTTGTTGGTCCATTAATTCTCCCTCTAACACCTTAGGGCTAAAAAATGTGGACATATGAGTCACGGGGCCAATGGGTGGGCTCACTGCGCACCCTCCCCGCCAGGCCCCTTTTCCTTCATCGATGGGTCATGCTGCGGTACAAATGACAATGGGCTAGTGCCTATTTCATAGTGCACTTCCTGAAAGCACTTCAAATCTCTGTTATGGGTCACGTGACTATGCATGTGCCTTGGGGCTAGGCCCTTAGGGGCTGGCCCCCTTTCCATTTCGTGCACTTTGCCACATAAGGGGTCATGTGACCCGGGGCTGCCCCCAAACTTTCCGTCTCTGGTCATTCTATAGGCTCCAATGTTGGGTTATATGGCATGTTTATTGTGGGTGTGGCTTTGTGGGCTGGGGCTAAGCTCTAACCCATGGCGCCCCTTTCTTGCGATCCTGTGGGCGCGAGGTGGCCATGGGTTAGGGCTTATCCCTAGCCCCCTCCGCCATGTGCACCACATATAATACAATTTATATAGTTTTTACACCATACATAATAAGAAACATGTGCTTTTTCTATGTGTGTGACCAAATTATTCATTTTTCAAGTGCTAAGAGGACTAGGATATTATGTTCATGATACATAGATTCTTGTGATGGTATGCTTAGTCAGTTTCCTTCTATGATAGTTTCCTTTGTATGCGATATCATTTATATGTTATCTTCTAGTGTTTAAATGACATTATGTGACAAAATTCATTAGTTTAATTCTCTGGTTCATATGAATTAGGCATCTCCACTATTTCTCCCAAAACTTACAAAATTCATGTTTCATGCCCTACTATAATGGATTATTTTCTCCTTCTACTATCATTCAAATGATGTTTGACATGTATAGAGTGTGCCATCTACCTTGCCTATGTCCCTCTTGATTCATGCATTCAATATCTTTATGTCTACATCTGAAACTAGATTGATTGACTCCATTTCCCATATCTTACTTGTTTCATCCCAGCCACCACACTCAAAATCCAAAAACCTTACTAAAGATCTAGCCATTGTTTGAAGATACAACCAGTTGCTAAGCTTAGTGATTAGGTTGTTAGAGAGATCCCTATCTAGATTGAAGGGTCTAGCCTTCAATCTACAAGCCTGGTTTGAAAAGGTTACCTTAGGACTTCATTTTTCACAGCCAAGAGGATATTTCTAAGTGATAACAACTTGCTTGAGCCAAGTAGGTTGGCCTACCTAATAATGGATGATTAGGATGTGTTGGATTGTTACTATGTGAGTGAGTCCAATTTTCCCCTTGTAGCCATGGAGGAATTGAGTACCCATATCTCACACTTGTGCTAACAACCCCTACATTAAGTGGAGGTGTCCGATAATCATACATAGGATTGACACATGCACTGGTAGGAATATAACAAGTGTGAAAACCCACATTTTGATAGCGATGGAATTAGATGTTTATGAGGTATTGGAATAATGGTGTATTATCGACAATATGGTCGAATGTGTTTGACATCATCCTGGTTTCATTGATTGTGCTTGCATCATTATCAACCCTAGTTGTCATCCCTTATTCTTATTGAAGAAATTGTTCAGACTTTCTTGATTCCTTTTCCTGCCTTGCCAAAAGAAAAATGATGGTCATTCTCTTGCCTTACTTTCTCTCTTTCAAGCCTTTCCTCTACTCGACATGGTGCTGCAATAACCATTACTACCTTCTTTTCCTTGGCTAAATACTTCTCTTTCTATTTTAATTCTTGAATTTCAAGTTTCTTTTATTCAAACTCAACTAATAGTTTTATATAGTCTTATGAGGTGAGTAATTTTGAACTTCAGCCCAAACAAATACTACATGGTGTTCATTGTCTTCTTTTCATGGATACTCTCTCTACTGGTAGCTTTAGGAATCGACCAAGTAACTGTTCCTTCCCTGAAACTTGCATGTCCTTACTTGACACTTGCCTTTCAATAGATGAGGCAATTGATTGAACTATATCATTCTCTTCATTTTCTTCCTCATTATATATAGTTTTCTTCTTCCAGTGATCTATTGTACTAAAAAAAATGAACAATTTCATTGCTCAATGTTTCTTGAGACATTATGTTTGTCTCAATTTCATGCTTTCTCCATTGTTTCTTGAGACATTGTGTTTGTCCATATTCGTCATGGCTTCTACCAGCCATGATGGTGGGGTTGCTTTGCTTGGCAATATCAATTAGTCATTGTTGTTTCCTAGTGCAATATCAACAATGTCATTTTCAACCACATTCTCATTGTTAGTTGCATGATCAACAAAGTCATTAAGAATATCACATGTAGAAGTTTCATGTGCTTTAGTTGGTATAACAACCTCCATGTTGTTATCAATTGGTTCATGATTATATTGTGTTTCACTTACACGTTCATCATAATCACCATAGAAGTCTCCTTGAGAGAGGAAAATCATATTATCAATTGTAACTGCATCTTCCTATTCATCCAATTTTTCTTGTGCTTCAACATCTTCTTGGACATTCCCCTTTTCTTGACCATCCACATGAAATGCCTCGCTGCAACTAGTATCATGCATAGGAAAATCATAATTCATTGGTCAGATTCCAGTCCTTCTAAATCCAACCTTGATATTTGACGGTGTGAGAACCCTTTTAAAGTATTTACTTGCAAGCTTAGCTAGATCAAACATTTTCACCTCAACCCTGGATTCTTTGCCATCCATGAAGATCGCTCTAACCTGAAATAGTTCTTGAAAGGACCAAAGACACTCACATGAAGGGGTTTCAATCTATGAGTGGTATGAGTAGACAATGTTAACAGGGTGATGCCAAAATTGTTAGCCTCCTCAAGTGTTTGCACAATAATGTGGCTTCCATGGCCATCTAAAACAAGTAGGTGTCGTTTTCAAGTGAGACACAACCTGGTATAACTGTAGTAGAAAAGTGACAAACCAATTCAAAAAAAAATTTATTTAGTCATCCATGCATGGGGATACATAGCCATGCATGCATCTGGTTCACAATTTTGTATATAGTTTTTCACTTGAGTTTTACCCTTGAATAGATAAAATCCTAGGATTGAAGCACCAATTGCATTGACACAAAATATAATAATTATCCACTCCGTGCTCTTAGACAAAATCTTTGGCATGTTTCATCTCCCTCTCTTGGAAATTTCCAGCATACCACAATTCCTTCCTTCCTGTAAACCTATTTTGTCATAGTTCCATATATGGTTTGGAGCATAAGAGTGTTTCTCGAATGCACTAGAAAGAGGGCCATAGAAATTAGACACAATTATAGGGTGTAGATTTAAATCGTTGCCTCTATCAAGGCCCTTCATTGTACATAATACAAGGTCTGGATGACTTTTTTTAAACCCAAACCACCATGATTTACCAGGAAACCCATCTTTGAATGGTTTTGGCCTCCTCTGATAGATTTGAGCAATTGTGGATTTGATTTTTATAAAATCTATCCCATGTCCCAATTTGGCCATATCCTTACACCATTGAACCACCTCAGCCTCCTCCTATTTAGTCACAACTGTAAGAGGCCCTCTACGTTTTGTATGAGTGAGCCCATCTATTAAATAATGTATTGACGAGGGAGAAACACCATGTTTTTTGTAGATGGCTGGACTAAATACCCATTAAACTCTATATCATCAATTGTAGCTAAGATGTCTTCTTTTGTCCACCATGTTATAATGTTTATCTTCTTAGTTGAACTTGCACCTTGAACTATGGTTGATGGTGGGACAACATCATTTCTTCCACATGGTCAACCTCAACAATATTGTTGGGAGCATTTTTGGCATTCACATGATCCACTTGTTGCGGTTGTTGCAACACCCTCCAAAGTTTTGGCTTAAACTCAATTTATGAGCCTTCCTTGGTCTTTTTCATTGTTGTCGCAAACACTAGAGCTCATTTCATGAGCTTTCTTGTAGTGCTTTGTTCCCTTTTGCATGTTGAGTTATCTGTCATCTTTTGGCATGTTTGGCTGTCTTGCAATGTTTGAAAGCCTATTATGATGGTTTCAAAGGTTTTTCTTTGTGTATATGAGTTGTTCTAACTATGTAAGCATATGTCACACCTATACACAAAGTCCTGAACATTGTCGCACAAGTGTTGTCATGATCGTCCCAAAGTCTATCTTAAGTGTCGCACTTTTCGTATCTTGTCGTAAGGTAGTCACACGGAGGGAAATGATTTTTTCATGTGTTCGGATGATCTATGTTGTCATGTCATCAAAGTAGGGTAAGTGTGTGATCAAAGTTAAGGTTCATAATAATTCATCACCCATCCCACACTTAGCCATTTTTGGAAAACCTTCCTGAACGAGAAACTTAGCTTCACTGGGCCCCAACTAAACTGCACACTACGTAGTCTCAGCCCTCTAAGTTGTGACCTTGTTGCTTGATATTGCGTAATGTGAAATCCCTGTCTCCTAGGGCTACTGCACTGTGCAGTTCTTATGCCCAAGTCTCGACCTTGACCCCTGGAATTGCATAGTTATGTCCTCTAGCCTAGCTTGAATTGCACACTTCACATCCTCAAGTCTCAATATCATTCCCCGAGTGCCTGAATTGCCCAGATGTGTATAATCCCATCCTCCCTTGACTCCCAAAATTGTGCAGTTGGTTCTCTTGATGTCCATTCCCTCAATTTGACCCAACTGGCTCCAAAAACTGTGCAGTCTTGTCCTTCAGACCTCCTTGAGCTGTGCACTGCGCAGTCTCGGAGCTCAACCTTTTCCCTTGGTTGCTAGAATTGTACAATGCACAGTCACTGAGACCCTCTTCCTAGCCTGTCACTTGTTCGGGTTCAGTTGGTGGGTCAAAATGCATCATCTTAGACTAGGGGGTTTTCAAATTGATGTTGTCTCATCATTAGTGAATTGCAGGAACAGGTACACTATCATGTCATGGGAAGATGATGGAGAAGGAGAAGAAGGAGGGAAGCATACCTAAATACTCTCTTGTAGCTGAACTCATAATATTATCAATCAAGAGAAAGCAAAGGGACACAAGTTTGTGACCACCATCCAAGACTAAATATCACTGAAGATTATGCATCACCAAGCCATGTAGAGGTGAAGAGAACTCATCTTCAAGAAGACATCCAACACTTTGCAAAAAAAATGACTTGAAATTGCCACATCATCAAGCAGTCGATTTCAGCAGTATCATGTCATGTCATGAGTGGTCATATGCCACATCACTATTGTGGATCATGTATATTGTATTCAAAATGTATTTTAAAGTGGAAGTCCAAAGGACGTACATGGAATGTAAAGATTCATGTAAGTTGAAAAGTCATCGGAAGGCAAATATTCATGAGGGTAGTTAAAGATGCACCCTTGATTATATATACTCCTTCATTGTATGAGCAAAGGACTTTTCACCTTGGCTCCTCTTGTAAGGCATTAGAGAGATAAGTTAGTTCTTTGAGGAGCAAGGAGTGGTTCCAATGTTCCACCACTGAAGTTAGTGATGTACATTGTAAACATGTGTCTTGGAACTTTTACTTAATAACATAAGCCTTCAAGGTCAGCATGTTCTTCATGCATGGATCATGAATGTTTGTAGGACTATACTGCGTATGTTTGTATTTTATGTTTGCTTTCACATGTGCTAAGATAGTTTAACTATTTCAATTATTTTAGTGCTTATATTATTGAGAATGTGTTGTAATGGTTGTTATTGTTGTCCCATCCTTGTGGACTATTCTGCAAGATATTACACAAATCTTTCTGCATTTGTTGTTTGTAACGACCATCGCACCCTCTGTGGACTATTCCACTGGATGTTAGAAAGATCCTTATGGTTGATGTGTGTCTCTTCTTGGGTGGTACTACTACGTCTCACTTAGAGGCTCACTTTTCTCCCCTCTCCATAGTAGAAGAACCTTGACACATTTACAACTGAACATTCACCAGGCACACCCTCTTGCTTTTTGAAGACACCATTGCATACCTCTCTCGTGCTGACAGTTAGAGCCAAGGCATATATTTGATATATATGACAACTAGGTTGATATTCTGGATGGGGTTCCTACACCAAACAATGTGAGGTCTAATTGGGACTTCACATCAGGGAGACCCTCATCTTAATATGGTGTTCCTTATCATCCTCTGTTTATTCTTCTCCCTCAACATCTACACTAGAAGATTGTATCCATTTTGACACTTGATTTTTGTAACCAAGATTTTTGGAAAGTTCGGCTAAAGGTATAGGAATCTTGACCCTTTCCAATTCCTTTTCAATATCAAAATTGGTTAAACAATCTTGTCAAATGGAAGGGTTTCAGTGGATGAATCTATAGTCTGAGATGTTGGAGTTTGTGTTTGAATGGTTTTCATTGTAGGTTCAATTGTAGTGGTGGATTTTGGAGGTCTACCAAGACCTGATCTAGGCCTTAGATCATATCTTTTATTCAATTCTGCAATTAAAAATTCAGAGAATGCTAAGTATTTTGAAAGTTGAGCATTTCCTGGTTCTTGTTCAAAAGACTGAGGTCAGGATGAAGGAACTATGGCCATTTGTACTGCTGATGAATCAATATTATTGATATCTTCAGTGATTAAAGGGCCCGTATCCTTTGGCTATTGATCATAAATCATCAAAGGTGGTTGAATGTTTTGGTCAAAAGCTAGTCTCTGAAGAATTTACATTTGAGGAGTTCTTCTGAATTGATTTTGAGCTTGAGGTCTAACAACAGTTTGCTAAAAAGTTCTAGGTTGTGTTTCAATATTTTAAATCCTGTTAGAAAGGTTCCTAAGAAAAGATGTAATTTCATCAATTTTTAATCTTCAAGTTTAGATTTGGAGGAAGATGAATCATCAATCATAGCTTTTAGTTTTCTTTATTCTTTTTCTGCTTTAGCTTTGAGTTTGCCAAAAGCTAACCTATTGGCTTCTACCTCTATAACGTTTGTCTACATGTCTTCTAATGTATTAGAAACTCTTTCCCTTAACATGACTACAAAATCATGATCAAATGCTTTGAAAAATCTAACCTTTGTAGTTGCTACTGGTGGTTTACAATCAGCAGGCATTTTATGATAGAGTTTGTTGAACTAAGAAGTCCGCAGGGTATTCCCAAGAATCAATGGAGACCATCACATCCTCAAAAATCCCCTCAGGGGCTACTGTGGATTGGTCTGCAAGCTGCAATACTGTTGTGGTCTTCCTTAATGATCCCTGGAGATTTAGTTTGAGCATAGTTTCCTTAGCCATTACATTGATGGCAACCCCAAGATCAATCAAGGTATGGGGGACAAAGGTGCCATCGATGTTTACATCTACTGTAGGTCTCCTAGGATCTAAATACTTCAAGCAAATTACCCGCCCCAACCTTAAGTCAGATAGTTATCCAATGACATTAATGGTAGGGGTGTCTCTTTTCTACATCCCTGGATGTTTGCAACACTTCTATTTGATCATCTTGTTGTAAATGGGGACATCTTTGATAGCTTGGAGAAGCATGATTTTAACACAGATTTTTCAACTCACCTAGAAGTTCAGTTTCTTCTGGGGTGTGCTGGACTGAATCGGCTAACCTTTTAGGAAAGGGGGGTGGATTCATTCTAGGCACACTTTCCTCTCTTTCCTCCTCACTCTCCCTAGGTGGAGATGGAGGTTGGTTATCCGGGAGCACTCTCCTAGATCTAAGGTTTATTGCATAAATTTCCACAACATAGGCAGGGTATGATGCTTTTCCAATGTAAACCTGTTGCCCCTGTCTATTGTTCAGTTTTAGGTTTGGTTGGGCAGACATCTGAGTTTGTTTAGGAGGAGTAGGGTGTAGGAGCTGTTGTTGAGATGGAGGTGAAGGAAATAAAGTTGGAGCTTGGTTGTATGGGGGCCTCCACCCTTGGGGTGGTGCATTCTACTGAGGTTGTGGAGGAGTACATGGTTGAAATGGTTGGTTGGTCGATTGGGAATGGTATTGAGGTGCAAAAGACAAGGGATAAGGTGTATACCATGAAGGATGAGCTGGGGGGCACCTAGAGGGAATGGATGTGTTTTGATTAGGGTTGTAATATGAATAGGATGACCCTTGCATGCCCTGCTGGTATGGTCGAGGTCCATGAGGCCTCCTTTGATTAATGTAGTAGAGCTATTCAGTAACCCCTTCGGTTCCTTGATACACAGATTTTAATCTAGGCAGAGAAGGGCACTTGTCCATGGAGTGGTTTTCCTCACAAATTGAGCATATTTCTATAAGGTTCAATGGAAATTCATTCTTAGGGTGCTTCCTTGTGCATCTAGGGCAGAAGATGGCTAATGCTCTCTCTGCTTCCTCTTGCTTCCATTTGTTTTTCATAGTGTCTATTTGTAGAGCAAGGGTTTGCAAAATTTCACTCTTAAAGTCTTCCAAATTTTTTCCAATTTCACTTTTTATGGATTTGTTTGAAGAGAATGAACTGGCCATTGCTTGGCTAGCCCTACCCTTCTTTCTTGCTTCCCTAGAATGATTCTTGAAAATTGTCTTGATATCATCATAGGGTAGCTGGTAGATGTCCCCTCTTGACAACAAGTTGAGGGTTTCTAGAAGGTATTCCCTGATCCCCCCGAGAAGGACTAACTTAAGTGACTCAGGATCAAGTGTGCACCTAGCCCTTTTATAGCTGATTTGGAATCTTTCCTCATAATCTTCTAAGGACTCATCATGTTCCAAGGTCATTCTAAAAATTTCCTCTTTGGTATCTTTGGACCTACAGTAGTCCCTATACTTTTTGTTGAAATATTGTTGCATCTGAGCCCAAGTGGTGATACTATCCCAAGGTAAACCCATGAACTAGCACAGGGCTACATCCTTGAGAGTGGATGGGAATAATTCAACTTATTATCACCAGAGGTGTAATCATAAGTTCTGCATATGACAACAAATTCAAACAAAAAAGTATTTGGATTTTCTAAGGTCAGTCCATGGAAGTGAGGAAGAGAAGAGGGGCTTATGGTTTTCATCTTGGAATCCCCATTAGTTTCTCTGATGGGAAAAACACCCTCATTCTTTCCCTGTCTCCCCTTTCATTTCTATTTTCAGCCATTGTGTCAGTTGGAATGATTTCTTCTTCTTCCCCTATAGGCTCTTCAAAAATCTCTGGTTGTTCGCCTAAGGGGTCCTCTAACTCATAGCCACCAAAGAAGAGGGAAGGTTGGCTGTTTGAAGAGGTAGGGGTATTTGGTACAAAATTTTCCTAAGTTATCCCTATTCCTACGAGGCATGAAAGGAGTGTTTTTTTCTTTTTGAGTTTTAAACTACTTGCAGAATTTTAAAGAAAAAAAAACTAAATTGCAACTATTTACTAACTGGAACTAATTACAGAATGAAAGAGATAAGAAAAAGGAAGAAAGAAAGAAGAAATCACATATATTCAAACATCTCCCCGGTAACGACGCCAAAAAGTGATGAGCACTAGTATTGCAACAAGGATGCTGCAAATCCTGGGGTTACATACTTTACTTGATCAACTCGGGGTTCGTACAAACTTGGACGTGACAATGCTTTATACAAAAATAGATGTGATTGGTCTACTCTTTGTCACTGCTGAGATGGGCAATAGATGCTAGGGTTTCTCAAACCAGCCTTCTATTGACTAGAAGAAGTCTGATTACCAATTTGGAGAAGGGAAATTTACCCTAATTGGAAGAAAAGAAATGTTGTCTATTGCATGAAGGAAATACTGAAATAAATGATTGCAAAACAACATGAAATCCTTGATCTACTTTCTAACTTACTTTTCTTGCAGAAGAACCCTATTTTAACACATGTGAGGTTTTAACTAGTCTAAGCATGAAATCTGATCTAAAAAGTGCTAACTACTGTTGGGTGTGGAGCCTGATTATCTTTTGTATTCAATTGGGTGAACCAGATGGTTCAGCCACGATGACCTTGTCTTAGTCAACATAACAAATAAATTAAAGGCTTTAAAATGCCTTTTAAGGGAACTCATGATTTGGTCAAAAAGACTAACATTTTGTTTTGGATAGTGGGTAATCAATTATTAAGATGCATAAAAGGCTGATGTTTTTTCATTTTTTAAGAGTCGAGAAAGAAAAAAAGATGACTCTATCATTTTCGATTGGAAACGAACTCGAAAGGACAAGTGCTTGAATGATCTTTTAAGTTTAATGAGTCAAAAAGATCAAATGACCACTCTAGATGATCTAGGTAAACAAGATTACCAGGCAACCGTGAACTGCAAAATACCTCCTGGTGAACCAAGAAGTACGAGCAGGCAATCTCCCCGAATGCTGTGTTTGATGTATCATGTTCGCAAGGCGGCCGACTCGGCTTCCTAAGGATAAAAGGATTGCAACCTAGTGGGGTCTCCCATTATATACTTGATGGTACGGGGAGCACAAATCTGTACTAGCACTGTATAATGCCGAAGCTAACGACAACTACTAGGTTTAAAGACGCCAAAACATGTCTCTAGCCTAGACCTTCTAGATATGATCGTTAATGTCAAATGCGCCTTAGGTTAATTGAATTCATTTTAGAGTTGATCTTGAGTTAAGTTTCAGTTTTTAGGTCTTAGCGATGCTACTCGAAAAACCTAAAATGCAACTAAATGGGACAAGACCCTTTCAATTCGATGAAATTCCTACACTAGAGAGGGTAGAAACTACTCAATCAAATGCAAACAATCAAGCAACTGAAAATGAAATGATCTTTCACTACTTCACTTTTTCAAAAAATAAACTAATGAAAAATGCATTCTAATTCCTAATTTCCTGACAAGCACTTATCTATCAGTCCTTTCAAAATGGAAAAATTTCCCTTCCTTTTTCAAATGCTGATGCAATTATAGTTTTTAAGAGATGCAAATCATAATGATGCAACAAGCTAGAATTCCATACTTTCTCATGAAACAACGAAACAAACTTTTCGCATACAATCTTTAAATGAAAAAGTTTTCGAGACTATGAGCTCTTCAAGCATATGAAAACATGAAAAGAGAAGTTCATTCAGATCAATGAAACACTGACTTTACCAAACAGAAGACCAACAATGTAATCTATGCCGGAAAAAGACATTCAAGCTAGTAAACAAAACCTTTTTTAAACTTGTGTAAAAGAGGTCAAAGTCGTAAAAGGACCCAAAAATAAATGCAAGGAGAAAACACACCCACACTCGAACTTGATGAGTCCACAAGCTACTGAATGGGCGACTAACTAGATGCCCTAGTGTCACTGACCACTCAATGACTCAATCAATCAAATAGCAAGATGACAAGCCAACAAGCAAGCAAAAACCAAATGAAAAGTCGCTGCATAATCAGGGAGAAAACAATAAAAAAGGATCACGAGGTCAAAAACACAAGAGCAGAACACATTGGCCAAGATTGGGGTCAAGCCCTAATCTTCACTTACAGGCATTGGCGCGACTGCCTAACTGACAACAAACACCAGAGGCTGGTCGGCGCAACTGTTCCTCCGCAATTCACGCTAGTCAACACGATTGTCAGCGGATTAAATGCGCTGGCCAAGGCAACTAAGGAAAGATAAAAAGAAATTCAAAACATGGACCAGATCTACTACTATGAATTTAGACTTAGGCCAGTAAGTAAGAGAAAAGAAACATAACCAAAAGGAAAACGTGAAACTAGAAATGTTATTACGAAATCATGAAATCCAAAACAAACAAAAGATGGGGTCTCCCCAGCAGAGTCGCCAATTTGTGGTGAATTAAAATTATAAGTGCGAACATGAATGAATTCCTCTAGCCCGATAATGGATCTAGCCACAACAGATACATTCTATGGAAGATTTCCTTAGGTTAGAATCAATCAAGAGGGCCTACCTCTTGGTCGCTTATCCTACTCGATGATGTCCTCGCTTGCTCGCTCCAGCAATCTCTCGCTTCCTTCTCCAAGCTCCTGAAACAAGTAAACAACAACAACACACAAACATAATAATAAACAAATTGCAACTCAACCTACTTAACGAGCCAAGAATCATAAAGAAACAAATATGTAATATTACAAAACATGTAGGAAATTGATCGATAGTTGCATATATTAATATCAAAGAGAGATTACAACCATTAGTCTTGACATCGCAGTCTTCCTCTGACAAGACTGGGTTCCCACACACTTCTGCTAGCAATCCATGATGGATTCAAACAACAATAGTTTAAAGGCTCTTCTGTTTAGGCTTCACTCCAAACCAAACACACTTCTCCCTCACACAACTAGATGGATACAACTAGTAATAGCTTGCTTGTCTAACCAAAATAGTATACTCACACTCAACCAACACTCTAACTGTGACTAGTTTGTGCTTGGGAAGAAGGGAGATTTATATAGGAAATATGGATGGGAGATGGATCCTCTTCTCATGGGAGAAGGACTTATCCCTTGAGGTAGTTCCATCATTATAGGGGAAAGGAGCCAAACTGCCATCCTTGAGCCCATCTGGCCAAACCATTTACCAGACTTCCGTTATGAAGCTTCTAGAGCTGGAAGCTTCATCTCTAATTTAAAAAACTTTCCATAATGGGACCGGAACGACTGGAACATAGATCAGTCGCATCGGTTGGCATGGGGAATAATTCTAATCTCTACACATCAGCGCGGGGGAGACAAAGGTCATTAGCGCTGACCTTGTAAACTGGGCAAAACAGAAGTTTCAAGGGACATGGTACAAAATGGAAATGATTTTCTCATGAAGAGGGACATAATGGGAGTTTCTCCATGAAGGAAAAGCATGCGGGGTTCATTACAAAGGTCCTCTAGGATCAAGGAATGGGGAGTACAGGGACAGTGAAAAATGCTGTGTAACAGATGCCCCCTAAAGCGTGAAGGTCGTGCCAGAGTTAGGGATGAAATGATTTATAAATCAGTGTGAGGAATCGATCTGTCATTAGAAAACCTGCAAGCAAGTACATATACATATACATAAACTGAGATCTCTGTCAAATGATACATGAATCGTGGCATGGACATAGCCATCCAGAGAATGATCATGTAAATGGATCTAGGTATGGGCGCGGCCATCCGTCAAAGAGGATCATAATGAAACCAAGGTATGGTCACAACCATCCAATAATGAGAAGGGTCACATATGATGACTTATGGTCTGGTCACAGCCAACCATTTGAAAGAGACATGCATATCATCATAAACCATGTCACACCACTTCGTAACTTGGACTTGTGTGATCTGAGTCCAGGGTCTTGCGCTCCAACACAACCCGATCAAAGTACATATCCTAGCATGCGAATAGATTTGTTAACGTTGAACATGCGAGAAAGACACTTGATTACCAGTCAATGATGTAAACTGTTAACAAGCGCGAGATAAACCACCAATAATGACAATGGCCCTCAAGGTACTATCAACACAATTCACGGAATGTGAATACAGGAACTGAAGTCGAACACCAGTGAAATCACTCGATCGAAAGCTAATGATGTGAACTTGCCATTAAGGCATGCAAGCCTTAAGGTACTGGAAGGGTGTCTCTCGGTCAACTTCCCAAGGAAGATAGCACATCACAAAACAACTGGCAGAGACTTCCTGAGATAGAAGCCTCAGTGAAGCTTTTCTTCACTTCCATGAAGGTTTCTTTCGCGCGTTCTAGATCAAAGCCAACCTCCTTCTTTGGAGCTTTGTGGACCCATTCACCTTCTTCAGGATGCTTTCCCTTATCTTCGCCAATCGTCATTCCACTTCGCAGCACAATATTCACATTAGGATCCTCTTCGCGGGGTTCAGCCCTCATCATCTACAAGTTCTAGGTAGGCTGTTGAGGCCGCGTTCCTTTTTCGTGCATCTTAGCTATTAATACAGGGTAGTATTCTGTTGCATGGTTAAACTGAGTACAGTATCGGTACGACAAGCGCGTCGGGTTCGTATATTCTCACGCATAATGTCCTGGCCCTCCACAATTGTAGCAAATAACTTGTCCCTGATCTCGTGCAGGTCCTTTGCCTCGGCCTCGCCCGCACCCCTGATATCCTCCTCACACTCCCCCAGTGCCTTCATTCGGAGGCCAAGTTTCTGTTTGCACTTGATATGCAGGCATTCTCTCCATCATTAACTCATAACTACGGCAATTGCACTCCTCTTGACCCACTGATTTGTAGAAGTTGCAGAAGAGCTGTTGTGGTGTCTGTACAAATTTCTGTAGCAAGTGGCAATTATCTGTCGCATGCTTTCCAACTACCTAAAAAATAACACACTATAGCGTGGGCACTATACTTGGCCCTGCTTGAGCTTTCGGCCTTAGAGGCATCAGCCCTCCTCCTGCAGCATAATTTGCAAAGACATGGCAATGATCTTTATCATGCCCTTGACTCTTACATTTCAAACACCAAACTTCTTCGCGCACTTCTGGACGAACCGCTCTATCCTTCTTAAGACTTTGGAATTGTAGACAAAGGTTCTGTAACTCCCCTTGAATCTGCTGAACTCCCAAAGCAACATCTTGAATTGGTATCTTGTGCAATCTCATCACAATATCTAGGGCTTCCGCCTGGGTCCCAATCTTTTGTTGTGATAAAGAAACCCTTAGATAAGGCAAGAGTGAAGCCACAAACCCTTCGCAGTGTTTCCCATTTGTAAGATTCATGTTAGCTTCACGGATCTTGCACTTCAATCTCTGATCCATTTCCCATGGTGTCTCACCAGACTTCATCATGATCTCCTTGAATCCAACGATTGATTGCGCTTCATTTTTGGGCCGACTGAATTCCTTATTAAGCGTAGTCTGAATGTCCGCCAATGCAACTGTCAGGTTATTAGTGTAGTACTTAATGCAACATGTTAGCACGTGTTCCTGCAAAGCAGTAACCAATGTTTATTTCTTCATCTGATCATCTGTAATGTTCTGAGCTTGACACACAGCCTTCGTGACGAACCAAAACTGGTTTGGGTCCTCATTTTCCAAGCCCTTGAAAATGGGAAACTTCACTGTATTTGTCATATTGAATGGTGGTGGAGGTGATGGCGGTGTGGGCGAAGGTGTATGCAATGGAGGTGAAGTTGGAGGTGGTGTGGGTGGATGGGGTATTCGTGGGAACCCTTGCCTTATTAACTAGATAGTGCTCTGCATAGAAGCCTGTGCTGCTTCTTCGTCGTCACTAAAAGGGGGCTCAATCAGCGGGCTATATTCAGGACCTATTCCCCTTCTATCCCTAAATAAATTTCCACTCCGCATAGTTCCAAACATCAAGGTAATTGCATAACCCGCTTTTCACACAAGAGCATTTTAATCCAAGTATTCAAAGATCTTAAATACTTACCTCGCGGTCCTTTGAAGAAGCATCGCTCTGCTTCACTATAGTTGATTGAGGTATCAACTACGAACCCTATCACAAACCCTTCGAGGACACGATCAAGCTAGTGATTGATAACACACACGATTTTATCTTTAGAGGCTCCCAATCTTCGTAATAACTCCGGGATCCACACTATTGGACCATCAAGCCTCCACCTTCCCTAGTCATCTACCAATTTAGCGATCCAATCATATAATTCGACCGGGAAGGAAAAAAAAAAAAATCTGTGTATCTCTGTGTACAAATACCTGTCCAACCACTGTTCTTTCGTCAATTGCAGATTTCTGTTTTCTTGCACTGTGAATTCGTGGATCTTCCTATCCAACCAATCTTTAATTTCTTTCTTTGTTGGATTCCAGTGATGCGACATCACACATCTCTTTATGCAGATCCTGGTCCCGACAATGGAACCGTTTGTTGGCTTAGTGGGTCTTGACCTAGTTTCAGAGTTAAGTTTTCCAAACAAATCCCCACACTACTGTCCCTTTCGACATCAATCCGCGAAGTGCGGACTGAAGTCTCACCCGAAGCAATATGGTGGGATGCTGGAACCAAGTTTCCGCACCCAGATATGGTTATGATGTCATTTTATGCCCTAAACCTACGTTCGCTTAGATTGAAAAGCCCTTGAGGCTGATCGCTATAACTCCCTCTTACCAGCCTCTAGGCCTTCGCGAAGGTCTACGACTGTCTTTCGCAGACTCTAAATAAGAAAATCAACCACTTATGCACCTTTGTAATCACTCCTAAGTCTGTTATTACCCAGATAGGCTTAAGCGTCTGATATCTTTAGCATGCATTAAGATATTCTTCACGTAAACATGTATTATTACTTGTGTTCATATAACAATGTAAACCATGCAGAATCGCGCATCAATACAATATTAAATCATAAATCCAATATTCACCATAACATAAGCACATTCATTCATAACAGAAGTAAATGGGCAAAACACATGTATTTCCAGAATAATCTCTTTATTGATGCTTTATATTTTCTTACAGACTCAAGACTACCTTGCGCACTCAGCTGCATTGATCCGCGTACTCAGTTGCGGACTCTACTCTAGGCCTCTGCGCACACAGTTGTAGAGCCTCTCTTCTACTCTAAGACTCTTCGCTTTTCAACTCTAATGACCCATTACATCAACTACGAACTGAACTGAACTGCCTTAGAGTCTCTAAGACTCTCCTTTTTATAAAATCTAGAAGCTGACACAACTTACATAAAAGAAGGGAAAATCCCTTTATGAAACTTACTATCTACACGCTCTGCGACCATAAGTTGCAGAGAATTTACAATTTAAATCACAAAAACTTGGGCTTTCTGCCCCAAAACTTGGGATTTTGCCCCAAAATTGACCACAGGGGACCCTGTCCCAACAGGAGGCTAAAAATAATTTCTCTGAAGCTTCTACGTCTGGTAGTCAAGAAGCTCAGAACAGTGAAGTGCAAGAAGTGGATCCTTCGCTGTTAGCTACTTTCCTGAAGATCTGTATGAATTTGTTGCACGATAAGAAGGTAGTAGAAGGTCTCCAATAGTTAATAGAAAATTGTGCGGGTAAGATTAAGGTTGCTTTAGAACAACGCGCTATAAGGAAGCTAGGTAAGCGTAAGAAGCAGACAGGGCGCGAGATGAGGTTGACTATGCAGATAGGGGAGTATGAAATGGACCAAGTAATCTTGGATCTGGGGTCTGATGCAAATGTCTTGCCTAAACAAACTTGGAAAAGGATGGGGAGACTTGAGCTGCAATGGTCTCCTATACAACTATGCATGGCCAATCAACATAATATTATTCATATGGGGTGATTGTGTGGGGTAACAGTTGATATTTAAGGAGCAAGTGCTCTGGCGAATTTTGAAGTAATAGAAATCATAGATGATAGCAATCTGTATCTTGCGCTACTAGAAATTGATTGGGCCTTTGACATGGATGCGGTGATTAACCCGAAGAAGCGGAAGATGACATTTGAGAGGAAGGCGCTCAGGGTTATTGTTCCACTAGACCTTGCGGAAGGACTGCACTATACTGAGCCTGTTCGTGACTTTGTGGAGGATGATGATGACCTAGACCAGATATACAAGATCACGACGTGAGATGAAGATTGGATCAATACTATGACCCATGGATGAATTACATGGGATAGGGATAGTTCCTGTACCTCAGACTCAGATGAAGAACTTGAGCATTAGCAGAATCAGTTGCATGAAGTATCTACGATGCATTGCAATATGATAATCAAATCACTATGATGCATATTTACAGAGGTAATAAAGCTTCCGCACTATTATGGATTGAATGATGTTAATCTCTTTTTGGATGAATTTGAAAGAGAGGTGCCAGAGGAACATCGATTCTAGGCCCTTGAATTGGCACTGCGCACTATGCCCGCCTAATGGTGGGGTACACATAAGGAAAGCTTCACTAACTGGAAGGAATACAAGTGGATGATGAGGTTGCGGTATGGATATGCTAACACACGGATGAATGAGAAGTACAGTGGGAAAGACAACCCACATGAACAACTGGCGCAGTGGACTAAAGCTTGGGGTGAAGAACCTCAACTAGAGTGGGTTCATGTTTTCTGCCATACCTTAGACACTATTCCCATGAATTGGTATTTGGAAACAGAGCTATGCCATGGAACGACTGAATGGGATATTTTGTGGGAAAGCTTCTTATTAACTTTCAGCTTTGAGGATGGATTTGAATGCATTGATGAGGCCTTACAAGAAATTAAGGCCGCTATTTTTAGAATGCCTGAAGAGCTTGTGGAATGGGTACATCCAGACTGGAGTACATAGCTGTGCCACACACTAGAATGCTACAATATGACTGTTGAAGAAGAGGTGGATGATCCTGGAAAAATCAACATTCCAGAAACTGAAGGTCAGTGTGAGGTTGAAGGACCTCAAATAGAGAACCCTAACGTAACAGAGCCACTGAAAATCCGATAAGAAAATATTGGATCCGATGCAGAGCCTAAGTTCGTGAGGATAGGAGACTATTGGGATGAAGATCCATTCGATAAGATGGCCGAACTATTACACGAATACCAAGATCTATTCCAAATGAAGTTCCTTAGACCTGAAGGGTATTGCAGGAGACTTGGGCATTATGAAAATTATTTTGAAACATGATGCGAAGCCTGTAAAGGAGAGACCTTATCAACTCAATCCGAAGTATAAAGAAAATGTGTGCAAGGCATTGGACAAAATGCCGGAGGCTAGAATTATCGAGTTGGTATAAGACTCTGATTGGGTAAGCCCAATGGTTTTCCAGGAAAAGAAACAACAAGGCAAAATTAGGATATGCGTAGATCTGAGGAAGCTAAATGAAGCAAGTGTGCATGATCTGTTTCCAACGCCATTCACAGACGAAGTTTTAAAAAATTTTGGAGGACAAGAAGCTTATTCATTCACTGATGGGTTCTCAGGATACCATCAAATAAAGATTGCGCCAGAAGATAGCAACAAGACAACCTTCACGACAAAATGGGGTTGCTTTCAGTACACAGTAATGCCATTCGGGCTGAAGAATGCACCCACAATCTTCTCCAGGGTAGTAATCACGACGTTCAAGGAGTTTATTCATAAATTCTTGGAGGTATATTTTGATGACTATACTGCGTTTAGATTGGTAAAGCGCCATGTTACAAGTCTACGCCTTACGCTGTATCATGTCGCAGATACCAGATTGCGCTGAACTTGAAGAAATGTATATTCTGTGTGCATTTTGGAATTTTGCTAGGCCATGTAGTATGAAAGCACAGATTGATGGTGGGCTCTACGAAGATAGTAGTAATTGTGAATTTAGAAGATCCCAAGAATGTTAAGTAGCTGTGCGCAACGTTGGGCCACACAGGCTCCTATAGGAAGTTTATCAAGTCTTATGCCCAGATAACTGCGTCGATGCAGAAAGTATTAAAGAAGGATGAGACTTTTTGTTGGGATGAGCATTGTCAACAGAGTCTCGATGTGTTAAAGGACAAGATGGTGACTACGCCAATCTTAGTATTTCCGGATTGGAAGAAAGAATTCCATGTACATGTAGATGCCTCATGTACTGCATTGGGTGCGGTATTGACCCAGCCCGACGAAGGTGATATTGATCATCCAATAGCATTTTTCAGTATGAAACTGTCAAAAGCCAAAAAGAATGATTCCACTACAGAGCGTGAAGGGTTAGCGATGGTCTATGGAATGCAAAAGTTTCGGCATTATTTGTTAGGCGCATATTTCAAAATGTACACAGATCACTCCGCTCTCAAGTACTTGGTCAACAAGCTTGTGTCTGGGGGGAATTATGTAGGTGGTAGTTGTTGTTCCAAGAGTATGACTTTGAAGTAATAGTGAAGCCTGGACATTGAACACAGGATCAAATCACCTGAGCCGAATGGAGACAGGTGAAGAACCAACCAATTTAGAAGGAGGATTTCCGGATGCGTAGCTCTTCACTATGCACATTGGGATGATCATTTTGTAGTTATAATTTAGTTTCTGACTACTGGAATAGCTCTGAAAGGGTATTCTACTTAACAAAAGAAGGAACTGGTGGTTTGCGCTACTGATTTCTCTATTATAGCAGGACATTTGTATAAGATGGGAACAAATGAAATATTGTGTCGATATGTTCCGAAGTTTGAGCGTGCTAGTATCCTCACCGAAACACATGGAGGAGTGGTGGTAGGACACTATGCAAGAAGAGCGACTGTGCAGAAGATTCTGCATGCAGGGTTATCATGGCCGACAATGCATAAAGACTCTAAGGCATTTTTGTAAAGCATGAGTTGCTTGTCAAGGGACGGGCAAGCCTTTGCGAAGAGATGAACTGCCATTAAACCCTTAGGTTTCATTACAAGTATTTGATAAATGGGAAATTGACTTTGTAGGTCCGATACAACCACCAGGAAAGAAGACAGGCACAAGGTACATTATTATTGCGATAGAGTACTTAACCAGATGGGCAGAAGCACAACTGGTGAAAAATTGTACTACTGCTACCACTGCGAATTTCCTGTTTGATTACGTCTTAATGCAGTTTGGGTGCCCTAAGGTATTGATGAGTGATAGGGGTACACATTTGCTGAATGAAACAATTAGCACGATGCTCGAAGAATTTCAGGTGTATCATCAAAAGAGTACACCATATCATCCCCAAGCCAATGGTACAGTGGAAGCGTTTCAATAAGATTCTGTAGAATGTGTTGACAAAGGTTTCTGCACCCTGGAGATGTCTGATGAGTTCAAGTGGTCCGTGGTTAGACCCTGCACGCAGGTCGTTATGCGTACTTTCCTGTACCTCGCAGCTGGCGATGCTGCCTTCGCGCAACACTATTCGGGGGTCAAACACTGTTATTACCCAAGTCCTTACCAGTATTCCACTGTTAGTTGATTATCTTAGCCTATTTGTATGTGTTAAATTATACTTAGCAATATAAATCATTCATACAGGTGTGCGCAATAAATAAACAGTGTATTTGAAATTCATAGCAAGCATGCATTAATCTAAGAACAGATGTACAAAATTATGATAAAACTTCTCTTTATTACTTTCTTCTTCGATTACAGACTCAACTCTGCCCTGCGCACTTAGCTGCAGGGGTCCGCGCACTCAGCTGCGGACTACTCGGCCTCTGCGCACTTAGCTGCAGAGCCTTCTCCTACTCTACGATGCAATACACACTTAGACACTTAGAATCTATCTTCTTACTTCTTCTCTTCTTCCTTCGTTATCTTTTACACTTAGAGCCTCACTCTATTTATACAATCCCATGGTTCACAGACCATGGGTAGGCTGACATTACATTACAAAACTAGGGTGAACAACCATATGACTCTATCATACATTTCGTGCTCTACGCCCACAATTCGCGGAGAATTTACAACAATATTCAGTCAAAACATGGGCTTTGAGCCCCAGAACATGCCTCAGGGGGATTCCATGCCCAACAGGCCCCCAACATAAACATCATGACTCGCCCTTGAGTCACTCTGTCGGTATGACGATCTTGGCACAGAGCTCCTCCAACTGTCCTCGAACTATGCTGATGTCGACAGTGCACTGAGCCACTGCTTGCTGAATCTATTGCATCCTTTGTTCTGAGACCTCCATGTCTGTGGTGCTTCTCTGCATTAACGTGTGCATCCCCTGTATGTGCGTGATCTTTCCTTCGATGTTTGTCGTGATAGTGAAAGCCTTGTTGATCCACAACTGGATGTGCACTTTGAGAACTTCCTCCTTATGTCGCATCGCATCCACCTGCTCCTTCAGTGCCTTAGATTGCTGCATCCTCGCAATCCGCTGAGTGAGGACTACTGTCTGCGCAGTTCCTCGGACACTGTCATATTGCTGCTGAAGTTCTGGCGCCTTTGTCTCCAGGTGCTGGATGTTGGGGTCCTCCTGTAGAGTTGTGAGGACCTTAAGTGCTTGCTCTAACAATGTGGTACAGTCTTGCACTGTACCTCCAATTTCTTCCAATCCCACTGTGATAGTACTAGCACGTTGTTTTCAGACCTTCGGGGGAGTGGAAGGTTGTGCCTTTAACCGCAACTCGACGATCTGAAGATTCAGCTCCAGCTGAACCTTGGTTGTTTCGTCTCTAGCCTCATAGACTCCGGTTGCCAACCTGTGGATCTGCACCTCTACTAGTAGAGCTGTTGGGATGGCCACCTCCAGGATGCAGCGGCAAGCATCTTCTACCACCTGCACCAACTATTGATTCTGCGACACCAATTCGTCACACTGTAAGCTGAGTTGTTCCATGTTTATCTTCTACTCACTAAGAACTTGGATCACGCAGCTCTCCCTAGCACACAGCTCTGCTATTATCCCATCCTGTAGCAGATACAGTGTCTCTCGCGGAAGGGCAGCCAAATTAAGGCCAAGGCCTTTCATCATGTTAACCGAAAATCTATCGATCTCATTTGTTGCGACTAGGGCTCCTTCCGACAACACTATTGCATTTTCCATTCATGCGCGTAGCATCTGCTCTGCCACCAAGGATCCTGCTGTGAGGTGGGTGGAAAGGGTACCCACCTAAGGGGGATGCATCTATAACTCTTATAGCTACGCCGTGAGGGTCCCCAACACGGTCTGGTTGATGAGCCCCAATTTTTGGTACAATTTGGGCTCATTTGGCCTACTTGCTCTGCTCAAACCATTCATTTTTTATTGCTTATGCATTCATTTCTTGGTTTATTCGTGTTGTTTGTAGGAAGAAGGGTAGGCATTCTATCTACGTGACTAATACATGGTGATTTCAGGTTTTGGCATTAAAAGGGAGCAAAGACCACGAAAAAGGAGACAAGGAGACAATGAGGTGGCACTGCTGGTTTTTAGGAGAGGATGTCCACGGTCTTGGGGACCTTCCTCGTAATTCCCACCATAGCTTCGAGCTCCAATCCATCTCCCCACCGAGCTTAGAGGCAGCCAACTGTTCTACAGGAACAGCAGTTATAACTGTTCTACAGGAACAACAGTCATAACTGTTCTACAGGATCAGCGGTTTAACCTTCAGTTGGACAGCCGAGCTCCACAAATCAAGGACACCTGTTGGATGATCATTTTGCATAAATACTGAGGCCGTAGCCTTGGATAGAAGCTTTTTGAACTTTTGTATTGCTCTTGTAATTTGGAAGTACGAGCTACAGCTCGGTTTTTGTTCCTTTTGTAAGCCAATTTTGGCATGTCATCAGACTTTCGTTTATGAATAAAGGCAGGCAGATTTTGATCTCATTCTGAGTTTCTAAGGGAGCTATAGCTCTCAGGTTAGGGCCCAACCTGAGAGCAATAGATCTCCTCGGTGTTGTAATGTTATTTGCATTTCGTTCCAGCACTTTGAGTTTTTACTTTAACATGCAATTCGAATTTACAGTTTGTTAATTTAGTCTTTTTCATGAGCTTAGATAGGATTAGTTTATGGTGAATTTGTTTCCAGTTGCTTAGGTTAGAAGAGGATAGATATAATTCATTGGAGCTCCAGCAAAAGGTTGTTAAGGCTCACTGCCATCTCTGTTAGGGATTGGGGTGCAGTCCATAACCAACCACCAAAAAGAAACGCAGTTCTTCTCACTTCCATGCAAGCTGCAACATAGACATTTTCGTTGAAGATCCATCCATGCACTTTTGACATTGAACCATACTTCTACATTTCCCTTCCATGCACGAGTTTCATTTCTTGGTTTTCCATTACTGTTCATAGGTTTCATGGCACAGTTATCATAGGTTAATGAATTTCTCGTTTTTGGTGCATAAGTCATTTGTTTCATTTACGCTGCTCCTTATCATTCCACTTCCTTCTTCTTCTTCTTGATCTCTCCTCAATCCACCTACTCAGCCTCTGTCCAGCTCATTTACCCTCCAACTCATCCATTAATCACGTAGCTCCATCTACTTAAACTTTCGTTGATCCCATCCTTCCAACCATCAACCCACTGTATGCACTTTTCCTCCATTTGACTTCTCTGCTCCTGAGCCATCACCAGCTCCATCTCCATCTCACCTATCCTCCCACACCACTCCAACACTTCACCATCTCCCAAAACCTTCCACGGCCAAACATCCTGTAGAATTGTACAGACTTCCTGTAGAAATCCCTGAGTTTCCTGTAGGATCCCATGCAGACTTCCTGTAGAAGCCTGCAAACTCGGTTGCTGAGCATCCGAACGTGGTAGACTTCTATGGACTGATGCTAGAGACCCTCTGGGACCTCCCCTAGCCATCCTGACCTTGCCCATGCTTTCCTTCCATTCCAACCGCTCCTGCACAACCAAACCCTAATCAAAAGCATCATCACAATAAATCCAACCACTTAATGAAAAAAATACAAAAACATGTCTTTTCAGATGCAAGTAGCTTAGATGCATGTATTTCAGTTCACTGCAAGTAATGGCATTAGTGGTAGTAGTTTCATTCACAGTTTTGCATTGTAAGGGTCTAGCTAGTCAAATTAGGGTTTACTAGGGTTTTCATGCTTTATTGGCTTTCAGTTTCTTTTTGCAATTAGACTAGTCTCCTTTGAGTTAGCTTTCATCCATCATTCATAAAGCTTCTTCTATGAGCCTATAGAAGTTGGCTTGAGCCCTAGCGGACTTGTGCCAGCTGACCAAGTGACAGCTGCGACAAGAGCTAGTACTTGTGCATACAGCACCGTCGCTTCCAAGTTTGTACGAACTACCGGGTTGATAAAATTAGAGATAGGAAGCTCCAGGAGTTGTAGCATTATTGCTACAATACTGGAGCCCACCATCTTTTTGGCGCCGTTGCCGGGGAAGCGTCAGAGTATTAGTAATTGTTGCTTTTCTTCTACTTCCTTACTCTTGCCTTCTGCTAAGTAGTTTACTTCATTTCCATTCTGCAAAAGTAGCATAGCATTTCCTGCTTTCATAGATTAGCATTTCCTGCTTTCATAGATTAACATTTCCTTTCTGCAAGCGTAGACTAGCATTTCCATTCTTGCAATTTCATTTGAGCAAAGTAGATTAGTTCTTTCCTGCTTTCAGTTTAATTCCGCATCTTTCATAGTTAGTTGTAGATCAATCTGTCTCAGTTTTGCAGGTACCAAAAGAAAAGCAAAGCAAAAGCAATCAAAAGAAAAAGAAAGTCTTTTCCATTTCATGCCTCGTAGGAACCGAGATAGATCAGGCAAATTCCTACCAAACACCCCCACCACATCACTGAGTCACCCTTCTCTCTTCTTTGGTGACAGTGACCCAGAAGAACCTATAGGTGAACATCCTGAGATATCCAAAGACCCTATAGTAGAAGAAGAGTTAGAGACCACTCCATCTGAAGCTATCGCTGACAATAGAAGAGAAGATGAGAGAATAGAAGGTGCCTTCCCCATCCGAGAGACCAATGGAGAGATGAAAATGAAGAACATTAGCCCCTCCGCCTTACCTCACTTCCATGGGCTGACCACTGAAGATCCGGATACCTTCCTGTTTGAGTTTGCTGTCCTTTGTAGAACCTATGACTATACTGAAGATGAGCAAAAGTTGAAACTTTTCCCTTCCACTCTTAAGGATGCAGCACTATGCTGGTTCATGGGCTTACCTGGGAATAGTATCACCACTTGGGCTCAGATGCAGCAAGCTTTCAAAACCAAGTACCGGGATTACTGTAGGTCCAAGGAAACAAAGGGGGAAATCTTTCGGATGTCCATGGGAAATGATGAGTCCTTAGAGGATTATGAGGAGAGGTTCCAACTAAGCTATAAGCGGGCCAGGTGCACACTTGACCCTGAATCCCTCAAGTTGGTCCTGCTCCGAGGAGTCCCTGAAGACCTCTTAGATACCCTTCACATGTTAGCTGGGGGGGACATTTACCAACTGCCTTATGAGGACATCAAGACTGTGTTTAGAAACCACTCCAGGGCAGCTCGGAAACGAGGTAGAGGAAACCACCTCTCAACTAGTGTCCCTTTCTCCAAACATGAGCTTGCAAATCAATTAGAAGATCTTAAGAGTGAGGTGAGACAAACCATTGCCATGCAGCTTGACACATTCAGGATTCAACAAAAGAAAGAAGAGGCTGAGAGAGCCTTGGCTGTCTTCTGCCCTAGGTGCACAAGGAGACACCCTAAGAACGAATGTCCATTGCATTCGGTTGAAGTGTGTTTCGTTTGTGAGGAGGACCATCCCACAAATCAGTGTCCAACCTTACCTGGGTTTAAAGCCATGTACCAAGGGACAGAAGCTCCCACAGAGCCTCTCTATTACCTCAACCAAAGGAGGCCTCAGGGATCTAGACCTTATCAGCAGGGGATGCAAGGGGCATCTCAAGCTTATTACAGCCCCAACCAATCGACTCCTATGCCTTCCTGGGGTCCCCCTGCTCATCCTTCATGGTCCATGCCTCCTCCATGGTCTTATCCACCTCAGTACCTCACTCAACCTACTTCTCATTCATATCACTCACATGCCCAGCCACAGCCTCAATGGAATGCACCTCAGTCGGGGTGGAGGCCCCAATACAACACTCCTCCTGCCATCTTGCCTCCACCACCAGTTCAACCTCAGCCATTACCTCCTGCTCCTCCAAGGCAACCTTAAATGCTTGCTCAACCGAACCCGAACCCCAACAATAGACAGGCCCAGTAGGTATACACTGGGGAAACCTCATGCCCTACCTATGCTGTGGAGATCCAGGAGATCAATCTTCGATCTGGAAAGACTCTACCAGATCGCCAACCTCCTCCCCCAGAGGATGAGGAAGATAAACAGGAAAGTGAACCGAAGGTTATTCCACCCTTTCCTGAGAGACTAACAGCCACCACACAACCCAACCCAGAGGAGGATGAGCTTCTGGGTGAGCTCAAGCAATTGTGTGTAAAAATACCACTCCTCCAAGCCATCAAGGATGTGCCGATATACAACAAGCTGGTTAAGGAGAAGTGTTTCAAACACCCAGGCAGACGGAAGAAAGATGCCTCAACTATCAATGTCATAGGACAACTGTCTGACCTTATGTTAGGACAAGTCATCTGCCCAAAGTACCTAGATCTTGGAAGTCCTGTAGTAGATGTTCACATCAATGGCACCATTATACCTCACACCTTGATTGATCTGGGGGCTGCCATTAATGTGATGACCAGGGATACCATGCTTAAGCTTAATCTTTAGGGTTCCTTGAGGAAGACCTCGACAGTACTGCAATTAGCAGATCGCTCCACCATGACTCCCGAAGGGATTGTGGAGGATGTCTTGGTCTCTATTGACTCTTGGGAATACCCTGTAGACTTCCTGGTTCTGCAACCAAAGGCCAAGCTTACTGGATATCCTCTCATTTTGGGAAGGCCTTGGTTAGCTACTGCAGATGCTTACATAAGTTGTCGTGCAGGAAACATGACCATCAAAAATGGTCCCATGTCCAAGCAGCTAGTCCTATACCCTCCTGCCCAACCCTCCTTGGAGCATGACTTACCACTCTGGTTGGAAGAAGGAGAGGAAGACGAGGTGTACTCAGCAGCTCTGTGCACCTTAGATACCACTAGAAGAGACCCCCCAACCGAGGATGACTTGATCGAGACCTTGATCCAGAATCCACCTTCCGGTGCACTACCCTTAGAGAAATTGGTGGAGGATGCCCAAGCTAGCACCTTAGTGGATCTTTGTACAACCAACCCTGTTACTCCCAGAGTCAAGAATGTGGAGTTCGGCCCTGAGAAAGCATTGAAGATCAGCTCCTCCCTATCTCCTTCCCAGGAAAAGGAGCTGTGTAGTCTGTTGGCCAACCACCTAGATGCTTTTGCTTGGAGCTATAAGGAAATGAAAGGAGTCCATCCTTCGGTCTGTACCCATCATATATACATCAAAGAGGATTGTAAACTGGTTAGGCAACCTCAGAGGAGAATGAATCCAGCCCTTAAGGACATTGTCAAGGAAGAATTGCAAAAACTGTTGGATGCCGGATTCATCTACCCCATCTCAGATAGTGAATGGGTGTCCCCTCTAGTGTTGGTTCCCAAGAAAAATTGGAAATGGAGAATCTGTGTGGACTACCGAGAATTGAACAAAGCTACCAAGAAGGACCATTTCCCTCTACCTTTCATAGATCAAGTGTTGGATGGACTGGCAGGAAAGAAGTTCTTCTCTTTCCTGGATGGGTTTAGTGGGTACAACCAAATCCAAATCAGCCCGGAAGACCAAGATAAGACCACCTTCACTTGTCCTTGGGGTACCTTTGCCTATCGAGTCCTTCCCTTTGGGCTATGCAATGCTCCTGCTACCTTTCAGAGAGCTGTCTTGAGCATCTTCTCGGAGCTGGTCCATGATGCAGTAGAAATCTATATGGATGACTTTACTCCTTATGGGGCCAACTTCCAGGAAGCATTGACCAACCTGGGAAAAGTCCTAACCAAATGCACCGAGATGAACTTGTCCCTTAGTCTCGAAAAATGTGAATTCCTAATGACTGAAGGGACCGTGCTAGGCCATACCATTTCTTGCCAAGGGTTGCAGGTGGATCCTAACAAAATTGCTCTCATCAAGAGGGTTCCACCTCCTCAAAAGGTAAGGGATGTCCGGAGTTTCTTGGGATTAGCAGGATACTACCGGAGATTCATTAAAGATTTTAGCAAGCTAGCCTCGCCATTGTTTGGCCTGTTGGCAAAAGATGTGGAGTTTAATTGGACTGACGATTGTCAGAGGGCTTTAAATGAATTAAAGGACAAGTTGGTGTCAGCCCCAATCCTGAGAGGTCCAAACTGGGCCCTACCTTTCCACATCCACACTGATGCCTCGAACAAAGCCATAGGTGCAGCTTTAGGACAAGTTGAGCAAAAACTTCCATATGCCATTTACTTTGTTAGCAAAAACTTGTCCAAAGCTGAGCTGAATTACACTGTGACCGAGAAAGAATTCTTGGCTGTGGTCCATGCACTGAACAAGTTCCGACATTATATTACTGGTTACCAGACCTTTGTACATACTGACCATGCTGCTATTAGATATTTAATGAATAAACCAGATGTGAATGCTCGTATTATTAGATGGTTACTTTTATTGCAGTAGTTTGATTTGACCATTGTTGACAAACCAGGTAGAGAAAATGTTGTTGCTGACTTTTTATCTAGATTGGATTTGTCTGCAGATGAGAATGGAACAGTGGATGACCAGATGCCCGATGAACATCTGTTTTCTATTTCAGTACTCTCTCCATGGTTTGCTGATATAGCAAACTATCTTGTTTCAGCACAGTTCCCTCCACACCTATCTTCCAGAGAGAAGAGCAGAATCATCAGAAAAAGTGCCTCATTTACTTGGATCGGGGGCAATCTGTTCAAGCTTGACCCCGATCAGATCTTAAGGCATTGTGTAAGGGAGGAGGAAGTCTTTGATATCCTCCTCACTTGTCATGATGGGCCTTGTGGAGGACATTTTGCAGCAAAGAGAACTGCCTTCAAAATCCTGCAGGCAGGCTACTATTGGCCCACACTTCATCAAGATGTCAGAAGATATGTCAGTCAGTGTGACCAATGCCAAAGAATGGGGAAACCGACCCAAAGGGATGAGATGCCTCTCCAACCTCAAGTGACTCTTGAGCCATTTGAGAAGTGGGGCATGGACTTTGTGGGCCCAATCAACCCCTCTTCGAGGCAAAGGACTTACATCATTGTGTGTACTGACTATTTGACAAAGTGGGCCGAGACCAAAGCAATCAAAGCAGCAACAGAAGAGAAGGTGGCCGAGTTCCTAAGAGAAAACATCTTCTATAAGTTTGGCTATCCAAGAGAGCTGGTCACCGATCAAGGGAGCCAGTTCACCTCCAACCTGGTTGAAGATCTCCTAGCTCATCACAAGATCAAGCATAGGACTTCCACCCCTTATCACCCTCAAGCAAATGGGCAGGTGGAAGTCACCAATAGAGCATTAGAAGGGATCTTGACTAAGGTGGTGAGCAGCAGCAGAAAGGACTGGGCAGATCCCCTGGTTGAAGCCACATGGGCTTACAACACCACTTGGAAGACCACCACCGGCTTCACACCGTATGAGCTGGTCTATGGGAAGAAAGCTTTGCTGTCCATTGAGTTTGAGTACAACACATTAAGGATGGCAGCTCAGCTGGATCTAGATCTCAGCCATGCACAACAAGAAAGGCTACTGCAGCTGAATGGCCTGGATGAGCACCGAATGCAGGTCCTCCTTCACTCAGAAGTGGTTCAACTTTAGAGAAAGGTGTGGCATGACCAACATCTCCATGACAAGCAATTTCAGCCGGGAGATTGGGCTTTGTTGTATGACTCCAGATACAAAGATTTCAAGGGGAAGCTGAGAACCAGATGGCTAGGACCATATGCAGTGGAGAAATGCCATGACAATGGATCTGTCCTCATTCGAACCATTGATGAGGAAGCCATTCCCATGCTTGTCAATGGGCATCGATTGAAGATCTACAGGAGACCTCTCTCAAGACAAGAGTTCATCAAAACTATGGAGAAATCTGTATTGGTCATAGAGAAGGGTTCTGCCTCTGCTTTTGGCATACCCTGAGGGATATGAAGAAAAAAAAGAAAAAAGAAGAAAAAAGAAAAAAAGAAAAAAAGAAAAAAAGAAAAAAATAATAAAGATCCTTGGGTGAAAACCTCTCTGAGGCGCCCAAGGCAGGTGGTAGGGGTGAAAACCTCATTGAGGCGTCCCTATTGTCTTTCAAAAAAAAAAGAGAAAAGGTTTGAAAAAGATCCTTGAGTGAAAACCTCTCTGAGGTGCTCAGGGTAGATGGCACGGGTGAAAACCTCTTTGAGGCGCCCCTGTTATCTTTCAAAAAAAAAAAAAAGAAAAAAGAAGAAAAAAAAAACAATAAGCAAAATATGGTAAAGTTGCATGCAGGTTGCAGATGTTCTATGGAAGAGAGGAAGCCCTTCAACTCAAAGCCAAGGGTCCTTATCATGCTGTCAAGGAACCTCACCAGCACCTCCTCCAAGGGTACCCATGTTTTTTCAAGGTATGTGCAATTTTATCATGGTTTGAATCCTCTACAGGAAGATGCAGTCTTTCTACAGGAAGATGCAGTCTTTCTACAAGAAGGCGCGGATTTTCTACAGGAAAGTACAGACTTTCTACAGGAAGGCCGAACTTTCTACAGGAAGCTCTGTGTTCTACAGGAAGCTCTGTGTTCTACAGGAAACTTCCTGTAGAAGTTTTGGACGGCCCAGAATTCATCTTAAAAGAAGATTTAGCGACTATGGATTGGTTTGGATGCATGCAAGCCTCTGTTGGCACCCTTGCACATTGCTGTCACCTTGCTCCACCATCCTTGTCGACATGCGACCAAGTTCCCTGCACCAACAAAGAAGATCGATGAGTTCTCGCGGGAAAAGCCATTTTCAAAGTTAAACAAATGCTGGGATCTCATACCGCAGGCATCAAGAGCTCCGGGAACGTGATTGAAAGGCCAGAACCTCCGTCGTGCAGCATGCACCCAAGGAGAAAGGACTGTTACAAGACACCTCGCGGGAATCCTGTAACAGTTCAACCTGCTCGAGTGGATACCGTTCACAGCACCGCCATCTGAAATGAAACGCGGGCGCATGCAAGCAAAAAATCCACTCCATCGTTGGCAGCCTGTAACCACGAGCCTCCGGGTCTGTGTAAGTCACATGCAGCAGGTAGATCCACTCACCATCATCCAAGAACTAGAAAAATCGTGTGCAGCCACGCAGGTAAGTGTCTCAACCCTTCCTTCCATCAAATCGCATGAATTTCACTTTGAAATTGTTTGCATAGCGTAAAATTGAATGGTTGAGTGGCCGTATGGCCAGTCGACTGGCCACGTCGGCTAGTTAAAGTGTAATTGGATGTTTGGGTGGCGGCCACGACAAAGAGAATGAACGGCACGCACGTGAGAACACTCTCGTCAGAAGCATGAGTTTAACAGGAAAAGGCGGCGGCAAATCTGTGGGAATGGATGCGGCAGCAAGTGAATACGCAGGCGAATGATGGATGACGTCGCCCAACGGTCCGGCGGGGACGGCTCATCCCCCGCGCCACGGATTGCGCCGATTCAAAATCTAATCAGCTAGATCATGCGCATGCATTTATCATCCAACACTTCAAACTCGGGTGGCTATTCTGATCTCCCCTGCACTTTGATACGCCGAGCTGTTGGCTACCAGAACGCCGGTGAAGCACACCTTGAACGCGGGCCAACTACAGTCCTCCCCGAGAATTGCGCACTGCTCCTACAGGAACACAGTTCTACAGGAACGCAGTTCTACAGGAACGCAGTTCTACAGGAACGCAGCCTACAGGAACGCAGTCTTCTACAGGGAAGCGGGTGCCTCACGAAAAAAGGTGGCCAATTAAAGAGGTAACCCTGAACTCTTCATGCAACTGGTTAGTAAGAGTGGCAAGACCATCGTCCACAGTCTGGTTGGTGGAATTGTTGTTTGCTGTGCCTATGCTGTCGTTCTACAGGATGTCAGTTTAGGTAGACCGTGTTGAATTTTGTGGGTTATATGCATGCTCTGCCTTAATAGACCAAATCTCTTTTGCATTTGCCACCTTTTAAAACAACCGTGTTCATCATGCCGGGTGGGTTTATAAGACGGGAACCCACTGATTCAACCAAATTAAGGGAAAACCCGGCAGTGGTAGAGCTCTTCACCAGAGCACAATGGATGCCTTTTTGTGATAAGCTGCAGGGTTACGATGATGAAGTGGCCGAAGAATTCTTGCAGGCTCTGAAGCCTAAATCTCAGACACTGGCCATAGTGAACTTCATAGGTCTAAGCCTCAAGCTCACCCCGGAACATATCAGTCGGATCATAGAATTTCCTATGGGTCTGCCGTGGGATAAAGAAGAGAGAAAGCTGAGCCAGCAGGCAAAGAAAGAATTCTTTCCACCTGAGGAAGAATTCTCGGAGGACAAAAATGGGGTGCGAAGAACGAGCCTGTTGCCACCATGGAATGAAGTCAGTTTGCAAATCATGAAATATATCACTTGTGAAGGCCGTTTCAGCATCGTGTATGCATATCACTTTCGGATGCTCACTGAATTGAGGCACCGAATTGACCTTCCTGTAGAACAAAAATTGAGCATCCCTTATTACCTACTGCAGTCTCTAATGGAGTGTGCCACAAAGCTGAAAGAGGGCATACCAGATCAGATAGCCCACCATGGGTTGATCAAGCTTCTTGTGGAGGATGCATTGCACTCATATAAGGTCCCCCTCTCATGGGAATCTTTCCGGAATTTAACAAAAGATGGGGACATTAAGATGTTGATCGAAGAAACGGGTTCCTCCAGCAGTGAGGAACAAGAAGCAGTGGCCGAGGGACAGAGAGAAGAAGGCCAGAAGACCCCGACCACAGTACAGAAGAAAGAACAAAGGAAGAAGCATGAGGAAAAGGAGGACAAAGAAAAAGGTGGCACACCAATCTTGTCAGCAAGAGAAAAGAGGATGAAGAGCAGAATGGACAAAGCTGAGGTGGTCCACGTCAGCCCAAGTACCTCAACAGCACCTGCAACCAAAGCAAAAAGCAAAGCTCAGGCAGGCAAGCAAGCAGAGGTGGAGACACCTGTGTCTACAGGAAAGCAAAAACAGGCTTCTACAGGAAGCCCAAAAACAAAAACAAAGGCTTCTACAGGAAGCCCGAAGTTCATTGAGAAGCAGGCTTCTACAGGAAGCCCAAAAATCATTGAGAAACAGGCTTCTACAGGAAGCCCAAAAACGGAGACAAAGGCTTCTACAGGAAGCCCGAAATTGCAAAAACAGGCTTCTACAGGAAGCCCGAAGACAAAGACAAGGGCTTCTACAGGAAGCCCGAAATTGGAAAAAGGGGCTTCTACAAGAAGCCCGAAATTCATTGAGAAACAACCTTCTACAGGAAGCCCGGGAGTGGCTAAAGCCGGGTCTTCTACAGGAAGCCCAAAAGCGGGAAAGAAAGAACCTTCTACAGGAGGCCCGGAAGTGGGCAAAGCAGGGTCTTCTACAGGAAGCCCGAAATCTGAAAAGGAGGGGCCCTCTACAAGGAGCTCTGAGAGAGCAAAACGCAAGAAAGAGAAGGCTGGTATTCTAGAAAAGGAGGCAGCAGCGGCGCTGGCCGCCCTCAGTACACCTCCAAAGCCGAAGGAGAAGAGAGAGAGGGAGACCCCTCTACCATCTGAGGCCAGGAGAAGCAAGAGGATAACCACGGGCAAGCCACAGCCTCCACCCGGCAGCCAAACCATCTTAGGGGATGTCCCTACTTCACCCAGTGCAAGAACCCCCTCTAAAACATCAGCCACCCTCGAGAAGGGGAGCCCAAAAATAACTTCCTGGACACGAAAAATAGGCCAATCGCCTTCCGAAGCCCGGCTCAAGGAAATAGGAAAGGGGGAAGAAGCATCACCTTCGTCACCACCAGGGGCAGCGAAGGCAGGGCCGCCAAAAACGGGAAAGGAAGAAGCGCCACCCTCGGTAGAAAAGGCAAGGCCACCAAAAACAGGAAAGGAAAAGCATGCTCCGGGCTCTAGTTCTCGGCCAAAGACGAGGAGCCAGGGCAAAGTTGCTCAAGGATGAGCAAAAAGTTTAGCTGGGGGCTGATGATGAGCCCCAATTTTTGGTACAATTTGGGCTCATTTGGCCTACTTGCTCTGCTCAAACCATTCATTTTTTATTGCTTATGCATTCATTTCTTGGTTTATTCATGTTGTTTGTAGGAAGAAGGGTAGGCATTCTATCTACGTGACTAATACATGGTGATTTCAGGTTTTGGCATTAAAAGGAAGCAAAGACCACGAAAAAGGAGACAAGGAGACAATGAGGTGGCACTGCTGGTTTTTAGGAGAGGATGTCCACGGTCTTGGGGACCTTCCTCGTAATTCCCACCATAGCTCCGAGCTCCAATCCATCTCCCCACCGAGCTTAGAGGCAGCCAACTGTTCTACAGGAACAGCAGTTATAACTGTTCTACAGGAACAACAGTCATAACTGTTCTACAGGATCAGCAGTTTAACCTTCAGTTGGACAGCCGAGCTCCACAAATCAAGGACACCTGTTGGATGATCATTTTGCATAAATACTGAGGCCGTAGCCTTGGATAGAAGCTTTTTGAACTTTTGTATTGCTCTTGTAATTTAGAAGTACGAGCTACAGCTCGGTTTTTGTTCCTTTTGTAAGCCAATTTTGGCATGTCATCAGACTTTCGTTTATGAATAAAGGCAGGCAGATTTTGATCTCATTCTGAGTTTCTAAGGGAGCTATAGCTCTCAGGTTAGGGCCCAACCTGAGAGCAATAGATCTCCTCGGTGTTGTAATGTTATTTGCATTTCGTTCCAGCACTTTGAGTTTTTACTTTAACATGCAATTCGAATTTACAGTTTGTTAATTTAGTCTTTTTCATGAGCTTAGATAGGATTAGTTTATGGTGAATTTGTTTCCAGTTGCTTAGGTTAGAGGAGGATAGATATAATTCATTGGAGCTCCAGCAAAAGGTTGTTAAGGCTCACTGCCATCTCTGTTAGGGATTGGGGTGCAGTCCATAACCAACCACCAAAAAGAAACGCAGTTCTTCTCACTTCCATGCAAGCTGCAACATAGACATTTTCGTTGAAGATCCATCTACTGCTCCTCCTCCTCAGCAAACAGAACCTACAGCACCAACTACATCGACAGCTGCACCAACAACAGAGCAGACTCATAGTCTGGATATGCAGAAGCTTCAAAATGAAATTCAAGTCCTGGAAGCTCAAATGTTAGAGCTTAATCAAGCCAAAGAATCTTTGGCTAAAGTAAATGAAAGATATGACAAGAGAAAACAGAATGTGGCTGAGAAGGAAAGAGATATAAGAGCTCTCAAAAGGAGAATAACTGAGCTCGAGAAAGAGCTCACACTAGATAAGGTGACAGCAGAGCTCAAAACAGTCCTTTGGGCCAATATTGGCCAGTCCATTACTGATCAGTGGCAGTTCATTGAGACCATAGATGAGCAGTCAGTGCTCATTACAAAGGCAAATAGGGAAATACACAGAGCAAGAGCAAGCCTTGGCAACATGCCTGATGCTGCCAATAGAATGATCAACATATTGAATAACAGGACAAGCTCTCAACTGGCCACCATGGGAATTGCTCACAGGACTGAGACAATCTCAATGGTTAAAAGGGTCCTGACATTAAGAAACCTGGTTGGAACATTGGAAAGGAGAACCCAAGACATGCAGACCGAAATCAACAAGTTCATGGACAGGTTTCAGGTATTACAAAACAGAGGCCTCCCCAGCATACTAAGCAGTGTGGGAAGACTGCTCACCCATGAAAATTATGCTAAAAGGGTCAATGCCTTTGCTGCAAGTCAAATTGCAGCACAGCCCAGCACTTCAGCAGAATCAGGGCCAGCATCAGGGCAGACTCTATATAATAGGGTGGAAAACCTGTTTTTCATTATGAACGAGATCAATCATCTGTTCGATGTGCCTCCAAATTTCTATAAATATACAGAAGCAGATGAAACCATAGAGGCAATTGTGAAGCACCAATTGCCCACACAGGAAGTCTGGAATAAATTGACACAGCTAATATTATCAAGCCAGAACCTGTAATGTTATGTTTTGTCAAATTTATAAGTGATCATACACAGGGAAAATTTTGGTAGATGAGCATACAGAGGAAAGATGAAAGGCTGAGCCAACTCAGCGGGGCTATTCGGTCACCACAGCAGCAAGCACAGTCACAGGTGGCAGGGCCGAAAAGATACAGCGCAGCAAATGTAAAGGCACATTTTCCCGCATTAAAGCAAAGCGTTCCAACCAACTCAGTGACCTCCAAAGGTCAAAATATCCTCTGACAGACTTAAAGAGCAGTTATGCTGCATTTAGAGCTGTAATAACTTCTTCTCTACTTTTCTGTACGAAGTAATGAAGATATTTTTCTCTCAGATGACTCAATGCCTGAGATATTTTGTATAAACATTTCTATAAGATCCCCTTCGCATGAGTTTGCAGAGGGTTGTTGTTGATTTCATTTCTATACTTCTGTTGCTGTATAACTCTCAGAGAAATAATACAAAAGGCGGATGGAATTTCCAAAGCTCTGTGTTCCTTGATGCACTGTGGTGGCTGGCTGATTGTTACAGGATTCCTGCATGTTTCATAGCGCAATAAGTCTTCTTTTAACCTCTGTGTTATATGTTTTCTAGTCTTTCATGTTCTTTCATGTTTATGTGTTTTACACTTAATGGCAAAGTAAAAGAATAGTTCCAGGATTTAATCGCAGATTACCCTGGACTCAATCTACGCTGTTATAAATGTTTTCTTCCAGATAGAGTAAATAAGGTGTAATTCTTAATTGCTACACTTTCAAGCTATATCTCTCACTGTGATAAATATTCTCAGGAATTCAAGTTTGCTCCTGAGGCATCTATCTCTTCCCCACACCCCAGCTTTAGTGGAAAATTCTTAAATGCTTTTCACTGGTTGTTTACATGTCACCATCATAATCTAACTTTGTTATATGAAATATTTAATTGGCCCTGTAATCTCAGTAAATCACCTCAAGGTTTCTAAACACTTGTAGCCACAGACTCCATTGCCCAATGAAATAAAATCATCTGCAGATTGCACACTTCAGGTACAGAAAGATATCCCTCAACCAAAGCATAAAACTAAACACCCTCATTTCATAGCTAGCCTAAAATCATTTCAAAACAGAGACAAATTATAAAGAGAGAGCCCTCTCTGATTACAGTGTGGCTAGGCACTGTAATCCAAAGATTGGTTAGTGGTTACCCCGGCCGTATTCCCTTGGGAGTCATAGGGAACAACCTGGGTGTTAACATAATTGGCGACTCCGCTGGGGACTTCTTAGGATTTTCCAATTTCTATACATCCCTCAAAGCCTGAAATCAAGCCTGAAATAAGTCAGGAGGCCTTCAAAACTGTTTCTGTGTAACATTGACAGTTTTAGGGAAGAGCTCTTTCAGTGAATCTTCATCTCAGCTTTGAAATATATATAGCCATTCCAAAATCTTTATCCAGTCCTTACAGATATAAAAACTTCCTATAAAATCCTAAAAAACAGTTAGAAGCTGGCTCCCAAGAAAAATCCACGGCATACTAGGGCAAACCCTGACCCTAATCCACCCATCATTGTTGATAATCCAAATACCATCCCTAGAAACATTAGGAGGCAGCAAAGGCAGGAGCAGCCTGCTGATCTAACTTCAGATTCAGATCATCCCAGCCTTATCTCTACCCCATGCAAGGTCCTTTTCCGGTCTACCCCTAATTCCCCTAGTTCACCATCCACATCTCAAAGTCCTCCTCTCACATCTTCATCCACTGCACATATCCCCTTGACCAACACACTAGGTTCACCCTTACTTGTCACCCCTGTGGTACCCACTGTTCCTATTATCCCGGTTGCCCCTATTAATCCTCTAAAACCTGTAAATATGGCTAACAGATATGCACCTTTGCAGATACCAGCTAATGCTACAGCTCTACCCCAAGATTACCAAACCAAAATCTCATATTTTGACTCCAATGGTCCTCTGACAGCTGTCCAACATGCTAAGAGGATGCAAGACCATTTTGAGACCTATGAAATAGATGATGACAGTGTCAGAATGAGGATGTTTGTTCAAAGCCTAACTGGGGATGTAAGAACTTGGTTTAGATCCCTGAATGCAAATTCCATTACAACTCCTGATGAACTGTATCAAGCCTTTACTAGTAGATGGGAGAAGAAGAAAGATCCTCTGCACATACTTGGGGAATATGACACTATCAAAAGAGGTCCGCAAGAGACTCTTTTGGAGTATTGTGCAAGATTCAACAATGTATATAACGCGATTCCACAAAATTTAAGACCTCCTCCTGATTTAGCCTTGTACAAATTCCCTGATGGTTTTGACCCTGACATGGCCTATCAATTGAAGGAAAGAGATCCTCAATCCCTTGCAGAGGCCCAAAGGGTTGCTGTCACAGTGGAAGCCAACCTAATTGCCAAAAGAAACAGGGCAAGGTTGGAAAAGAGGACTGCTTTCAAAGAGGAACCCTCTGCCTTTGATCAAAAGCTAGATGCAATTCTCACTGGAATGAAAAGATTGGGTGATAGAGTGGAATCGGTTGAAAGAAAATCATCATGGGAACCACCACAAAACAACCCTCCTAGGAATCCAAATTTTAGGAGAACTCAAAACCCAAATGTTGGCAAGACCAGTGCTGACCAAGACATAAGACCCCCTTTCCAAGAAAATTATGCAGAAACTTCCACATCAATAGAGCCCAATGAAGATCCGGAGATTAATTTAATGGGTCTAGATGGTGAAAGTCAAGTTTTCTTAACACAAGAAGATCATGAGGATGATGAAATCAAACTGTTCCAAACTAAATCAGGTGAATCCTTTGACTTCAAACAAGGCTATGATACTGCTGTCTATGAAGTCCATAAACAATACAAGCTGAGGAGCAGAACTGTGAATGTAAACCAGCCTGAAAAGATAAAGGATAATCAGCAGCTTGAAAGAGTCATAGTCACAGAGCCTAATGACAAAATAAATTCACCTGCAGAAGAAGTGGTTATTGAAGAGATCACTGAACCAATGTCTTTAAAACAGCACCCTGTGGCCACTTCACCTTCTCAGCCTAATTTGAATGATACTCCCCAAGAGATGAGTAAAAGAGGCAAGTCCCAAAGTCAAGATAAAAATCAAGAAGAATAATTAATGAACAAGGAAAGGACTGTCATCCATAACCCCAAGACCCAATCTGAAAAACCCTTTGACCTAGAGACTAAAATTGGCAAACTAAAGATAGCTATCCCGCTTTCAGAACTAGCCAAGCATGACATCTATAAACTACAGATCAAGAAGTCCCTTCAACTCACTAGCAACAAAGATGATGTCAATGTGCTGGATGACACCCCAGAACTCCTGTTTGGCCCAGAAGTGGATGGAAAAACGGTAGTCACAGGGGTATTACCTTTCTATGTCAGTTTACATATTCATGATAAAATATTACATAATGCAATGTTTGACTCAGGTGCCTCTCACAATCTCATGCCAAAAGCAATCATGGAAAGATTGAATCTAGACATAACAAGACCATACAAGGACCTGTTTTCCTTTGACTCCAGCCAAGTCAAGTGTCTAGGTCTCATAAAAGATTTATGTGTGTCTCTGGTTCAGTACCCAAACAAGACAATCCTAATGGATGTGGTAGTTGCTGATATTCCACCTAAGTATGGGATGCTGTTATCAAGATCTTGGGGAGCTAAACTCCAAGGTTCCCTGCAATTAGACATGTCATATGCCACCATCTCTGTTTTTGGGCAACCAAAAAGACTGTACAGAGAAACACTCATGAAATACATGGTCAGCAGTGAAGAAAAGCCCCAAAACTTTCCCATATATGCTGTCCATTCAGACATAGACTCATACATTCTCTTCAATGACACCACAACTCCCTTAAAAGGTGAGGTTGACACCAAGATACTCATACAAGAGGAAGACTCAAATGAAAGAATTATCACCCATGAGACAACAGTCAATCAAACACTAGATACTGCTGCTGTTCTAAATATCAAACATACCCAATCAAATGATGAAACTGTCCTAGAAGACAAGCTAGATGAAAAACCACAACTTCTACTCACATTGCCAGCCCATGAACAGATCATTAAATCTCCTTCCCAACAGGATATTCTATGGTTCCTTGAATTTGATGGCTCAGTCAACAAGTTAGGGGCAGGAGCTGGAGTTTGGGTACACAATAAAGAAAACAGTCATGCAGAGGGTAAAGCCTATAGATTGAACTTCAGATGTACTAATAACATGGCAGAATATGAAGCTCTTTTACTAGGCCTCAAGTTAATAAAGTTCTTACAAGCCGCTAGGGTTTCAATCATGGGTGATTCAGATTTAGTTATCCAACAAGTGAAGGGAAATTTTGTCACCAATGACAAAAGACTAAGGACTTATAGGTCTGCTGTGGCTGAGGTACTAAACTCTTTCTCCGAATTCCAAATCACTAAAATTCCTAGAACCCACAATCTACATGCTCATAGTTTAGCCACCTTTGCAAGTACCTGCAAGCTGCCTTTTGAGCCTCATCATTGTTTTACAGCTGAGGTAAAACATAGACCCTCCATTCCAAACAATGTTAATGATTGGCAAGTATTTGAGGATGACAAGCAAATAAACCATTTTTTAACTCTGCAGCAAGAATTTGCAGGATTAAATATTGACATTGATACAGCAAGTCAATCACAAATACTTGATGGAGCAAGTCCATCACAAATACAGTTTCAACAGATTACTCACCCAATATCACCTAGAACAGCAAAACAAATGCTAAATCCAACTATTTTCAACGAAGACAACATTCAGCAAATTCAATCAATCAATGGTGAGGAAGTGGCCAATGCTGAAACTGAAATCATAGAGCTGAAAGACAATTTTTTACCAACAGGCCTAACTCCCCTAGAAGACATCTTTGATTCAAATGATATCCCCAGAAATAAGGTGAATTCTTTGACTTCAAACAAGGCTATGATACTGCTGTCTATGAAGTCCATAAACAATACAAGCTGAGGAGCAGAACTGTGAATGTAAACCAGCCTGAAAAGATAAAGGATAATCAGCAGCTTGAAAGAGTCATAGTCACAGAGCCTAATGACAAAATAAATTCACCTGCAGAAGAAGTGGTTATTGAAGAGATCACTGAACCACTGTCTTTAAAACAGCACCCTGTGGCCACTTCACCTTCTCAGCCTAATTTGAATGATACTCCCCAAGAGATGAGTAAAAGAGGCAAGTCCCAAAGTCAAGATAAAAATCAAGAAGAAGATTTAATGAACAAGGAAAGGACTGTCATCCATAACCCCAAGACCCAATCTGAAAAACCCTTTGACCTAGAGACTGAAATTGGCAAACTAAAGATAGCTATCCCGCTTTCAGAACTAGCCAAGCATGACATCTATAAACTACAGATCAAGAAGTCCCTTCAACTCACTAGCAACAAAGATGATGTCAATGTGCTGGATGACACCCCAGAACTCCTGTTTGGCCCAGAAGTGGATGGAAAAACGGTAGTCACAGGGGTATTACCTTTCTATGTCAGTTTACATATTCATGATAAAATATTACATAATGCAATGTTTGACTCAGGTGCCTCTCACAATCTCATGCCAAAAGCAGTCATGGAAAGATTGAATCTAGACATAACAAGACCATACAAGGACCTGTTTTCCTTTGACTCCAGCCAAGTCAAGTGTCTAGGTCTCATAAAAGATTTATGTGTGTCTCTGGTTCAGTACCCAAACAAGACAATCCTAATGGATGTGGTAGTTGCTGATATTCCACCTAAGTATGGGATGCTGTTATCAAGATCTTGGGGAGCTAAACTCCAAGGTTCCCTGCAATTAGACATGTCATATGCCACCATCTCTGTTTTTGGGCAACCAAAAAGACTGTACAGAGAAACACTCATGAAATACATGGTCAGCAGTGAAGAAAAGCCCCAAAACTTTCCCATATATGCTGTCCATTCAGACATAGACTCATACATTCTCTTCAATGACACCACAACTCCCTTAAAAGGTGAGGTTGACACCAAGATACTCATACAAGAGGAAGACTCAAATGAAAGAATTATCACCCATGAGACAACAGTCAATCAAACACTAGATACTGCTGCTGTTCTAAATATCAAACATACCCAATCAAATGATGAAACTGTCCTAGAAGACAAGCTAGATGAAAAACCACAACTTCTACTCACATTGCCAGCCCATGAACAAATCATTAAAACTCCTTCCCAACAGGATATTCTATGGTTCCTTGAATTTGATTGCTCAGTCAACAAGTTAGGGGCAGGAGCTGGAGTTTGGGTACACAATAAAGAAAACAGTCATGCAGAGGGTAGAGCCTATAGATTGAACTTCAGATGTACTAATAACATGGCAGAATATGAAGCTCTTTTACTAGGCCTCAAGTTAATAAAGTTCTTACAAGCCGCTAGGGTTTCAATCATGGGTGATTCAGATTTAGTTATCCAACAAGTGAAGGGAAATTTTGTCACCAATGACAAAAGACTAAGGACTTATAGGTCTGCTGTTGCTGAGGTACTAAACTCTTTCTCCGAATTCCAAATCACTAAAATTCCTAGAACCCACAATCTACATGCTCATAGTTTAGCCACCTTTGCAAGTACCTGCAAGCTGCCTTTTGAGCCTCATCATTGTTTTACAGCTGAGGTAAAACACAGACCCTCCATTCCAAACAATGTTAATGATTGGCAAGTATTTGAGGATGACAAGCAAATAAACCATTTTTTAACTCTGCAGCAAGAATTTGCAGGATTAAATATTGACATTGATACAGCAAGTCAATCACAAATACTTGATGGAGCAAGTCCATCACAAATACAGTTTCAACAGATTACTCACCCAATATCACCTAGAATAGCAAAACAAATGCTAAATCCAACTATTTTCAACGAAGACAACATTCAGCAAATTCAATCAATCAATGGTGAGGAAGTGGCCAATGCTGAAACTGAAATCATAGAGCTGAAAGACAATTTTTTACCAATAGGCCTAACTCCCCTAGAAGACATCTTTGATTCAAATGATATCCCCAGAAAACCAAAAATGCAGCCCTTAAATGCAGCCATTGAATAATGCAACATAGGCACAATTGACAAACCCAAAATAATTAAATTGTCTGCTTCTTTACCTCCTGACCAAAAGCCTAAATACATTGACCTCTTTAAAGAGTTCCAGGATGTCTTTGCATGGAGTTATGAGGACTTAAAGTCCTATGACACCTCTGTTATCCAGCATACAATCCCTCTCAAACCTGATCAAAAGCCCTTTAAACAAAAATTGAGGAGAATCAATCCTATGCTTCTCCCAGCAATGGAACAAGAGGTACAGAAAATGTTCAAGGCTGGCATCATAGCACCAATCAGATTCTCTGAATGGATCTCCAACTTAGTCCCTACAAGAAAGAAGACTGGTGAAATTAGGCTGTGTGTGGACTTAAGAAATCTGAACCAAGTATCCCTCAAAGACAACTATCCCTTACCCAAGATGGATCACATTCTCCAAAGAGTGGTAGGGGCCTCAAGGATCTCATTACTAGATGGATTTTCAGGCTTCAATCAAATCTTGGTGCACCCTGATGATCAGGATAAAACAGCATTCACTACCCCATGGGGAACTTTCAAATATGTAAAGATGCCTTTTGGATTGAAAAACGCAGGGGCAACTTTTCAAAGAGCAATGGATATTGCTTTTTCCAAAGAGATTCATGACTTTTTAGTCATTTACCTAGATGACCTTACACCTTTCTCAAAATCAGACCAAGAACATATAAAACATTTGAGACAGATCTTCCTAAAATGCAGAAAATATGGAATTTCCTTGAATCCCAAGAAATCCCTGTTTGGTTTAGAGGAAGGTAAGCTGTTGGGCCACATCATTTCTAAAGATGGCATTAGAATTGACCCAGATAGGATACAGGCTATCCTACAAATGCCCCACCCAAGAAATGTCAGAGAGTTGCAAGGATTCTTGGGAAAAATCAATTTCTTAAGAAGGTTTATACCAAACTTAGCAGAACTAATCAGATTATTAAATAACATGCTAAAGAAAGATTCAAAAGTCAAATGGACCGTTGAAGCCAATCAGGCCTTTGAAGGTATAAAACTGGCCCTTACCCAAACCCCAGTCTTGACCAATCCTCAATTTGACAGGGACTTTATCATTTTCTCTTTTGCCTCCCAGCATATTATTGCTGCTGTTTTATTGCAAAAAGATGACCAAGGAAATGAGAAGCCAATTGCTTTCTTTAGCAAAGCTCTTAGAGATGCACCTTTAAAGTATCAAATCATGGAAAAGCAAGCTTATGCTTTGGTCAAAGCCATCAAAGACTTTAGGATTTATATCCTTTATTCACATGTTATAGCTTATGTACCAAGTCCTATTGTCAAAGACATTCTCACCCAAGAAAATTTAGAGGGCAGAAGAGGAAAGTGGATTGCCAACATCTTGGAATTTGACATTGAGATAAAACCTACAAAACTAATAAAAGGGCAAGGCTTGGCCAAATTAATGACAGAAGCAAATTTCCAAGCCTTAGACATTAACCAGCTGGACAGTGAACCGGAGCTGGCGACTCCAAAGATCAATGTAGCCTTTGAACAATCCCCTTGGTACTCTGATATATGTTATGTATTGCAAAACCTGTGTGCTCCCCCAGGATTGTCCAGAACTAAAAGTAGGTTTTTAAAAATGAAAGCTTCTAAATTCTGTGTTATGGATGGAAATTTATTGTGGAAAAACCATGAAGGAATATTGCTAAACTGCCTAATTGAGAATGAAACTGACAATATCATAAAGGAATTTCATGTAGGTGACTGTGGTGGACACTTGTACTGGAAATCCACTGTGGATAAAATACTAAGGGCTGGGTACTACTGGCCCACCATGTTCTCTGATGTCAAGAAATTCACCACCTCATGTCATAAATGTCAAGTGTTTGAGGGAAAGAGACAGTTGCTGCCACTTCCCTTGAGGCCTATTGCAACAGAAAGACCTTTTCAACAATGGGGCTTGGATTTCATTGGGGAAATTCACCCCTCATCCTCAGGCCAACATAGATGGATCTTGACAGCCACAGACTACTTCACCAAGTGGATTGAAGCTGTTCCATGCAGACAAGCAAATGATTCCACTATCATTCAGTTCTTGGAGAACAACATATTGGCTAGATTTGGCTGTCCTGATAAAATAATAACAGACAATGCTGCTGCTTTCAGATCCAAGAAAATGGTGAACTTCTGCCATAAATTTCACATCACCTTGGGCCATTCTACTGCATACTATCCCCAAGGTAATGGCCTTGCTGAGTCATCAAATAAAAGTCTGGTAAACATCATAAAGAAAGTACTAGAAGAGAACAAAAAGAATTGGCATAAGAAGCTTGTGAATGCCCTATGGGCAGATAGACTAACAACCAAAAGATCAATTGGGACCAGCCCATATGAGTTGGTTTATGGATTAGAGGCCAAATTTCCTTCATCACTAGGGGTGCCTGTTATGAAACTTCTTCAAGAAAGCCAAGCTGAACCAAATGATATGCAAAGAAGAATCAATCAAATCATATGTTTACAGCAAACTAGAGACCAAGTTTTCAGCAGAGTTCAAGTTCTACAAGAAAAATTAAAGAAGGCCTTTGATAGAAGAACTAAGGCAGAAGATTTCAACATTGGTGACAAAGTCCTCAAGTGGGATTCAAGAAGAGAGGATAAGGGAAAACATGGAAAATTTGATTCCCTTTGGAGAGGACCATTTGCTGTCCAAGCAGTACAAGGAAACAACACTTATTTCCTTAAGAGTCTCAATGAAACTGATTTGGATGAAGGTCCTGTGAATGGCAGGATGCTGAAGCACTATTTTGACTACCATCCATAAGTACAGCCTGAGTTTCCATTGTACATATCCAAATGTATATATTACTTTCTGTTAAAATGTAAAAATGCAGTTTCTCAAGTTTGATTAACTACCAGCACAAGGTGAATAGAGTCAGGGGTCTACCAAGAAGAGAAGCACACAATTTTGGCATTTCAAAGCAGCAAACTTCAAGATTGGCAAGAGTAGTCAAGGGGCAAGGCAATCTAACCTGCTGTTCTTGGTCTTTCAAATGAAAAACCATCCCCATGTGGAGCCACTGTTAGCTACCTATACCAATAGGTTTCATATTTCATGATTGGCAATGAAAGGTCCAAATATGCTCTGCTTTGAGGATGCAAAGATCACATATTTCCATAAGAATACAATCTGTGCTTATAGCTTGATATAGACTAAAATTTTGATGGATGGTCCAACAGTCTAATCTGGATCATGCCATGTTTGAATTTTCAGTTGTAGAATAGAGAAAGAAGTCTGTCCAAACTGTTTAATCTTGGCAGACAAGTAGTTTAGGTAGAGAAAAAAGGATCCCAACAGCTTAATCTGGGACCTTGGAAGAAATAAGGGTAGAAGTAGATAGAAAAACAAAAGAAAAAGCCAAAGAAAAGAAAAGGCAAGTAAGGGTCTGCAAGTCCAAGTGCACCCTCCAAGAAGAAATAAAAAATGCTAGGCAATAGATGGGTAGGCAGTTGGGGTTGCAGAAAGGTCATTTATTATAAGTTGCATGTGTGCTAACTTTGTTTACCAAAGCAAAAACAATGAATTGAGAAGGTGTCATTCTTCATCAAGTTGCAGCAAGCAAGAAGCATGTCTAACCTCCCTTCTTCCCCTTTCCATTTCATTACTAACACTCCCTCATCAGCTGAGATTCATGGAAGAGATTATGGTTTCATGGTGGTTCTTAATCTTTTTAGAAGCCACATTTCTTGTCTAAAACTCTTTTCATTTTGATCTACTCCCTAAACTAAGTAAGTCTCAAATAAACTTAGTGATTTTCCCCTCATTCACATTTCCCCCCATATTAACTCTAACTCTACTATGTAAATCCCCTATGTTACCTTTCCCCTACTATTATTAACACCATGGTGTATAAACCCCAAATTTTGTATAAATATCCCTCCCCTTGGCATTATAGCCAATAAATCCTCTGTCAGGGATCAAATTGGCATCTGGTCACTTTGATGAACCTAAACCTCACCCCTCTCCCTTCTTTGAAGTCATTCCACCCATTAAGCCTTTGATTGTAAAAAAAAAAAACCTTGTAAAAACCCCTCCTACCCATAACCCCTTTGAAATTATGAAAAAACCCAAAAACCCACCTTTTACCGCTTTTCCAAAGTTTCGGCGCATATATTTGATTTTCCAAAATACATTGAAAACCTTACAAAAACCCATATCCTAATGTTTTCCGCCGGGCGCATATTCCAAAACAAATAATAAATTAAACCCGCCCCCCTCTCCGTATTGTTCGATCACATCGCCCTTCCGTCAACCGTCGGATCGGACCCATGTGATCCGACGGCTCTCATTGATATCGGAGCGGCCCCCACGCCTGACAGTTAGCGCCCGAGAAAATGACGAAGGGTTACGTCAGTCCTCGGCCACGCGTCACCCTCTCGAGTCTCTCGGAGCGGCCTCTGACAAAACCAGGGCCGTATCGTAAGCGGTCCGAGAAAAACCGTAACCACTATTGCAATTACCGCCCGGTTTGCTGGTCCCACGTCATGCCCACGTCAGAGCCACGTCGCCGCCACCCCGCCGTCGCATCACCTCATTCGTCCGTCCCTTCGCTGACATGTCCACCACCTCAGCATATCCGTGGACCAACCAGGGCCTGCCACATCACCCGGTGACGTCATGCTGACGTCATCCGACTCCGACCCCACCTGATGACGTCATGCGGACGTCATCCCAAAAGCGCGCCAATATTGCCAAAAATCTATTTTAAGCCAAAATTTCGTGTTTTTTCTACTTTTGCCGAAAGAGACTGTTATCATTGCTGCATGAATTTGACGACCATACCAGCGCCAACCTGCACCGCTCAACTCTGAAACCACGGGCGCCTCCGCCGTACCTGCATTTGCAACTATCAGTGACAATCCGCAAGGTATTTTTCGAAATTATTCTCTGCACCTGGTTTTTATCCAAATTTCTTCGAACAAACTGTTAAGGGAGTGTTAAAACACTGAATTCACCGTCCAGTATCCAGTAACCTGCACCTATTTCCCTCTGGCAAGACAACGAACAGTTTACGAAACCTGCATTTGTCTGAAACAACCTGAATTCACAAGTAGCTCGCGCAACCGTGAGCTAGAAACCTCTGCTGGCTAAATTCACCATAGAAAAGTTCTGGTCAGCCCTGCAATTTGTCTTTGTCAATCTGTTAAACAGTATTTCAATTGCTGTATGCTCATTTCACCCTCTGGTCCCTGAAATTCACACTTTCATTGCAAGTAATCACCTCTGTGTTGTTCTGCTTACTTCAACCAGTTCACCTGCAAGTCAGAAGCTTAATAGACCATGGAAACTCCAATTGCACTGAACATCAAGCCTCTCAATACCCCTCACAGGGAGTTAGAATGGAAAGCTCTGGGAGATATGGATTATCAAATGTTGGATTGGTTTCCATTAGGCTCTAAATACAATATCCAGTTGCTAAATGAGTTGAAAGCCCAACACCTTAGTGGAGCTGATATCCTAGGGATTTGGGACTCAAACTTGCCCATCTACAACCTCCCCCAGGTAAATCCTATGCCAGAATTGATCCACAGATGCCAGGAGTGCTATGATCCATGCCAAAGAGCTGTCCTCAGCCCCACAGGCTCAATTCTGTTCCATATCACCCCAGAGAGCATAAATGAGATGCTGCATTTCCACACTGCAAAACCATTGACCCCCCTCTACATGCAGAACTTGATAAAGAAGGGGACTAAGTTGTCAAATGACCAGATCATCAAAATCAACCAGCTGTTTGTACAACCAGGCTCTGAAGCCATCAGAACTCCTCCTATTGGATATGCATACTTAAATGAATTGGGCAGAATGCTAGTGGATTTGATCAGCTATGTCCTAGGGTTCAGGGGAGTGGAGGATGTGGATGATATTATAATGGCAATGCTGTCTATATTCTCTCCTGGAAAGCCTCCAGCTGTACATTATGACTATGCCACATACATTGCAGATAGGATCCATGACCAGCTGATGAATCTGCAAAGGGAAAGACTGTTCAGATACACTTCCTACATTTACCATCTATTCTTGTTTTATCAACCAGGCAGCTTCCTCATTCCCCTGAAGCAAGTTAATGCCCAGGGGAACCCAAGGTCAGTTGTGTTTTGGACCTCTGTTTTTCATTGCACCTCTGTATCACCATACACATACTGTGAGTTCATAGACTTGTTCATTCATCCAGCTATGACATTATTGTATGGTGTTTCTCCTCCAAGGTTAACTGATGACATGAGGAGAATTCTCCATCTAAACAAAACCTACAGCATTGGTAATTGGTACTTTTACCAAGACCACACAGTCATCAGAGTATATGGCTGTGAGTTGAAGCCTTATAGGCTGCCAAGGTATGTCCCTATGAGACTTTTTGCCCTAGAATATTTCAGGCAATTTGGGAATGCCGACTACCTCCACTTCCAAAGTAAGAACAAGAAGGCGCAGTTGAAGGTAAGGAGCCAGCTGGGCCCTTTCCTATATAACAAAAAAGAGGAGGGATGGAAAGAGGCAAATAGTATCCTAAAGGCCCTCAAACTGCAAACTAGTTTTGAGTGGATACCCTATGACCCCAATCATTTTGTTTCCCTCAGGAGGATAAGATACAAATTGGGTACCTATTCACATATGAGGCTGCCAGAGATTGAGCAGTATGCCAATGCACTGAGCTGGGAAAAGGGTACCCTAGAAGAGGAAATTACTAGTGAAGAGCTGCTAGAAAGAGAGGCTAGAAATATTCAAAAAGAAGCTGACTTAGAAACTTGTGGACAGGTCCCCCTCTCATATAAAAGACAACTTGGAGCAGCTGCCTCATCCTCAACAACACATCAGCAAGCTGCCATGAATACTCCACAGACATCCAGCAAAGGCAAAGAAAAGCAGGTGGAACAACCACCTCCTATGACAGAAGAGCAAATGGAAACCCTAGTGCAGCAACAAGAAGAGATGGAGCAGCAGGGAGAAGTGCAGCAGCAAGAAGAACAACAACAACAGGAAGAACAAAGGCAGGAACAGCCTGTCCAGCAAGAGCAAACAGTGGAAGCCCCTAAATCCACTGAACAAACTGTGCCTCCAAGGCAAGAAACTTCAGCTGAGGCATCAATCCTCCAAACTCCACAAAAGGAGGATACAAGCAGGAAAAGGGACAGAGAGACTCCCCTTACAACATCAGCAACTCATGGGGAGAAAAGACAGAGAATCAATCCCTTCTCAGAGGAAGAAATGCCAATAGGGCAGTCTTTTGGTATGGTCCCACCCAGCAGGGAAGCATCAGCAAGTTCCTTTCAACAGGAACAGGATAGAGCAATGGGAGGAGAAGTGAGTTCCTCAAATCAGCAAAGGGAAGGTGGACCCAGCATTAAACAACAGTTCATCGACATTAAGAGGAGAAATGAGCCCATCAAGATACAGCTGTATAACCATCTGTTAAACATGGCTCCCACCAATCAACAAAGACTCATGTCTGCATATGATGTGCAGGAAGGCAAAATGATCATGAGTCATTTTATGCCAACAGCAGTGCAGCCCCAATCTGCCTCTGACTACTTGAGGACTAACCTAGAAATCCTTGCCAAGGATATCCACCCAATGGACAAGATAGAACTGCATAAGCAAACGGGTGAGATGGTCTATGCTTCCTTGGCAGACCAAACATTGGATAACTACAGGCTACAAAATAGCCTTAAAAATACAGCCTCGCAGCTAGAGTTGGAGAGAGCATCATCCCAGGCAAAGGACAACAGAATAAGGTCCTTAGAGGACATCATCTTAGAGATTGGGCATGATCCCAAAGATATCAAGGGCATACAAGAGATATTAAAATTGAGGGATGCAGACATGGCAGCCTTGAGGAGAAAGATCAAACTCCCAGCCACAATTCACCCTCAAACAGATGATGTTGCCCAGCAAAGACATGATCAAGAGGCCACAACCTTGTTGATATCTCTGTACAAGCAGCTAATCCAAACTCAGGAAAAGCTGGGAGAATCGGAGGCTGCAAAAGCAGCACTACAGGTAGCCTTGAAACAAAGAGAAGAAGGGCAAACCTCCAAGCCTTCTCCTGAAGTAATCAACCTTGAGGAAGCTGCTCCAACTACTGCTCCTCCTCCTCAGCAAACAGAACCTACAGCACCAACTACATCGACAGCTGCACCAACAACAGAGCAGACTCATAGTCTGGATATGCAGAAGCTTCAAAATGAAATTCAAGTCCTGGAAGCTCAAATGTTAGAGCTTAATCAAGCCAAAGAATCTTTGGCTAAAGTAAATGAAAGATATGACAAGAGCAAACAGAATGTGGCTGAGAAGGAAAGAGATATAAGAGCTCTCAAAAGGAGAATAACTGAGCTCGAGAAAGAGCTCACACTAGATAAGGTGACAGCAGAGCTCAAAACAGTCCTTTGGGCCAATATTGGCCAGTCCATTACTGATCAGTGGCAGTTCATTGAGACCATAGATGAGCAGTCAGTGCTCATTACAAAGGCAAATAGGGAAATACACAGAGCAAGAGCAAGCCTTGGCAACATGCCTGATGCTGCCAATAGAATGATCAACATATTGAATAACAGGACAAGCTCTCAACTGGCCACCATGGGAATTGCTCACAGGACTGAGACAATCTCAATGGTTAAAAGGGTCCTGACATTAAGAAACCTGGTTGGAACATTGGAAAGGAGAACCCAAGACATGCAGACCGAGATCAACAAGTTCATGGACAGGTTTCAGGTATTACAAAACAGAGGCCTCCCCAGCATACTAAGCAGTGTGGGAAGACTGCTCACCCATGAAAATTATGCTAAAAGGGTCAATGCCTTTGCTGTAAGTCAAATTGCAGCACAGCCCAGCACTTCAGCAGAATCAGGGCCAGCATCAGGGCAGACTCTATATAATAGGGTGGAAAACCTGCTTTTCATTATGAACGAGATCAATCATCTGTTCGATGTGCCTCCAAATTTCTATAAATATACAGAAGCAGATGAAACCATAGAGGCAATTGTGAAGCACCAATTGCCCACACAGGAAGTCTGGAATAAATTGACACAGCTAATATTATCAAGCCAGAACCTGTAATGTTATGTTTTGTCAAATTTATAAGTGATCATACACAGGGAAAATTTTGGTAGATGAGCATACAGAGGAAAGATGAAAGGCTGAGCCAACTCAGCAGGGCTATTCGGTCACCACAGCAGCAAGCACAGTCACAGGTGGCAGGGCCGAAAAGATACAGCGCAGCAAATGTAAAGGCACATTTTCCCGCATTAAAGCAAAGCGTTCCAACCGACTCAGTGACCTCCAAAGGTCAAAATATCCTCTGACAGACTTAAAGAGCAGTTATGCTGCATTTAGAGCTGTAATAACTTCTTTTCTACTTTTCTGTACGAAGTAATGAAGATATTTTTCTCTCAGATGACTCAATGCCTGAGATATTTTGTATAAACATTTCTATAAGATCCCCTTCGCATGAGTTTGCAAAGGGTTGTTGTTGATTTCATTTCTATACTTCTGTTGCTGTATAACTCTCAGAGAAATAATACAAAAGGTGGATGGAATTTCCAAAGCTCTGTGTTCCTTGATGCACTGTGGTGGCTGGCTGATTGTTACAGGATTCCTGCATGTTTCATAGCACAATAAGTCTTCTTTTAACCTCTGTGTTATATGTTTTCTAGTCTTTCATGTTCTTTCATGTTTCTGTGTTTTACACTTAATGGCAAAGTAAAAGAATAGTTCCAGGATTTAATCGCAGATTACCCTGGACTCAATCTAAGCTGTTATAAATGTTTTCTTCCAGATAGAGTAAATAAGGTGTAATTCTTAATTGCTACACTTTCAAGCTATATCTCTCACTGTGATAAATATTCTCAGGAATTCAAGTTTGCTCCTGAGGCATCTATCTCTTCCCCACACCCCAGCTTTAGTGGAAAATTCTTAAATGCTTTTCACTGGTTTTTTACATGTCACCATCATAATCTAACTTTGTTATATGAAATATTTAATTGGCCCTGTAATCTCAGTAAATCACCTCAAGGTTTCTAAACACTTGTAGCCACAGACTCCATTGCCCAATGAAATAAAATCATCTGCAGATTTCACACTTCAGGTACAGAAAGATATCCCTCAACCAAAGCATAAAACTAAACACCCTCATTTCATAGCTAGCCTAAAATCATTTCAAAACAGAGACAAATTATAAAGAGAGAGCCCTCTCTGATTACAGTGTGGCTAGGCACTGTAATCCAAAGATTGGTTAGTGGTTACCCCGGCCGTATTCCCTTGGGAGTCATAGGGAACAACCTGGGTGTTAACAGAAGGCAACCCCTCACTATATGTGAGGGAATTGTATTGCGTCTATGTAGATCTGTATTTTGAGTGAGAAAGAGAGAGGAGATTGAGAGCGGAGAGGGCGTTACAACGGATCTGCTGTAGGTTGTATCTCTTCAGTTTGTTGGATAATATAAAAGGAAGGACTGGTTGTTTCTCCATGTACGTAGCCCAAACTGGGTGAACCACGTATATCTATGTCTCTCTTGTTTCATGTATTTTCTATGTTTATATTTCTGCAATATTTTATGTGTTCCATTGCTCCATAATATATAGTTTTCTAACAACTGGTATCAGAGCCGAAGGTCTATTTGGCTAATAAACTCACAGGAAAGAAGGGTTCCTGGTTTGAGTGGGAGCAATGGCAGAAGATGGTAAGTTTAGGGTCGAGAAATTTAACGGCCAAAACTTCTCGTTGTGGAAGATGCAGATGGAAGATTATCTGTATCAGAAAGATATGTACCTACCATTGGGCGGAAAAACAAAGATGCCGACGGGTATGACAGATGAAGAATGGAACCTTCTTGATAGAAAGGCACTCGGAACAATACGGTTGTGCCTCGCAGCGTCGGTCACCTTCAACATTTCAAAGGAAACAACGACAGTGGGTTTGATTAAGGCGTTGGAGAAACTATATGAAAAATCCTTGGCCTCAAACAAGGTATTTCTTATGAAACGGTTATTTAATATGAAGATGTCGGAAGGTGGATCTGTTGCAGATCATTTAAATGATTTTAATATTGTTACAAGTCAGTTATGTCCTGTAGGGGTAAAATTTGATGATGAAGTTAGAGCTCTGTTATTCTTGTGCTCATTGCCAGAAAGTTGGAATGGTTTAGTAATGGCCATTAGTAACTCTGTTTCTGGATCTAGTACTTTAAATTTTGATGATGTTGTCGGTGCTATCCTTAGTGAGGAAATGCGACGGAAAAGCTTCGGTGAGACATCAGGTAATGCTTTGAGTGCAGAGTCTAGGGGAAGAAAAACTGGAAAGAGGAAAGAGCTCAGTATATCGCAGTAAATCAAGGAAAGGTAGATCTAAGTCCAAATCGGGGATAGTGTGCTGGAAATGCGGAAAGAAATGACACCTAAAGAAAGACTGTAGATCTCGGAAAGGAAAAGAAGGAGATGCACAACAAGAAAATAGTCATGAAGCAAACGTGACAGGGGAGGTGTTACAAGATGCTTTGATTCATTCTTTTGAAAATATTACTGATTCCTAGGTGGTAGATTCAGGGGCCTTATTCCATGCCACACCTGATAAGAAATACTTTCATGACTATGTTCAAGGAGATTTTGGACAAGTTTGTTTGGGTGATGATAAACCCTGTAAAATTGTTGGAATGGGTAAGGTTCTTGTAAAACAACAAAATGGAAACCAATGGCTACTAAAGGAGGTAAGGCATGTTCCAGATCTAAAGAAAAATCTGATTTCAACAGGGTAGTTAGGCGGTGAAGGTTGCGTGACAAATTTCATAGATAAAACTTGGAAGGTTACCAAAGGAGCCCTTGTAATAGCAAAAGGTGAAAAGGTTGGTACATTGTATTTATGCAATGGTATTTCTAACTCTGTTAATGCTTTAACTTCCAAAGGAGCAGATGCAACATTATGGCATCATAGGCTCGGACACATGAGTGAAAAGGGGATGAAGATTGTTGCCAGGTTTGAAGAATGTTGATTTGGACTTATGTGAAAATTGCATTTATGGAAAACAGAAGAGAGTCAGATTTCTCAGAGTTGGGAAAGAAAAGAAGAGCAAAAAATTAGAGCTTGTGCATACAGATGTATGGGGACTTACTCAGCTATCATCTCTCGGTGGCTCTTGTTATTATGTTACTTTTATTGATGATGCAATTAGAAAAACTTGGATTTATTGTATTAAGAATAAATCTGATGTATTTGATACTTTCAAGAAATGGAAAGCTTTGGTTGAGATTGAGACAGGAAAGAAATTGAAGTGTCTTAGATCAGACAATGGAGGAGAATATTGCAACAACGAGTTTGATAGGTACTGTTCATAGCATGGAATTCACAGAGAAAAGACAGTTCCAAGAACACCACAAGGAAATGGTGTGTCAGAAAGGATGAATAGAACAATCATGGAGCGTGCAAGGTGCATGAGATTGCATGTAGGATTGCCTTTACAATTTTGGGCAGATGCTGTAGATACTGCTGTTTATCTAATAAATAGAGGGCCTTCAAGTTCCTTGGATGGTGGTGTTCCAGAGGAAGAATGGACAAGTAAAAAGGTAAACTACTCTTTTTTAAAGCCTTTTTGTTGTGAGGCCTTTGTCCATATTAATAAAGAAAATAGAACAAAGCTTGAGGCAAAATCAAAGAAATGTACCTTTATTGGATATGGTGTTAATGATTTTGGTTATCGCTTATATGATTATGAAAATCACAAAATCATTAGGAGCAGAGATGTAATATTCAATGAAAGGGTCTTGTATAAGAATCAATTGTAGGAAAAGAAACAGGAAAAAGAAAACAAGGAATACATAGTTCTTGATGAGATCACTGAAAAAATAAAGGTGCCTGAAAATAATAATAATCAACAACCACAACAACAACAACCACCACAGTAGCAACAAGTACCCCAAACACCTGAAAGAGGTGTTAGAAGATCTACCAGGATAAGTAGACCCCCTGAATGATACTCTCCTTCATTATATTATTTATTGTTGACTGATTCTGGTGAACCCGAATGTTATGAAGAAGCAATGCAGGTTGAAAGTAGGAAGAAGTGGGAGCTAACCATGGAAGAAGAGATGGACTCCTTAATGCATAACCAGACTTGGGACTTAGTTAGGTTGCCCATAGGTAAAACTACATTGCAGAATAAATGGGTTTACAGGTTGAAGGAAGAAGATGGAGGAAAACAGAGGTACAAAGCTAGACTTGTGGTGAAGGGGTTTGCACAGATGAAAGGCATTGATTTTGATGAAATATTTTCTCCTGTTGTTAAAATGATTTCAATCAGAACTATTCTAAGTCTAGTAGCAACTGAATATTTGCATCTTGAGCAATTAGATGTAAAGACATCCTTTCTCCATGGGGATTTGGAGGAAGAGATATATATGCAGCAGCCACAAGGATATGAGGTAAAAGGGAAGGAGAAACTAGTTTGCAAGTTGACGAAGAGCTTGTATGGCTTAAAACAGGCTCCAAGGCAGTGGTATCTAAAATTTGACAAGTTTATGTCTGAACAAGGTTATACTAGATGTCACTCTAATCATTGTGTTTATCTAAAAATGCAAAATGATGGCAGCTATATTATATTGCTATTGTATGTAGATGACATGCTTGTTGTAGGGTCTAACATGCAGGAAATAAATATGCTCAAAAGAAAATTGGCAAATTCATTTGCAATGAAGGATTTGGGAGCTGTAAAACAAATCCTTGGTATGAGAAAAACTAGAGACAAGAAAAATCGCAAACTAACATTGTCTCAGAATGAGTACATACAAAAGGTGTTGAAAAGATTTAATATGCACAATGCAAAACCAGTTAGTACACCTTTTGCTAGCCATTTTAAACTTAGTAAGGAAATGTGCCCAAAGACCTAAGAGGACATGGATTATATGTCTAAAGTTCCATATGCATCAGCAGTTGGAAGCTTAATGTATGCAATGGTCTGCACAAGGCCTGATATTGCACATGCAGTGGGAGTTGTAAGCAGGTACATGAACAATCCAAGAAAGGAACATTGGATGGCAGTGAAATGGATTCTCAGATATTTGAAAGGTACCACAAATCAAGCATTATGCTTTGGTGGTTCAAACATTTCTCTACAGGGATATGTTGATGCAGATATGGTAGGTGACAAAGATAACAGGAGGAGCACTACAAGATATGTATTTAATGTAGGCGGAACAACTGTTAGTTGGGTTTCAAAAATCCAAAGTGTTGTTTCACTTTCAATAACAGAAGTAGAGTATGTTGCTGCTACAGAGGCTAGTAAAGAAATGATTTGGTTACAAAGGTTTATGGGTGAATTGGGTAAGGAGCATGATATGGGCACGTTATACAGTGATAGCCAAAGTGCCATTCATCTTGCAAAGAACTTAGCATTTCATTCTAGGACTAAACACATACAACTCAAGTACCATTTCATATGATCAGTGTTGGAAGATGGAGAGTTGAAGCTGGAAAAGATACACACTAGCCAAAATCCTACAGATATGCTAACAAAAGTTGTAACCAGGGAGAAACTGAGAATATGCTCAGTTTCAATTGGTCTTCAAGTATGATGAAGAAGATGAGAAACAACCAGGTCCAAAGAGGATTCATTGTCCAGCAAATGAAGCAGCGGTGGAGTTGCTATAATCAGTCTCCAAGTGGGAGATTGTTGGGTGTGGAGCTTGATTATCTTTTTTATTCAAAGGTATCACCACATCGGACCCCAGTTCGAAATGGGGTGGAAATTTCGCCCGTAAAATATTTGCTGCAAGGGGGGTCCAGGGGGGGACCTTTGGGGAGCCCCCCCCTGGCGGGGGGTTTCGGGGGCAGCGCCCCCAAAGCTAAGAATAGATGTAAAATTGCCTTGTAAAAGTATAGTAATTTCTAGTCAATCTGGGTCGTTCATTAGGCGGAGATCTGACGGTAGAAGTTATGTTTAATTTAGGTTTTTTTTGCCCTAGAAGGCAACCCCTCACTATATATGAGGGAATTTTATTGCGTCTATGTAGATCTGTATTCTGAGTGAGAAAGAGAGAGGAGATTGAGAGCGAAGAGGGTGTTACAACGGATCTGCTGTAGGTTGTATCTCTTCAGTTTGATGGATAATATAAAAGGAAGGACTGGTTGTTTCTCCGTGGACGTAGCCCAAACTAGGTGAACCACGTATATCTGTCTCTCTTGTTTTATGCGTTTTCTATGTTTATATTTATGCAATATTTTATGTGTTCCATTGCTCCATAATATATAATTTTCTAACAAGCATCACCCTTCTGCATTCACGCTAGTCCTCAAAATTATGTTGGTGCGTACCCCACCACCTTGCTGGCGTAGCGTGCAGTGCCCATTTCATAGCATCGAACCGCTGCTGTTCTGGCACCTCGCTTTCAAATTTGTTCAGGAATTCATCCACCGCTGTCAACCCATCATACATAGGTAGATCCCTTGCCTCTGTTGCTACACAAAGTATTGACTTTATCATCATGTTGCAATTGAGTGTGGTTACCTTATGTAACCGATTTTTCCATCGTTCTATTTCCTCGTCCGAATCTGATGTGTAGGAGCTTTCGCACTCCCACGAAATCTTGCCATCTGCTGTAGGATTCACCCAATCCTATTCCCGAGCAGTTATCTTGTAGATACAGTCTAGATCGTTGTCACTCTCATTGTCATGCACTAGCTCTGTGTAGCGCGATCCTTCCGCAGGGTCTAAAGGTACCACTACGCGTAGTGAATTTTTCTCAAAAATCATCTTGCGCTTCTTTAGATTTATTACTCCATTCATGTCAGTGCCCCAATCTATCCCCAATAGCGTGGGATATGGATTGCTGTCATCTTCAATCTCTATCACTTCGAAATATGTAAGCGCACTCGTACCTTCGATATCTACCGTTATTCCCTGCAATATTCCCATCGGTTGGATCTTTTGCTGGTTTGCAATTCTCAATTGAATAGGAGACCATTGCAATGCAGGCCTGCCCATGTGCTCCCATGTCTGCTTTGGCAGAACGTTCACGTCTGATCCTAAATCTAGAATCACTTGATCCATTTCATATTCCCCGATTTACGCAGTCAATCTCATCTCCCTTCCTGTTCACGTTGTGTGCTTCCCGAGCTTCCAGACTACTCGCGGTTCCACTGATCCAACACATCTAGTGATGAGTTCTTGCAGTCCATTCACAGCCTTGTTGTCACGCATCAGCTTCATGCATGTATCCAGATGTTAGAAAATTATATATTACGGAGCAATGGAACACATAAAATATTGTAGAAATATAAACACAGAAAACGCATAAAACAAGAGAGACACAGATATACGTGGTTCACCCAGTTTGGGCTACGTCCACCCCAAACAACCTTTCCTTCCTTTCTATTATCTAGCAAAATGAAGAGACACAACCTACAACAGATCCGCTATAATATCCTCTGTTTTCTCTCACAATATTACCTCTCTGTTTCTTGCACGGAGAATACACATCTATATCACAGCCTCAATACAATGCCCTCATATAAAGAGAGGGGCTGCCTTCTAGGGCAAAAAACCCTAAACTAAACATAAGTTCTACTGTCAGATCATTCGCCTAATGAACGGCCCAGATTGACTAGAAATTACTATACTTTTACAAGGAAATTTTACATCTATTTTTAGCTTCGGGGGCGCTGCCCCCGAAATCCCGGCCGGGGGACCGCTGGCCCCTGAACCCCTCAGCCGGGGGGGGATCGGTCCCCCCGAACCCTCGCGAGGGGGACAAGTTCCCCCCACACCCCCCCGCGTGGAGGGGTGTACAAACTTTCTGGGGTATACATCTGACTGAAAAAAGACCTCTGAACTATCATGCTCCACACCCAACAATCTCCCACTTGGAGAATGATTGTAGCAACTCGCTGCTTCATTTGCTGGACAATGACTCCTCTTTGGACCTAGCTGTTTCTCATCTTCATCGTCATCCTTGAAGACCAATTGAAACTGAGCATATTCTTAGTTTCTCCCTGGTTACAACTTTTGTTAGCATATCTGTAGGATTCTGGCTAGTGTGTATCTTTTCTAGCTTCAACTCTCCATCTTCCAACACTGATCGTATGAAATGGTACTTGAGCTGTATGTGTTTAGTCTTGGAATGAAATGCTGAGTTCTTTGCAAGATGAATGGAACTTTGGCTATCACTATATAACGTGTCCATATCATGCTCCTTACCCAATTCACCCATAAATATTTGTAACCAAATCATTTCCTTACTAGCCTCTGTAGCAGCAACATACTCTGCTTTTGTTGTTGAAAGTGCAACAATACTTTGGATTTTTGAAACCCAACGGACAGCTGTTCCACCTACAGTAAATACATATCCTATAGTGCTCCTCCTATTATCTCTGTCACCTGCCATATCTGCATCAACATATCCCTGTAGAGAAATGTTTGAACCACCAAAGCATAATTCTTGATTTGTGGTACCTTTCAAATATCTGAGAATCCATTTCACTGCCATCCAATGTTCCTTTCCTGGATTGTTCATGTACCTGCTTACAACTCCCACTGCATGTGCAATATCAGGCCTTGTGCAGACCATTGCATACATTAAGCTTCCAACCACTGATGCATATGGAACTTTAGACATATAATCCATGTCTTCTTGGGTATTTGGGCACATTTGCTTACTAACTTTGAAATGGCTAGCAAAAGGTTTACTAACTGGTTTTTCATTGTGCATATTAAATCTTTTCAACACCTTTTGTATGTACTCATTCTGAGACAATGTTAATTTCCGATTTTTCTTGTCTCTAGTTATTCTCATACCAAGGATTTGTTTTGCGGCTCCCAAATCCTTCATTGCAAATGAATTTGCCAATTTTCTTTTGAGCACATTTATTTCCTGCATGTTAGACCCTGCAACAAGCATGTCATCTACATACAATAACAATATAATATAGCTGCCATCATTTTTCTTTTTCAGATAAACACAAATGATCAGAGTGATATTTAGTATAACCTTGTTCAGACATAAACTTGTCAAATTTTAGATACCACTGCCTTGGAGCCTGTTTTAAGCCATACAAGCTCTTCTTCAACCTGCACACGAGTTTCTCCTTCCCTTTTACCTCATATCCTTGTGGCTGCTGCATATATATCTCTTCCTCCAAATCCCCATGGAGAAAGGCTGTCTTTACATATAGTTGCTCAAGATGCAAATCTTCAACTGCTACTAGACTTAAAATAGTTCTGATTGAAGTCATTTTAACAACAGGAGAAAATATTTCATCAAAATCAATACCTTTTTTCTGTGCAAACCCCTTCACCACAAGTCTAGCTTTGTACCTTTGTTTTCCTCCATCTTCTTCCTTCAGCCTGTAAACCCATTTATTCTGCAATGCAGTTTTACCCGTAGGCAACCTGACTAAGTCCCAAGTCTGGTTATGCATTAAGGAGTCCATCTCTTCTTCCATGGCTAGCTCCCACTTCTTCCTGATTTCAACATGCATTGCTTCTTCATAACATTTAGGTTCACCAGAATCAATCAACAATAAATAATATAATGAAGGAGAGTATTGTTCATGGGGTCTACTTATCTTGGTAGATCTTCTAACACCACTTTCAGGTGTTTGAGGTGCTTGTTGCTATTGTGGTGGTTGCTGTTGTTGTGGTTGTTGATTATTATTATTTTCAGGCACCTTTACTTTTTCAGTGATTTCATCAAGAACTGCGTATTCCTTGTTTTCTTTTTCCTGTTTCTTTTCCTGCAACTGATTTTTATACAAGACCTTTTCATTGAATATTACATCTCTGCTCCTAATGATTTTGTGATTTTCGTAATCATATAAGCGATAACCAAAATTATTAACATCATATCCAATAAAGGTACATTTCTTTGACTTTGTCTCAAGCTTTTTTCTATTTTCTTTATTAATATGGACAAAGGCCTCACAACCAAAAGGCTTTAAAAAAGAGTAGTTTACCTTTTTACCTGTCCATGCTTCCTCTGGAACACCACCATCCAAGGAACTTGAAGGCCCTCTGTTTATTAGATAAACAACAATATCTACAGCATCTACCCAAATTTGTAAAGGCAATCCTGCATGCAATCTCATGCACCTTGCATGCTCCATGATTGTTCTGTTCATCCTTCCCGACACACAATTTTCTTATGGTGTTCTTGGAACTGTCTTCTCTCTGCGAATTCCATTCTCTGAACAGTACCTATCAAACTCTTTGCTGGAATATTCACCTCCATTGTCTGATTTGAGACACTTCAATTTATTTCCTGTCTCAATCTCAACCAAAGCTTTCCATTTCTTGAAAGTATCAAATACATTAGATTTATTCTTAATACAATAAATCCAAGTTTTTCTAGTTGCATCATCAATAAAAGTAACATAATAACGAGAGCCACCGAGAGATGATACTTGAGCAGGTCCCCATACATCTGTATGCACAAGCTCTAATTTTTCGCTCTTCTTTTCTTTCCCAACTCTGAGAAATTTGACTCTCTTATGTTTTCCATAAATGCAATTCTCACAAAAGTCCAAATCAACATTCTTCAAACCCGGCAACAAATTCCTTGAGTGAAGAATCTTCATCCCCTTTTCACTCATGTGTCTGAGCCTATGATGCCATAATTCTGCATCTGCTCCTTTGGAAGTTAAAGCATTAACAGAGTTAGAAATACCATTGCATAAATACAATGTACCAACCTTTTCACCTTTTGCTATTACCAAGGCTCCTTTGGTGACCTTCCAAGCTTTATCTATGAAATTTGTCACACAACCTTCACCACCTAACTGTCTTGTTGAAACCAGATTTTATTTAGATCTGGAACATGCCTTACCTCCTTTAGTAGCCATTGGTTTCCATTCTGCTGTTTTACAAGAACCTTACCCATTCCAACAACTTTACAGGGTTTATCATCACCCAAACGGACTTGTCCAAAATCTCCTTGAACATAGTCATGAAAATAGTTCTTATCAGGTGTGGCATGGAATGAGGCCCCTGAATCTACCACCCAGGATCAGTAATATTTTCGAAAGAAAGAATCAAAGCATCTTGTAACACCTCACATGTCACATTTGGTTCATGATTGTTTTCTTGTTGTGCATCTCCTTCTTTTCCCTTCCGAGATTGTCTAGTCAATTTAACGTCTCAAATTGCTCTACATAAATTATCAATCCGGGTATCGTAAACTGATGAAGTGTGGTGCACTATATGTGCTTAGTTAACCTCTTTCTTACTTCGTTGTTTTATAAAGTTATAATGTTCAACTCTTCCTAACCCTCTACTTCCAACATATAGTACTATGTTAAGCACGATTAAGAAGTAGTCAGAAATAAGTCCAAAAAGTAATCAAGCTCTAAGGTGACAAGTAAGAAAAACCACTTTAAAGACCAGTTATAATGTTCAACTCTTCCTAACTCTCTGCTTCCAACATATAGTACTATGTGAAACACGATTAAGAAGTAGTTAGAAATAAGTCTAAAAAGTAATCAAACTTTAAACTTGCAAAGAAAGAGCTTGAAAGAAATAACTTGAAATGAAACTGAAAGCAAAGCATAAAAACCACTTTCTAATGGCACTAGACACCATTCATGCTGCTGCAAATAAAAAGGTAAGAAAATCACTTTAAAAACCAATGATAATGTTTATCTCTTCCTAACTCTCTGCTTCCAACATATGGTACTATGTAAAACACGATTAGGAAGTAGCTAGAGATGAGTTTAAAAAGTGATCAAAAATGAGAAAAATCCACTTTAAAGACTAGTTATAATATTAAGCTCTTTCTAACTCTCTGCTTCTAACATATGGTACTATGTAAAGCACGATTAGAAAGTAGTTAAAGATTAGTCTAAAAAGTACTCAAAGCCAGCTGTAATTTATTAGTATTCTGATCTCTAAAAGATGAACAATTTATGATAAAGAGACCATCAATATGTTAACATACAACTTTGAGAAACTAAACTAGAAGTAAGCTAGAAAATCAAAGTAAAGGCAGCAACTTTGAATCTGTCAACTGAAAATACCATCAGATATAAAGCAAATACAACAAAGACACACAATCCCGGGAGAAAATAAAATGCAGTAATTCATACTGTACAAGGCAGGGGCCCCCTTCTACCTATGAAATCAAAGCAAAATTAAACACACTTGCATAAATTAAAATTGCATGAATGAAAATCTAATCTACCTTACATTCTACAAAGCAATATTTACAAAATGAAATCTAATCTACTTACATCCTAATATGCTCCATGACATCTACTTCACATCTCCTTCCATGTTGAGAACATCAAAGCTTTATTCAATTTCTTCAAAAGTACAAAGTACAACAAAGCTCTCCAAAGCTTTCAAAAGCCATGGGACTAACAAACTAAAAGGACTAAGAAAAGACTAAAGGAAAAGACTAGCAAATGAAGGAGAGAGATCTCCTATTTATACAAAAAGATGAGAGCCATCTCATTAATGATAGTCCATGAATCTCTCCCTCTACCTCTAGAGTCCTAATCAAAATAGGAACTGATAAGACACATGTCTTTTTAGAGTTACAATACAATTAGGAGATGTGACACATATCCTCATGATCCCATGATTCTTTCCAACCAAATTCGAATTTGGCCTTAGAGTGCCACATAAGGGTCTTCTAGAAGCCTCATTTCAACCTACACATGTCAACAATCTCAACCCATTTGTTAGGTATAAGCATATGCACATTATTTTCTAATGTTTAACCACAAATTCACTTAAAAGGCTTAGAAATAATAAATATTGGAAAAACATAAAGGTGGCCCAATGATAATGAAAGTGGGATGAATGTGGTGACATAGTAGTGAAATGGAGGTGATATAATGGACATAATAGTGAAAGTGTAATGGAAATGAATGACATTTTCAAGACTCAGCAGAGATCTACAGTCTTTCTTTAGGTGTCCTTTCTTTCTGCATTTCCAGTACACTATCCTCAATCTCGACTTGGATCTGCCTTTCCTTGATTTACTGCGATATCCTAAGCTCTTTCCTCTTTCCATTTTTCTTCCCCTAGACTCTGCACTCAAAGCATTACCTGATGTCTCACCAGAGCTTTTCCGTCGCATTTCCTCGCTAAGGATAGCACCGACAACATCATCAAACTTTAAAGTGTTAGATCCAGAAACAGAGTTACTAATGGCGATTACTAAACCATTCCAACTTTCTGGTAATGAGCACAAGAATAACAGAGCTTTAACTTCATCATCAAAGTTTACCCCTACAGAACATAATTGACTTGTAACAATATTAAAATCATTTAAATGGTCTACAACAGATCCACCTTTCGACATCTTCATATTAAATAACCGTTTCATAAGAAATACCTTGTTTGAAGCCGAGGGTTTTTCATATAGTTTTTCCAATGCCTTAATCAAATCCTCTGTCGTTGTTTCCTTCGAAATTTTGAACGTGACCGACGCTGCGAGGCACAACCATATTGTTCCGAGTGCCTTTCTACTGTGGAGGTTCCATTCTTCATCTGTCATACCCGTTGGCATATTTGTTTTTCCGCCCAATGGTAGGTACAAATCTTTCTGATACAGATAATCTTCCATCTGCATCTTCCACAGCGAGAAGTTTTGGCCGTTAAATTTCTCAACCCTAAACTTACCATCTTCCACCATTGTTAGAAAATTATATATTACGGAGTAATGGAACACATAAAATATTGCAGAAATATAAACACAGAAAATGCATAAAACAAGAGAGACACAGATATACGTGGTTCACCCAGTTTGGGCTACGTCCACCCCGAACAGCCAATCCTTCCTTTCTATTATCCAGCAAAATGAAGAGACACAACCTACAACAGATCCCCTGTAATATCCTCTATTTTCTCTCACAGTCTTACCTCTCTGTTTTTCGCACGGAGAATACACATCTATATCACAGCCTCAATACAATGCCCTCATACAAAGAGAGGGGTTGCCTTCTAGGGCAAAAAACCCTAAACTAAACATAAGTTCTATCGTTAGATCATTCGCCTAATGAACGGCCCAGATTGACTAGAAATTACTATACTTTTACAAGGCAATTTTACATCTATTTTTAGTTTCGGGAGTGTTGCCCCCAAAACCCCCACTGGGGGACTGCTGGCCCCCGGACCCCTCAGCCGGGAGGGATCGGCCCCCCTGAACCCCCGCATTCCTAGTGTATACATCTGGCTGAAACAAAGACCTCTGAACAATCATGCTCCACACCCAACACCAGAAGGGTAGTAAGCATTGATGGGTCCATCTCCGATTCTAGTTTGCCTTTACTACCTGAAGTGGAGGCCTCCACGAAGCTCTTCTTAGTTTCCATGAATGTCTCCTTCGCGCACTCCAATTCGAACTTTGGTTCCTTTGTTGGAGCCTTGTGAACCTAAGCACTCTCTTCTGGTTGCTTACCTTTGTCATCTCCTATCGTGATACCCCTTCAGAGCACGATGTTTACATTCGAGTCCTCCTCGCGCGGCTCAGACCTCATCATTTGCAGGTTCTGAGTCGGGGGAGGTTGGAGTATTCCTTTATCAAGCAACCTCGCTATCAGTGTGGGGAAGTGTTATAGACATATTTGGGCACGTTAACCCCAAAATTATATGTCGGTGTATTAGGGCTCATCAACCCCTAAAAGAGTTGTTTCATACATAGTCATCTGAATACATCATTGCCCAGAAGTTCCATCTGAGAAACCATCCAGAAATTTCCTAAATTGAACCATACTGACTTCTCCACTGGAAAAGTGTGATGCATACTGTTTAGGCCTTCTATAGGGTGCGATGGGTGAGGATGGACAAATTTCTAGGATAGTTTGTTAGTTGGTTGCTCAGGGAATCTTCTAGAAACTTCTCCTGTGCCACTTTCCTCTCTGAATTCGCCCAAGGATGAACAAGGGAATTAGGAAACCATCTCCAATCCCTTCTCTTGTGGAACCAATTGTAACAAGTGGAATGACACTAATCAAACCCAATAGATGACTCACACCCTTGCAAAAATCTATAAATTGATCTCCCATACAAGAGATCAAGAGGCTGGAATGTTGTGAATTGCAAGTAAGTGCTGATAGTTTGTACTTGAGGAGAGAACATTGTATTCTAGTTGAAGTGATCTTGCTATTTCATGAGGTGAAGAAGGATTGAAGCTGGGAGGATGGCGCTGGATCAAAAAACTGGGTTGTCATTCTCTTATCTATTAATAAAGCTCTTCAATTTTTCTCCCATATGATTGTGCAATTGTGAATGCTATCATTTGTTCATTATATATCTGATTCTGTAATGTTTATGTTGTAATAGATCTTGATGCTTTGAGGGTTATTTGTTGCTGTACTTGTGTAGGTACTTTCCAAGCATATTAAGTACGGGGAGGAGTTGCAGGATCTGCCAAAGGAGAGAGAGATCAAGCAAGGGATTAAGCGAAAGTTCCAGGTTGGTTCCACTATCTTTCTCTTATCTGTTACACATAGGAAAAATCATTGAATTGCTTTAAAATGTTGTTTCTAGGGTAGCTACCAAACCTAGAGGGTTAGTTGTTCAACAAGACACTAATTTTCCCAGAAACAGGCAGTCCTCCGTCTCATGATCAAAATGGGTACAATATAAACATGATGCTCTCGTCGGATTTGTACAATCGCGGGCATAATGCCCTGGCCCTCTGCAATTGTATCAAATCAGCTGTCCGCGACCCCTTCCTAGTCCCATTCCACCTCGACCTCGTCCGTGCCCCCTGAAATCCAGTGCGCGCCATCGCTGCATTTTGATTGAGGGTTCGCGTTTTGGTCTAAACCCTGTAGGTAGGAGTCAGATCCATCATCAGTTCATAAATTCTATAGGTGCGCTCATCATGGCCTACTGACCTGTAGAAATTACAAAATAATTGCTGGGACGTCTGCGTATACTTCTGTAATATATGACAATTATATGTAGCATGCTTCCCTCATATCTGACAAATCGCGCACCATAACGCAGGCACCACGCTTGGCCCGAATTGTGCCTCTGGTATCAATTGCATTGGCCCTCCTCCCACTAGGTTGTTCGTGAAGACTAGACAATGGTCCTTGTCATGCCCTTGGCCTTTGCACTTTATGCACCATACCTCCTCGCGTGCTTCTGGGCGAGTTGTCCTGTCTTGTTTCAAACTTTGCATATCTAGACACAAATTTTTCAACTGTGCATGGATCTATTTCACTCCTAGGCTAGGATCTTGTATTGGGGTCTCGTGCAGCCTCATTGCAATCTCCAAGACTTTGGCCTGGGTGGATAAATTATGCTGTGACAACGTGGTCCTTAGATGCGGCGTTAGTGACGCTACAAACCATGCACGGTGCTACCCATCTGTCAAGGTCATGTTGGCTTCACGAATCATACCCTTTAGTCTCTGATCCAGCTCCTAGGGGGTCTCACCTGGAAGCATCGTGATTTCCTTAAACTCAATAATCAACTGTGCCTCTGATTTGGGCCTGCTAAATTCCTTGTTTAGCGTAGCTTGGATATCCGTGATCCCCGCATTTGGGTTGTCATTAAATGCTTAATGTACCACATCAGTGCGCGATCTTGTAACGTGCTTACCAGCGTCACCTTCTTTATGTTGTCGTCTATGACTCCTTGCACTTCCCATACAACCTTTACCATGAACCAAAATTGGTTCGGATCTTCGTTTCCTACTCCTTTGAATATCGGCAACTTTATTGCACTCGCCATATTGAACTGTGGTGGTGGCGGAGGTGGTGTGGGCAAAGATGGGGGTGAAGATGGTGAAACTGGTGGTGGTGTAGGTGGAGGTGGTATGCACGAAATTAATTGCTTTATCAGACTGATCGCACTCCTTGGTGAAACCTTTGCGAGCTCTTCCTCGCTTTCTCTCCGAGGTGAAATCAAGGGGCTAGTTTCTATTTCTGCACTACCTTCGTTTCTATAGATCCTCCCACTTTACGTAGCCCCAAACATCAATTTATTCTCATAACCCGCTTTTCACACAGTAGCATTTTAATCCAAGTGTTCAAAGATTTAACGTACTTACCTCGCGGTCCTTTGAGAAAGAGTCATTCCGCCTCACTCTAGCTGACTGAAGTATCTACCACGAACTCAGTGATAAATCCTCCTATAATTCGATCGAGCCAATGGTCCACAGCGCATGCGAGCTTATCTTCCGATGCTTCTAGTTTGCGCACTAACTCTGGAGTCCACACAATCGATTTGTCAAGCCTACACCTTCCTTGAATGTCTGCTAGCTTCGCGATCCACTCGTACAACTTAGAGGGGAAGGATGCAAAGAAAATTTCATGGATTTCCGTATATAAGTAGTGCCCTAACCACTGTTCCTTTGATACTCGCATATTCCTATTTTCCCGCGTCACGGACTCGTGAATCTTTCTGTCCAACCACCCTTCAATTTATTTCTTTGTCAGATTCCAGTGACACGACATCAGACATCTCTTATGCAGATAACCGGTCCCGACAACGGAACCATTTGTTGGCTTATTGGGGCCTGACCTAGGTTCGGAGGTGATTTAGCCAAAAAAATCCCAGTACTACTGGCCCTTTCGGCAATAGTCCATGGAGCGCAGACTTAGGTCTCACTCGAAGTAGTATGGGAGGGTGCTAGAACCAGGTTTCCGCACCCTGGAGATGTCTGATGAGTTCAAGTGGTTCGCGGTTAGACCCTGCGTGCATGTCGCTACCCGCACTTTCCTGTACCTCGCAGCTGGTGATGCAGCCTTCGCGTAGCCCTATTCGAGGGCCGAACAATGTTATCACCCAAGTACTTACTAGTATTCCACTGTTAGTTGATTATCTTAGCCTATTTGTATGTGTTAAGTTATGCTTAGCAATATAAATCATTCATACAGGTGCGCGTAGTAAATAAAGAGTGTATTTGCAATTCATAACAAGCATGCATTAATCCAAGAACATATGTACAAAATTATGATAAAACTTCTCTTTATTACTTTCTTCTTCGGTTACAGACTTGACTCTGCCCTGCGCACTCAGCTGCAGGGGTCCGCACACTCAGCTGCAGACTACTCGACCTATGCTCACTCAACTGCAGAGCCATCTCCTACTCTACGACCCAAGACACACTTAGACACTTAGACTCTATCTTCTTGCTTCTTCGCTTCTTCCTTTGTTATCTTTTACACTTAGAGCCTCTCTTTATTTATACAATCCCATGGTCCGGAGACCATGGGTAGGTTGACATTACCTTACAAAACTAAGGCAGACAACCCTATGACTCTATCATACATTTCACGCTCTGCGCCCACAATTCGCGGAGACTTTACAACAATAGTCAGTAAAAACATGGGCCTTTAGCCCCAAAACATGCCTCAGGGGGATTCCATGCCCAACACTATGGGATAGAAGAAGTCATGTCGATGGAGTATATTGTGCCAAGTCTGTGGATTGCAACATTGACTGAGATGGCTGATCGCGAGACCATGGAGGAGTGCCTCCCAAAATTATTAGAGTTGGAAGAAGACCAAATTCTTGTTGGATTTCGCTAGCAAGTGCAAAAGGAACGTGAGAAGGTCTAGCATGATAAGCATATTAAGTTGTGCACTTTCAAGGTGAACGATTTGGTTTTTCTCTATGATAGTAAGTTCAAAAAGTTTCTAGGAAAATTCCAAATGCACTAGTTAGGCCCGTATGTTATTAAGGAAATCGCAGATGGTGGCACAGTTTAGCTCGCGGAGCTGAATGGTGAATTCATCCTTGGAAGGGTGAATGGAAATCGGTTGAAGTTGTATACAAGGGATCTTGCCCCTGTGCAATGACTACATTGTAGCAGGGCAGTCTTAGTGCTCTACGTAGTTGCAAGGGAGAGCAGGACTATAAGATACACTTCCCGAAGAAGAAGATACAACAGTAAGGAGGTTGCCTGATGTACACAAGGGGTACAACAGAAGAAGCTGCGACAGAAGAAGCTGGGATGGACGAGCTACACCATGCGGGTTGGTGCCGTGCAGCTGGGTCCAAAACTAGCTGTTGAAGTCACTGTTCATGATTGGATAGAAAAAATCCCATTAGGAGGAGTGGGTAGGCGACATTTATGGCAAAAATATTTGGATATCTGCCGCAAAATATGCATTTATAATCAAGAAATGGAGGGAAGAGTCAGATTTGAATTTGAAATCACCTATAAATCTAGCATGTTGGTCTAGCGAAGAACACTTTGCGTTCTGAAAGTTGTGTATGAGCCCTCTTGTTTTCACTCTATGAATCGATAGACTTGGGAGGATTTAGTTTCAAGCCCGACATTTGTGAAACTAACTGAGTGGAACCAAAAGATTATCTTTGAACAAATGTCTAAGCCAGTAAGTTTCGAAGCCGCTGTCTCTCAAGCGGAAGCCCCTAAAGTTCCAACAATGGAAGACACAGCATCCGCAAGTAAAAGAAACCACAACCTATACCGGTGAGGCGGTCAATGAGGAAGAACCCTGTAGAGGTTCGACAGAAAGAGAGGAAGGACAAGGCAAAGCAGCGAAAGGAACTTGTGGATTTGGACACAGAAGAACTCCACGATGGAGTTGAGGAATTGGTTGCTGATGAGAGCGAGCCTATCACTAGGCTCCCGACGTATATACCTCTACAAAAAGGGAAAGCGAAGTTAAGCAAGGACCCAGATTTAGGAAATTTCACGATATCTAGGCCATAATTGTCGGAAGAAGTGGTATTTGAGGACACACACTTAGCGCGTATCCCTTTGTTAAAACTAGAGGATTGAGATCTCGTTGATCATGAAAAATTTCTGTATTTGGCCACCAATAAGTACATGACCAAGATTTACTATGAAGATACTCGGGTCACAAGATGGGAATCAATGAAATGGATAAAAGGCGTCAATCAGGCCTGATTGCTATATATGTTGTGTGTGCCACAATTTCACAGGTCAATTATCAATAGTGTCTGTGTGAGCCAATTGCTCACGTTAGTGCACGATGGGTGTTTGTGGTTAGGCGAACCCATCCCCATAACAGACATGCTGATCCATAGAATTATGAAGTTTCCCTATAAAGGGGTGGATCCAACAAAGGAATTTGGAGGCAAAAAGAAAGGAGAAGGAAATTGCAGATAAAATGAAAAATGAGTATGGAATGGTCAAGAAGTCACACAAATACTCTATCCGCTCTATTGCAGACCCAGTGGTGCAGTTTTCCGATCAGATTTTGGCTGAGAAGGTAATGAGAAAATGTCGCACGGATGAGGTAACATCACCAGTAATTTCATTGGCGGCACAGTGTGCAAAGGGGGTGCAGTACAACTGGGCACAGTACCACTGCAAGGAATTTTTAGCTAATTGTTGCGAAGTGTTATCAGTCAGAAATTTTCCCTAGAAGTTATCAGAAGAAGGACAAGGCCGAGGTAACTACAAACCAATCTTTTAAGTATAGGCTCTAGCTAAGCATGACTCAGAGAGGGCTCTCTCTATATGTTTTAGCTTTGTTTGCTGAGATTTTAGGCTAGTTCTTAGAGTTCAGGGGGGTTTGGATTTGTATTGGAAGTTGGATGGTGGAATCCTTAAACAGATGGATAGAATGGTGTCTCTGGCTATTGGGCTATGGAGTCAAAGAAGGGTAGTAGGACTAGTATTAAATCATTAAAGGGAATGTTCAATGGGTAAGCTAGCAGAATGAAATGCATGTTTTAGGGTCGAATGGATGAAATGATCTTAACCAGGGTGAGAGGGCACTTAAGAATCCTCAAACTAGGACTGGGAGGAGGAACAGAGGATGATCATGAGCAAAGGGCAGTTAAGAATCTTTTACTATAGACCAGAGGGAAACTATCTGAGCTAAGGAGCACTCAAGAATTCCTTAACTTAGATAATTTTAGCAGAAAACATACAAACTGCCTAATAGTCAAAACAGAGTGCAGTGAAGCAAGTTCTGAGATATCATTCCATATTAAGCACTTAGATTTCAAATACATTTAAGATTATGGAAAAAACTTTTAAAGAAAAGTGACAACTCAAAAGAAGATACTTGTCTGTATTTCGCACTACACATGAATCCAGTGAAATGTCTTTTCTTTATTCAATAATCCAACTTGCTTGTCCAATAGTGGTATAATAGCTTACAATATTTGATCAAGAAAATTATAGAAATGTCTAACCCTACATACTTCGAATTGTGAAGTATTTATACAAAAACTTATTAAAAAATATCTCAAAACAACTTGAGATTTATTTTAGGGAATACAAATATCTTCTTGCAAGAAGATAGAGGCAGCGAATGAACTGTTTCTTGCTGATGGTTTTGGTCTAAAGTGTAAGAACCAAAATAAATCTCATTAGATTCCACTTAATTTAAAGTGTTATGAGGGCAATTTACTGGAATTGGACGACTGAGTGGGTTTTCCACGGTTAAATACTTGGAATTGGGTGATTTTCACTGTAACTAGTAGTTGACAAAGGTTTTGCAGGGGTCTGTATGGCTCTGGTATGGATGGATGACTGTGTCGGACTGTGAGCAGCTTCTGTGGAGAAATTATGGAGGTTCGTGAGATATTTCGGCAGTTTGCAGGAGTTGCAATGATGTGAGTTCTCAAAGGCAAACACGTGAAAAAAACAAAAAGAGGGGTAATCAAGCTTTTATAGGAAAACAATTAATTTTGGTGGGTTTTTACTAATGGATGAATAGTGGTGGTTTTCGGTTGGAAAGGAGAATCAGTTTGGGAGGTCCAACGCACTGCTTTTGTGGTGAGGGCGTTATTCGGGAGGGGTCGCCTGCTGAAAAATGGCAACAAGAAATGCTAAAAATAGAAGTTTTAAAAATAGCACTGTTAAAAATAACAGTTTGGGTACTAGTGCTGGATTGGGCAACAGGGAATGAAAAATGGAAGTACTAAAAATAACATTCTATTTTTAGTAGTTCAGGATGGATTCCTATTTTAGTCAGTCCCTGGACTAAAAATAGGAAGTAAAATTCAAATTTGATATTAACAACAGTTTGAAAATTAATTGATTAATTCATCTTGAGTTAATTAGTTAAGGAAAATCAAACTTGAAGTCTATGTGAGGACATGCAACAGTTTATCTATTAATTGAGGAATTTATCCATCAATTAAAGAGATAAGGATGAGTTCTAATTTGAGTAGTAATTAGTTGGCTCAGTTAACTGAGTCAAGTCCAGTTATATTTGATTTAAACAGTTTGTTTAAATTAATGTGAGTTCAGTTAGTTAATGCTTGCATGCATGTAACTGTTGCACTTCAGATAACTGAATATTCTCTCATAAATAACTCATGCATGTTAGTTCAGAGAAAGACCTAGCTGAGATTAGAGGAGGGACAATGTACTATTAGTTGGATGGATTTTTCCTATAAAGGAAAATCATCCAAGCAGAAGGATTAAGGTTCCTTGAGGATTGTGTAGTTTTACAGGGTGTGAGATCAGTGTTACACTTGGTAACAGGGGGATCACCCAGGAAAAATTGTGCAAGGAAATAGGATGCTTGGAGGGCAGAGGAGAAGGCTTAGGAGAAGTCTTGATTGCCTGTGAGCATCTACGAGGATTGCACTGAGAGCTGGCTAATTGTGAGAGCTAAGGCTTTGTGTAATCCTGATGTATTTCCACCTTCATTTGTGAGGATTGTACTGAGAGATGGCTAGCTGTGTGAGAGATAAGGCTTTGTATAAATCCTATGTATGATAATATAGAGAGTGGGGTTTTAGGCTGAGGCTTTCCCTAGGTTATATCTTCTGTGTTATGTGTGATGATTCCTTCTTATCAGTTATATGTGTTCTTATTGATGTTCCTAATATTCGATTAAGCTTCCACTAAATTGGTTGTAGAAGTAGATCAAGTATTTTGCTTTAGTATATTGCATTATCAGGTGATCTATAGGTGGGAATTTCTACACCACCCGATTCCATTCAGCGCTTGACACGTAGCGTCGGGGGCCAAGGGGAAAACCGCCTCATCAGGCGGGTAAAGGGCAGACATTGGGTTAGCCTGATATGGATGAGAAGCATTGGATGTAAAGGAGGGACGACCAACGGTGGTCGGGAGATGGGAGTTGCACATTGATTTAACCATAAAGTTTCCGGGAGGGCCCATGGGTCTAATCACGGTGGTATGAGATTATCTTAACCTTTAATCTCATCGGGGCACTCTAATGCGCGATTAATGGCTAAGACGAGGTTATTAATATATTTTTATGGGATATGGGTAGTAATATAGTTTATAATTAAACTAAGAGGTGGGGTTAATTTATACACAAGAATTAAATATATACGGGAAATTGTTTTTTCGGGGATTTTTGCATATATTAATAAAAGTTAGTATAAATTGAAATGAGCGGCGGTGGGGTGCTTGACTTAGGATAAATGTTACATGGTGGTTTTTTAACGTAGGACATGTTTGTTATGGTTTTTCCCTAGGCAAAAGACTTAGCATTAGGAAAAGGGTTTTTGTGGGGTGGGGAGATGAATGAATTGCAAGGGGTTTTTAACACCTTTGTTTCTTAAGTCATCAAGCCAAGGGTCTGGTCCCTCCAGAAGTCAGAGAAATGTTCTGAGCCTCTTTGACTTAAGGAGCTAAAGATATTAATCTTTTATTATGAAGGGGAAGTTAATGACTGATGTAGGGGTTAAAATGAAATATAGGGATGTTAAATGAATCATGTTGTGAGCCATTGTATTTGCTTATGTACCACTTATGCCTATTTAAAAGATGCATTTGGAAAAATATCATAAGTGCCTTTCATGTAATCACAAGATATTTCTGCAACCTTTCTACTACTTACCCACTTATTCATCCTACCATTTTCTTTTCACTTTATTTGGGTGTATTTAGGCTAGCAAACCCTTATCAATATTTTTCTTTTCTTTACAAAATAAACTATCTAAGTCTAACCTATATCATCCAAGGGCTCAGATTAAACAATTGAGCTCCTTCTATTTACTCTACCTATCTGATTATCTGCCAAGATTACACTGTTTGGTCAGATTTTATTCTTTAGCTATAAACATAAAATTGAAAACATGACATAGCCAAGTTTAAATATTTTGATTATTCATGGATTGTGGCATAAGTAACAAGCTGCACACAATCATTTATTAAGCATAAAGAGTAAATAGTAGTGGCATTTTGACATGCACACTTTCCATGGTCTCTTTTGTCTTTTGGGGTTCATATATTTCATTTTTTGGACCTATTTTCATTCTTTTTGTCCTTTGATTATTCTTTTAGGACATACCCTCTTTACAATTTTTATTTTTTTTATTTTTTATTTTTTATGGAAAACATTTGCAGAAAGCAAAGGTATGTACAATATTACAAGGCTTAATCTTAGTCAATCAAAATTATGATTCCTATTGGTATAGGAACCTAACACGAAGCACGGGAGGAAAGCAAGGCATTTCACTATGCCTGGCTCGTGTTGTTAATTGTACTAGTTGCATGGAGACTACCGGAGGATAGTCAGTTCCCTCCGCAGGATGAGGATTCAGAGGAGGCAACGAAGTTCGCTTCATTATGGGTAACGAAGGATCCGGAGAGGATCACAGAGTCAAAAGTATTCTGGATATTGGTCAAGATGGACCTCGGTACAATGATAAGTTAGAGGCCAAGGTTGTCTCCAACCTTGTCTGAGCAGTTGCGGGCCTTTGCGGAATTTAAGGCCAATTTTCATAATGTATCTATTCATGCAAGTCGAGACCCTAAAAAGATATGGCACAAGTTGCCATACCTAGTAACAGAGGTTGATGTACAAGAGATTTTGGGGTCACGACCAGCAGAGTGGCGAAAAACCACAGATATTGGCGTAGGTACCAGTAAAGGAGGAGAACACAATCAACAACGCGGGAGTTTGCCAAGAAGAAGAAGAAATAAGTCACTACTAAAGCAGCTGTTGCTAAGGCAACTATTGATAAAGAGTGCGCTACAAAAGAGGCCACAGTAGAAGTCGAAGCATCGACTTCCCAACATACTAAAGAGGAGGAACAATCCGAGCTAGAAGGAGGCGGGGGTGATGAGCAGAGCACTCCCTTTAGGCTGACAAAGTGATAAAATGAGACAACTACTGGACCTAGGAAGAAGAAAAAATTAGACAAACAGGCACACGCAGATCCAATGGTCCTCACTAAAGGGGACTTGGATGAGAACGGGGACAAGGTCCGAGATACAAAAATGGAACTATGGAAATAGTTTGAGAAATAGTACATGCAGATGTTGGGGAGCGTCTAGAAGGATCTGCGCGAGTTGCAGATTCAAGCAGTTAGAATTCATGCGAGCGTGGGACAAGCGAGTGGGGTTCAAGAGAACCTGCAACGCGTGAGCGAGAGCGTAATGGAAACAGAACGAACTCTAGACCTCAGAGTCATTTCCTTTCCAGAAGGGACATTACACGTAGAATCAGAGGAAGATAATGCTCAACTCAGAAAGGTCAAGGGTGTGGGTATGAATTTAGCCATGCTGCCCCTTCAGACCCTCCACACACTTCATCAAGGGGTCTTAGATGAGCTTCAGATCAGAGAAGAATGCGCGCTATTGGTGATTAGTGAAGTTAAAATGAACAATGAGAAGATCTTCACTAAAAAGATTCAGGCTCTTAAGGAAAAAGAAGAGCTAGTAGCGCGAAGCCATAGCCTAGAAGCAATAATTACACAAGCATGTAATTTAGTACTGGAGCTACACATTCCAGAGGATGCGACCACTTCAGCAAAGGTTTGGAAATTGGCCGCTGCAGTGTGAAAGTCAAAGGAGGAGGTAGGTGGAGTTACTTTTGATTTTCAGATGAAGATCTCAAAACTACAATTGAAAATACAACCGACTACTCCACTAGAGGTTAGGGAGCAGCGTGGCGCAACCATCCGAGAACACATGTCTACCTTGGATAGTGCAGTAACGGGTTGTAATTGCCTCTTTGAAAATGCAATGGAGCTATGGACCATTTTCTAGGAGGACTCAAAACTTGCATAGATTAGGTACAAAGATCAGAGGGGACAATATAAAGTGGATGAGATGGGGGGGGGGACTATGCGCACTTTAGTGCCAGTCTAGTGCTTTGTGCACTTACAAGAAATGAAGGTGCTGCAGGCACATGTTGGGGAGATGCAACACACAGAACACGTTTTTAAGGCTCAGATTCAACCATGGATAGAGGAAGCAAGCCAAATTACTCTGTCTATCCAAAATAAGCTAAAGACTTTCCAAGAGACACAGAGGACCATGCGCCTCGCGATGGAGGGGCCAACTACAGAGGAGCTGGTCGGAGAAGTGCAGTAGATCACTGTATAGAGCATAGTGGACCTTGAATTTTTGAAGATAGAGTTCAGTGAACTCCTCCATAAAGTGGAGAAACCAGCTGAGTGACTCAAGGGTAAGTCACCATATTTGTGTTGGGGGCCTGTTGGGATGGGGTCCCTGGGGTCAAATTTTGTCAGTTAAGTCAATTTTTGTAATAGTTTTTGTGAACAAATGTAAAGTCTCTGTGAAATGTGGAAGTGGAGGGCGAAGATAAGTAAAAGTCAAAGGGGCATTAGTCCCTTGTATGGGTAGGTGATAGGATGGTTTTGAGACTCACCCATGGTCCACGAGCCATGGTATTGTAATGAAGAGGATATATATAGTTGAGTCATAGCGAGTCTAAGGAATAAATTCTGATAGAGAATCATTATAAGGGCAAGGTGCTAAGGTGGGAAAAGTCTATTTCCTATACTTAGGTGAAATGGGAAGGCTCCTATAGCTGAGTGCGCGGAGACCTTGGTAAGTCTGCAGATGAGTGTGTGGGTCCCTGCAGTTGTGTGCACAAGGATAAGAAGTCTGTATTTGAACATTTACATCTTAATAAAGACTGATTTGAGCCGAATTTTTGCATATGTTTATTTTTTTTTGTTAATTTTATATATATCTTCGCTCAGTGATCTGTTTTATATGAATTAATGCTTAATTTCTGCGCGAAACGGATAGATCTGTAATATTTATGCATAATAAGTATAATTAACCACCTTCGCGGAGCTTAGGAAGTTGTTGAATAGATCTGATGTAGTTAACTACTCGGAAAGAATAGATCTTCGCAAACGCAGAACTAGGTCATAAAGGATTCAAAATATGCATTTTATTGTGCGAAAGTAGTGAATATGTATCTTTTATGCATGTCAAGTACAATCAATTACCTTCGCGAAGGTCTAAAGGTCATTTCGATAGAGTTGAAGTAGTTGAAAATAGGAAGGAATAGATCTGTGTGAAGGCAAATCTAAGCTATAATATCCTTAGAAAGACCATCACACAGGCCTCTGGATGCAGAAAACTGGTTCTGGCATCCCCCAATATTGCTTCGGTTTGGACTACAGCCTGCATTATGTAGGTTGTTTCCGAAGGAGCCAATAGTTAGGTTTTTGTTGGTTGGTGCGAATAACTCTGAACCTGGGTTAGGCCCCCTTAAGCCAACAACATGCACTAGTGCTAAAGATTGTGGATCAAGACAAGGAGTTTGTAGTGTGTACGGATGATTGCAAGAGAGGATTTGGTGGAGTTCTCATGCAAGAAGGGTAGGTAGTGTGCTATGAGTCACAAAAATTGAATGAGAACGAGAAACACTATCCAACGCACGATCTTTTGCTAGCAGTGATTATGTTATGAATCCAACTCACAAAAATATAGAAAAGAAAGATCAACGCCTTACAAATCAACCTCTTCGAGGGGGCAACCTCCTTTACGTTACACAAATGAACAATTCTTCGATGATACAGATGAAAAGACCTCCTTTCTATATATAGGAGTCTAAGGGGTCATAATGTAATCATAGTTGACATAACAATAATATTGTAAGGGCACAACAATAACAATAGTGGGCTTCTATGGGGCACAATAATAACAATATGGAGACTACATGGGCACAACAATATAATAAGGGGGTTGCACTAATAACAATAAGGGGTTACACTAGTAGTATAGGGACCTAACATTCCTCTCTCCTTCAAAAGTGTTGTCCTCAACACTTGAGTAGTTTTCAATGCTTCTGTATAAAATTCTCGTCCTCCCATGTGGAATCTTCAGTGGGCAAGTTCTTCCACTAGATAAGATACATTAAAATTGATCGATTTCGTTGTTGTCGGGTTCTTGTTTCCATGACTTCTTCAGGTTCCAATATGATGTTTATTTCCTCATCAAGTTTTGACAATATTGTTTGAACTGGGAGCTTGTCACTTATAAACTTATTTAAGCATGAAACATGGAAAACTGGGGGCACTCGGGAAGATGCAAGAAGCTTCAATTTGTATGCCATAGTACCAATATTTTGCAGCGCCTTGTAAGGAACATAGTACTTTGGTGATAATCTATTATCCTTCTTAGCTTTCTTGAGGGACATTTGTTTGTATGGATGTATTCGTAAAAGTTCTTGGTCTCCCATATCAAAACTTCTTTCGCTGCGATGTTGGTCTGCCTATTGTTTCATTTGATTATGTTCCAAAGTGAGGTTATCCTTTAAGAGTTGGAGAACTTGTTGTTGTTGAGGGTCTACCTTAACACCTTCATGAGATAAAATATGACCCAATGTTGGGTCCCTATAATACTAGTGATTACCCCATTACTATTGTAGTTATACCCCTTATTTATATTGTTGTGCCCCTATTACCCCCATATTGTTATTTCTGTGCCCCATAGAATCCCTCTATTGTTATTTTTGTGGCTTTATATTATTATTGTTAGGTCGGCTGGATTATATTGTGACTCCTTAGACTCCTATATATAGAAAGGAGGTTTTGTCATTTGTATCATCCAAGAATTGTTCATTTATGTAATGTAAAGGAGGTTTCCCCCTCGAAGAGGCTGAATTCTAAGGCGTTGATCTATCTTTTCTATCTTTTCTTGAGCTGGTTTCATAACATTTGGTATCAGAGCTTTGGATTCTAGGGTTTCGCTGCTCCAAACAGGTCATCGTGGCATTTTCACTATAACTTTTTTTCTGTGACGTTTCAGAAGTCGAAAAAAAACCCATTTGAGAAGAAATCGCGCTGAACCTTGGGTCCGAATTTCAGAGCTTTTCGCGCGATATTTGCGGAGATATGATCTGAGGAAGTTGGTCTTTTTGCAGACTCCTGAATTACATTCAAAACAGGTGACCTGGGGAAAATCGTCATAACTTTCTCTCTGGGGATCGGATTGAAATTTCGTAAGAAGGTACAGAAAGAGGACGGACTGTAGTTTCTTGTGTGTGTGTTTCAGATTCAAAGGTTGAAACAGTGACTCGTGGCACGTCGTACAAGTTCGCTCTACTGAACCAGTCTAAAAGCAAGTCACTGTGGGAGATTTCACATAACTCTTTCTTGGAGAATCCAATTTGGCTCAGACTTGTGGCATTGGAAAGAGGACGCAGAAGGCTACTACAGGTAGCAATTTCAGAATTGGATGATCTGAAATTACAGAGATACATCAGATTCAATATCAGGCTTCTATAAAGTGAAAAAAGGTGTGTAGTTTTTTTTTTAAATTTTTGTGTAAGCTTGGTTTAACGGAATTCAAAGGGCATAGTAAAGCATTATTATCGGTAACTGATGCCCCGAGGAAAGAAAATGCAAACACCTAGTAAGGAACCTGAAAGCTCTAGCATGACTCATGAAGAAGAGGAAGAAATGCTACATGATATATCAAAATTACAAGAACAAGTGCAACAAATGTCACGCTCACAAAAGCTAACAGAAGCTAAGATAAGTGGCGTGGAATCTAAGATAAATGGCGTGGAATCTAAGATAAAGGGCATGGAAGCTAAGATGGATGATTTGAAGACAGATTTGAAGAGAGACATGGCAGATTTGAAGATAGATTTGAAGACAGACATGGAAGAATTGAAAAAGTTGCTACAAGAAAGGGTCACTAATGGTGAAAAGGTAGTAAAGGAAACTCATGATGAGAACAAAAGAAATGTTAATCATGATTCCATAGATGCTAATGTTGGATCGAAGAATCACCATATTCCAAAAATCGATATGAGGAAGTTTGATGGCAAGGATCCCGCCACATGGATATTACAGATGGAGCAATTCTTCGATCTCAATAATGTGCAAAACACACAAAAGGTACGTATGGCAACTGTATATTTGGAACCAAATCAGTTTGTATGGTATCAATGGCTTTGCTCTCGTAAACAATTTATCACTTGGGCAATTTTTACGGAAGAATTGATAGCACATTATGAGGATACAAAAAGCAACACTTTTTTTAGCCAATTGATAAGTCTCAAACAAAAGGGTTCAATAATGGAGCACATTGAGGAGTTCCAAAAATTGAACATAAGGGTAAAAGATATTCCAGAGGAGCATAGGATTGATGTGTTCATAGGGTCTTTAAAGGATAATATCCAACATGATGTTCGCCTTTGGGAACCTGATTCATTAGAGAAGGCATTCAGGTTAGCAAGAAAAATGGAAAGCAAAATTATGGCAACCAGGAAGCATACCACTCACAACTATAAAGACGGAAGTGTTGTTGCCCCTAGTCTTCCACAACCTATAAGGTTGACACCACAACAATTGGAAGAAAAAAGAGCAAAAGGGCTTTGTTACAGTTGTGATAGCAAATACACTAAAGGTCATAAGTGTGCTGAGAAGAAATTATTCTACATAGATTGTGAAGAGGAAGAAGAAAAGGAGCAAGAAAGGTCAAAAGAAGAAGATATACTCCAGGAACAAAGCCTAGATGAAGAACAAATAAATCCGACCATATCTTGTAATGCATTGGCGGGAATTACCACTCCTCAAACCATCAAGATAGAAGGACAAATCAAGAAGAAAAAGGTAATAGTGTTGATTGATTCAGGAAGCACCCACAATTTTATTCATTGTAGGGTAGCAAAAGAATTGAATTGCTTCCTATATCCAGCACCAGAGTGTCAAGTGATGATTGCAAATGGAGGAACAATAAATTGCTCTGGAAAGTGCCATAATATCAAGCTATCCATGGGAGAATATGTATTGACTAGCCCAATGCTTTCCATTCCAATGGGAGGTGCTGATGTTGTACTAGGAGTCCAATGGCTACAATCCTTGGGTACAATAGCTTTTAATTTTCAAGAACTTTTCATCAAATTTTCTATGGAAGGAAAGGAAGTTGAATTAAGGGGTATTGCAGGGAAACCAGGAAAGATAATCAGCTCTAATGGCATGACAAAGCTTCTAAAAAAGGAGCAAAGAGGTGTAATTGCACAATTATGTTCGCTAGATGTTTCCACATTGGAATCATCTATTTCTCCAGATCTCCAAAAAGTCCTGGACAATCATTCCAAGGTATTTGAGACTCCCAAAGGTCTCCCACCTATGCGTGATCATGATCATGCTATTCATCTGATTCCAGGAAGTGTTCCTCCAAACATCAGGCCGTACAGATATCCCTATGTCCAAAAAAGTGAAATTGAACGTATGGTTGCAGAAATGCTAGAGGCTGGTATAATTCAACCGAGTCAAAGTTCTTTCTCAGCTCCAGTAGTATTGGTGCACAAGAAGGATGGATCATGGCGCATGTGTCCGGATTATAGGGAGCTCAACAAGCTCACTATTAAAGATAAGTTCCCCATTCCTGTTATTGATGAATTACTGGATGAATTGCATGGATCAATTTACTTCACCAAGTTGGATCTTCGTTCGGGATATCATCAAATCAGAATGAAGATTGAAGACATTCCGAAAACGGCATTTAGAACTCATGAGGGTCATTATGAATTTTTGGTCATGCCTTTTGGCCTTACCAATGCACCTTCAACATTTCAAGGTTTGATGAATTCAATTTTCAAACCATTCCTTAGAAAATTTGTGTTAGTATTTTTTGATGATATACTAATCTACAACAAGTCTTGGAAGGATCATGTTGAACATGTTGACAGGGTGCTACAACTATTGGAGGAGAAACAATTATATGCAAAAAGATCCAAATGTTTCTTTGGAGTCCAGGAGGTGGAATATTTGGGTCATATTGTATCTCATGAAGGAGTTAAGGTAGACCCTAGCAAAATTAAAGCCATTAAGGAATGGAAAATCCCCACATCCATAAAGCATCTGCGAGGATTTCTTGGGTTGACAGGGTATTATCGCAAGTTTGTTAAGAATTATGGGAGAATAGCAGCACCTCTAACAACATTATTGAAGAAAGATTCATTTTCATGGACTCCGGAAGCAACAAAGGCCTTTGAACATCTTAAAGAGGCAATGTGCCAAGCACCGGTCTTAGCTACACCGGACTTCACAAAAACCTTTATTGTGGAATGTGATGCTTCAGGAAATGGAATTGGTGTTGTTCTAATGCAAGATGAAAGACCCATTGCTTTTGAAAGTCGTCCAATCAAGGGAAAGTTTTTAAGCAAAGCTATTTATGAGAAGGAAATGTTGGCAATACTCCATGCACTTAAGAAATGGCGACCCTACCTAATGGGAAGACACTTCAAGGTAAAAACGGATCATGATAGCCTTAAATACTTTTTAGAACAAAGATTATCCTCTGAAGAGCAACAAAAGTGGGTCACAAAGATGTTGGGTTATGACTTTGAAATCATCTACAAAAAAGGGAAGCAAAATGTGGTGGCAGATGCACTCTCAAGAAAGGATGAGGATGTGGAAGCATTGTTGTGTGCCATTTCTATTATCCAACCAGATTGGATAAACGAAGCAAGGGAGGAATGGAAGAATGACGAAGAAGTGTGGGCACTTATTCGAAAGCTACAACAAGATTCCAGTACTTCTGATACATTTAGCTGGCAAAATGATTCGTTATGGTACAAAGATCGCTTATACCTCTGTAAGAATTCCCAGCTAAAACAAAAGATTCTTATGGAATTGCACACTTCTCCCTTAGGAGGGCACTCAGGATTTTTAAAAACTTACCACAGGGTTAAGAAGGAATTTTTTTGGGATGGCCTTAAATCAGATATTCAAAAGTTTGTGGCGGAATGTTTGGTTTGCCAACAAAATAAAGTTGAAACAATTAAGACACCGGGTCTATTACAACCTTTATCCATTCCAAGCCAACGTTGGGAGGAGGTTTCAATGGATTTTATCACAGGTTTACCCAAGTCTGAGGGAAAGAGTGTCATCATGGTGGTAGTTGACAGACTTACCAAGTATGCACACTTTTGTGCATTATCACATCCATTTAAAGCCAGTACAGTTTCTACTGCATTTATGGAAACAGTTCAAAAGCTACATGGAAACCCAAAGATTATTGTAAGTGACAGAGATCCCATTTTCACTGGAAATTTTTGGACAGAATTATTTTCTTGTCTTGGTACTCAGTTAGCTCATAGCTCATCTTATCATCCTCAATCTGATGGGCAAACTGAGATAGTAAACAAATGTTTGGAAGGATATCTTCGTTGCTTTGTATCTGATAAACAGACACAATGGGTCAAATGGTTGCCTCTGGCTGAATGGTGGTATAACACTTCCTTCCATACAGCAACAAAAATGACCCCATTTATGGCACTTTATGGGTATCAACCACCATCCATCACATCATATTTAAGAGAAAATTCTAAGGTTCAGGCAGTGGAACATCACATCGAACATCAACAACAAGTCCTCCAACTCTTAAAGGATAACCTCGTGTTGGCACAAAATAGAATGAAACAACAGGCAGATCAACATCGCAGTGAAAGAAGTTTTGATGTAGGTGATTGGGTATTCCTACGGCTACAACCATATAAGCAAATGTCCCTAAAGCAAGCTAAGAAGGATAATAAATTATCACCAAAGTATTATGGTCCGTACAAGGTGTTGCAAAAGATTGGTACTATGGCATACAAATTGGAGCTTCCTGCAGCTTCTCGATTGCACCCAGTTTTCCATGTTTCATGTTTAAAGAAGGTTATAGGTGACAAGCTCCCAATTCAAACAATATTGCCAGAACTTGACGAGGAAGGAAAAATTATATTGGAACCGGAAGCAGTCACAGAAACAAGAACTCGACAGCTACGAAATCGATCAATTTCAGAGTATCTTATCAAGTGGAAGAACTTATCCGCTGAAGATTCCACATGGGAGGATGAGAATTTTATGCAGAAGTATCCAGAACTACTCAAGCGTTGAGGACAACACTTTTTTGAAGGAGAGGGGCATGTTGGGTCCCTATAATACTAGTGATTACCCCATTACTATTGTAGTTATACCCCTTATTTATATTGTTGTGCCCCTATTACCCCATATTGTTATTTCTGTGCCCCATAGAATCCCTCTATTGTTATTTTTGTGGCTTTATATTATTATTGTTAGGTCGGCTGGATTATATTGTGACTCCTTAGACTCCTATATATTGAAAGGAGGTTTTGTCATTTGTATCATCCAAGAATTGTTCATTTATGTAATGTAAAGGAGGTTGCCCCCTCGAAGAGGCTGAATTCTAAGGCGTTGATCTATCTTTTGTATCTTTTCTTGAGCTGGTTTCTTAACACCCAAGTATTGCACCTCTTGTACTCTAAAGAAACATTTGGAGGTTTTTGCATATAATTGTTTCTCGTCCAATAGTCTGAGCACTCTATCAACATGTTCAACATGATCCTTCCAAGACTTGCTGTAGATTAGTATATCATCAAAAAAATACTAACAAAATTTTTCTAAGGAAGGGTTTGAAAATGGAATTCATCAAACCTTGGAATGTAGAAGGTGCATTGGTAAGGCCAAAAGGCATGACCAAAAATTCATAATGACCCTCATGAGTTCTAAATGTTCTTTTCGGAATGTCTTCATTCTTCATTCTGATTTGATGATATCCTGCATGAAGGTATGACTTGCTGAAGTAAATTTCCTCATGCAATTCATCCAATAATTCATCAATGAGAGGAATGGGAAATTTATCTTTAATAGTGAGATTTTTGAGCTCTCTATAATCCAAACACATGTGCCATGATCCATCCTTCTTGTGCATCAATACTACCGGAGCAAAGAAAGAACTTTGAATAGGTTGAATTATGCCAGACTCTAGCATTTCTGCAACCATATGTTTAATTTCACTCTTTTGTACAAAAGGATATATGTAAGGCCTGATGTTTGGAGGAATACTTCCTGGAAAATGAATAGCATGATCATGATCACAAATAGGTGGGAGGCCTTTGGGAGTCTCAAATACCTTGGAATGATTGTCCAAGACTTTTTGGAGATCTGGAGAAATAGATGATTTCGACGTGGGAACCTCTAGCGAACATAATTGTGTAATTACGCCACATTGTTCTTCCTTTAGAAGATTTGTCATGCTGTTAGAGCTGATTATCTTTCCTGGTTTCCCTGCGATACCCCTTAATTCAACTTCCTTTCCTTCTGAAAAATTTTCAAGAAGAGTTCTTGAAAATTAAAAGTTATAGATTTGAGGCTTCTGCGATCTTCATTTTGTGTAGTGATGTCTTCCGGAGTCATCACGTTCATGATTTATTGTATCGACGTTTCGAACCAACCTCTGTGGTTCATCATCAGGATCAGATGTGTGAAAGTTATCGTACCCAAAGATTGTAGCCATTAGACTCATAGTACAACATCAACACCACCCATTGGAATGGAAAGCATTGGACTATTCAAAACATATTCTCCCATGGATAGCTTGATATTATAGCACTTTCCAGAGAAATTTATGGTTCTTCCATTTGTAACCAACACTTGACACTCTGGTGCTGGATATAGGAAGCAATTCAATTCCTTCACTATCTTACAATGAATAAAATTATGGGTATTGCCCGAATCAATCAAAACTATTACCTTTTTATTCTTGATATGTCCTATCTTGATAGTTGGAAAATTGGTAATTCCTGCCAATGCATTGCAATATATGATCGAATTCATTTCTTGATGCTCGATGTGATCTTTCACTTCTTGAATCTTTTTCTTCTTGATATGTCCTTCTATCTTGAGAGTTTGAGAAATGGTAATTCATGCCAATGCTTTACAAGATATGATCGGATTCATTTCTTCTTTCTCTGGGGTTGGTTCCTGGTGGATATCCTCTTCTTTTGATGTTTCTTGATCCTTTTCTTCCTCCTCTTCACAATCTATGTAAAATAATTTCTTCTCAACACACTTATGAGCTTTAGTGTATTTACTATCACAAATGTAACAAAGCCCTTTTTCTCTTTTTTCTTCCAATTGTTGTGGTGTAAACCTTGTAGGTTGTGGAAGGCTAGGAGCAAAAACACTTCCATATTTATAGTTGTGAGTGGTAGGATTCCTTGTTTCCATAATTCCACCTTCAATTTTCTTGCCAACTTGAATGCCTTCTCTAATGAATCAGGTTCCCAAAGAAGAACCTCATGTTGAATGTTATCCTTTACAGTCTCTATGAAGACATCAATCCTTCCCTTATATGGAATATCATTTATACTTATATTTAATTTTTGGAAGTCCTCAATGTGCTCTTCCATTTAACCCTTTTGTTTGAGATTTATCAATTGGATAAAGAAGGTGTTTCTCTTTGTATCCTCATAATGTGCTATCATTTCCTCCGTGACAATTGACCAAGTGACAAGTGGTGTACGAGAACAAAGCCCTTTATACCATAAAAATTGATTCGGTTCTAAATATAAAGATGCAATACGTACCTTTTGTAACAGTTGTACATCATGTAGATCAAAATATTGTTCCATCTATAGTATCCAATTTACCGGATCATTGCCATCAAACTTCCTCATATCGCCTTTTCTTGATTTTGGGTCATCCAGGATATCATAAGAGGTTGACGATGTTGAAGAAATTATACTATTGGATGAATCTGAAGAATGAAGTGGCGGAGTTTGTGGCTAGATGTTTAGATTGTCAGCAGGTCAAGGCGGAATGTAAGAATCTAGGTGGTTTACTACAACCTATAGTGATTCCAGAATGGAAATGGGAGGTCATTCCCATGGATTTCATCACAGGTCTTTCGAGGAAAGTGAGGCATCATGATTCTATTATGGCTGTGGTTGAAAAATTGAGAAAGGTAGCTCACTTCATTCTAATAAAGACTACATATTGATCTAGTGAGGTAGTATAGGTTTTCATCAGAGAGATAGTGAGACTGCATGGTGTTCCAAAGAAGATTGTATAGGACAAGGATACAAAGTTCACTTCCAAGTTTTGGAAGTAGCTATTTGTAGGTTTGGGCACAAAGTTGGCCTTCATCACAAATTATCGTCCACAGACAGATGGATAGATAGAGAGGGTCAACAGGATCTAAGAGGATATTTTGAGGATGTACGTGAGGCACCAACAGAAGAAATGGGAGCAGTATCTTAAATTGGTTGAGTTTGCATACAATGATGGTTATCAAGAGTCATTAAGGATCAGCCCTTTCGAGGCATTGTATGGACGGATTTGTAACACTCCCATCAACTTGAGTGATCCATTGAACAAGGTACTTATTTGACCAAACTTGTTGGTAGACATGGAGCAGGAAATGTAGGTTATAAAGAAGAATATAAAGGTAGAAAAGGATAAACAAAAGAGTTATGCGGATCAACACATGGTGTTCAAGGAATTTTAGGTTTTGGAGCATGTGTATTTGCACATCAAGCCCAAGAAAATCTCTTTGAGGATTGGTTCATGTGCCAAGTTGGCACCATGGTATTGCGGGCCTTTCGAGATCCTTGAGAAGATTGGACCAGTGGCATATCGAATTGCACTACCCCCAACAGTGAAATTCCATGATGTTTTCCATATTTCATTGCTTAAGAAGTATATAAAGGATGGCGATCATGTTATTGATTGGTCTGTATTGTAGTTGGAGCAAGAAGGAGATTTCCATCCGGAGCCTCAGTGCATATTGCAGTGGAAACATCTCATGATCAGGAAAAAATCCATAGAGCAAGTTAAAATGTAGTGGAAGCACTTTGGACCTAAAGAAGCTACATGGGAGATGGCAGATCAGATGCGAGCCTTGTATCCTTCATTGTTTTCTAGTTGAGGCAAAACAGTTTTGGTTTAATGTTGGTATATGTTTGGCGTATGTTTTGCTGATGTTTTGGTATATGTATGTATATGTATATGGATGTAAATATTGCCATGAGCTATGTTATAAAGCTCCAATAAGCCGTATCGGTGTCATATTATTATGGTTGTTATATTGTCATGTTGTCATGATGTTTTTCTTTTAAGCAGGTCTTTCATTGTAAATATTACAATGAGCTAAGTTACAAAGCTCCATGGGCTATGTTTGGTTTTCAACGGTTTTTCTGAGGTCATGGTGTGGTTTAACGTCGAGGACAGTGTTCCCCAAGGGGAAGGGTTCTATAACAACCCTGGTGAAAATTTCATGTAATTAAGGTTAATAAAGGAAAAATAGGCCACGGTTAAGGGACACTTATTCCAAGTTGAATGTTTGGAAAATATATCTTATTGGGTGTCACTAGATGCGTGTTTTGGCTAAGGAAAATTGGAAAAGGCTAAGGCAAAGGGATTAAAAGGAAAAAGGAATTTTTGCCACATTAATTAATGAAAATAAAGGAAAATAGGAGAAAAAGAAGGTAAAAGGTCACAGGTTGCATGGGAGGAGGAAATTGAAGGAAAATAATGGAAAATGAATAAAATAGAGGCATCATTAATAAAAAGGATTTTGAAGATCAGTGGGCAAGCTTTTTCTAACCTTTTATCAGTTCAAGTTTGGAGCTCTCACATTATTCTCTCTCTCTCGCTCACTCTTGATCACTTAGAGTTTTCTTGGAGCACCCTAGCTTTGGATCAAGGAAGGAAAAGCAAGCAATGGGAAAGGAAGGAAACCAAGGATCAAGGAACAAGAGCAAGATCAAGAAGCTTCAATAGAAAAAAATGTAGGTAGCCTTTTGCATGTGTGATTTCCTAGCTAGTTTGGACATGCATGGATTTGCATGTTGGTGTATGGTTCTCTTATGACTAGTGGCATGGTTTTGTAAGGTTATGACAGTGGTTTTAGCCTAGCCTTGCCTTTTTCTAGATGCCATGGTGTTGGGATGTTTATTTCGGTTTTGATCTTTGGTTTGCTGGATTGGTTTCAGAATCTTGGGCGGAGGTGGTCTCAAGGTTAATTTCCCAAACACATAGGAATCCCTTGACTAGTTTTGGTGGGATACATGGTAAATCCTAAGGGATAAGTCTTGGTTTAGGGCCTAGTGATCCGGGTTTGGATTATGGTAAAGCGTGAGAGACTGGTCTCGGTTTAGGGCCTAGTGATTCGAGATTGGATTGCAGTAATTCCTGAGAGACAAGGAGACGGAAAATTCCTCAAGGATAGTGATGGATTCCAAATGGCATTCCAAGTTCGGTTCAGTTGTGATCGAAGCATCGGTTTGGGTGTGATCAAGTTTTGGTGGTTTAACCTCTGGATTCCCCTGGTTGTTCTTGGATTGGTTTTTCTACGAGATCCCACATTCATGCTTGGAATATGGCACAAGGGTGACTGGCTGAAAGAGAGATTTGGTTCAACCATGTCTATGGTCAGGTGGTTCAACCATGTCTATGGATTTAGAGTTTTATTGTGCTTTGATGCTATGTTGCTGCAGTGCTCATGTTAATCAAGTTTTAGGAGTTCGGTTTGAAATTATATGAAACGAGGCTCGCATGGAGGAAGTGAAGGCATGGAGGATTTGGGTATACTGTGATTGGCGGATTCAGGAGATGGAAGAGATTTCTCTATCCAATGGTGGTTGGATAATTCGACAGAAATTGCGCGAGGCTCATTGGTCGTGATAGTACCAGCATACTGGAGTCTGTAGAGTCATTTTTACAGTGTAATCGGCGAGGATCGTTGATTGTGGTGGCCTTCAGCAAATGGTAGTTCACAGATCCGTGAGATAAAAATTTTCCTGTCTGATAGTGCCAACATACTATGAAAGAATTTGAGTCTTCCCGCTCATAGAAGTGAGTTGTTACATGTATAATTTGCTTGATAAATTAATAGAAGAATTGAGCAACGCAACAACAACATGGTGGTTTTTTGTCCGAGATAAGTTTTCCACCGAAAACAATTGTGTCTATTTGTGATTGCCTTCATGGTTTCTGAATTATTTTTGATGCACTAATATCTAATTATGTGTTTCAGTTTATGCATGTTAAAGATTAAATAATAGGAGAAAAATTGTATAAGTATTCACACCATTGATTCACCCGCCCCCTCCCCCCCATCTCCAACCCCCTCCCCCTCTCAGTAGTGATCTAGTTTCCAACAAGAACAACTACCTCACCCAGGGTGGCTCTTTATGAGAGGAACTATGTGGACTTGCATTCATAAGTTTGGATTTTAAATGAAGAAGTACTACAACACTTGAGGAAAGCAATTTTGATGATCTTTTTTAATAGAAATTTATAATTTTTTTCTTTAGAAAAAAAGAAAGGAAGAAAAGACTAAATTAAAGTCCTTAAAAATTAAAAAACGAAACAATAATAATAATATAAATAATAAGCCACAATAATTGTAAAAATTTATAATAAAATAATAAGTTAACCTACATCTATCTTTGCCTTAAATAAATCTTTTAAAATTTGACATGCCTTTATGTTCCTTGTTTATTTTTATTTTTTTTAGACTTATTAAAACATTCTCGTTCAATTGTTAGATGTGTGTTAATAATGCTTATTAAAACATTCCCTTTCAATTGTTGGGTGTGTGTTTATGAAAACGCTTTAGTTTTCCCATAGTTTTGTAGTTTCAGTTATGGAATTACGGTTTGATTGAAAATTCATATTTAGTAGGATTTATATTGTATTTTAATATATTGTACAAAAATATAAAGAAAAAAACTTCTTGGTCTTTGGGTTTCCAAGTTAAAATTTATGTAAATTTGTGTGTGTCATTCTATTTTTTTTGTTTTTATTAAGAATCTATTTGCAACAATTATTTGTACATAATTAAAACTTACATCAATATGATAAAAGTTTTGGTCTTTTAAAAAATGAAATTCAGACCCATAAAATATTTTACAATATTTTTCTAATTTTCATTATCATATGTTTATATGTGTAAAAATCTATTTATAATAAGAACTTTATCACTTTTATTGGAAACTTAAGCACAAGAAAACATTTTCCTTAGTATAAATGAAAATTCCAACCTTCTCATTATGCCTCCCATTATTATAGATAGAAAAAACATTATACAACCTCCAATTCAAGGTGGCAAATTAAATTCAAAATGGCAAGTTAAACATGTTTATTTAATTTACTTCAATTTCATTTCCAACAAATGAATAACCATAAATTAATAAAAACACCTTTCATTTTGGTAAAAGTGACTTGCTCTTTACAAATTTAATTATTTTTTTCTTTTTTATTACCAAATAACATCATATATGAGCCCAACAACACTATAATAATTCAACATATGAGTAGCTATAGCAAAAGTGGTTAGCTTTTTACAAATTTAATTATTTTTTAATTTTATTATTAAAGAACATATTTAATATATGAGCCCAAAAACATTAATAATACACCGTTCTTTGGCAAAAGTGATTTTCTTTTTACAAATTTATTTATTTTTTAATTTTATTACCAAAGAACATATTTAATATGAGTCTAAAGCACTAATAATATATTTCCTCAAACATAAGAACTTCATTTTTAAAATGCTTATACCCTTGAATCATTATATTATTCAATAATAAATTAAAATGGTCTAGTATGAAGCTAATGTGATTTTGGATTGCTCAAGTGAATGGAGAGTTAAGTAATCACTTTGACTTCAATTTAGTTACAGTTTGCTCTACAAAGATTAGGATGAATAGTAGAATATGTTTGTTTTACCCAAATAGCATGTAGAAAACTGACAAATGACAAAGAATAGGAAAGAATTAGCAAGTTGACATGTTTATGACTTTGTATATTTGTTATTCCTTGTTGAAGGATATTTAGATTTCCATTTAATTGGTGGCAAATTTTCCCAAACAATGACAAGGAATTTCCATCAAATATAAGAAAGAATTACTATGAAAAAAGAAGCATGTAAAATTGAAAACTTAACAAATAGCTAATCCTAAAATCTTTTAAAAATTGATGCTTTTATAATGATATTTGTAAATGCCACTTTTGTTGGAAACTTAAGCTTTAAACTAAGATTTTTCTCTTTTTAGTGTAAATAGACGTTGTGGTACTCTTACTGTCTCTATTTTTTTTCCATCCTAATTTCATTTTGGATAGACACAACATAACCTCCTATAATTGTTTTCCATAGTAATTTCTTTTTAGACACAACATAACCTCCTGTAATTGTTTTCCATAGTAATTTCTTTTTATAGACACAAAATAACCTCCTAATCCCAAGTTAACATACTTATGCTTTTGTAAATGCTTGGAAGAATCATACTGGCAAGTTAACCTCCTTAACGTTTTGTCTATGCTTTTATTTGCTTGGAAGAATAAGGATAAAGGCTTAGGTTTCAATTTTGTTGGTGACACTACTTCAATAAATCATTAAATTTATCTTTGACAAAAATGGTTAGGTCATTATAATTATTTTGCATCTTTATTACTCAATATATTAGACCATTTCATTATGTGAAAGCAAGACAAACCATATCATAAAATAGACCATTTTAGTTATCAAATTTTAAGTGGAATAGAATGCAACTTATTATATTATGAAATATAACAAATTTGTAACAAATATTGACTTTTTTCCACAATGTCTAAACATAAGAAAATATTGTTCATATCATTACCTCATTAAATTGTTGAATAATGAACTAAAATGATATGTTGTGAAGTTAATGAGGCCTTTGTTTCAGTTTTAAAGTGGATGGAGAGCGATTACCAAGGCTTCATTTTAGCTATGTTTTGCTAACTTAAATAGTAGATTTCATTTGAGATATGGTTTCCTCCATTTAAAGGATACATTTGCCTAGTGTACCATGATACTTGGAAATTTAAACCTCAAAATTTCATGTATTATACCAGGTAATTTTTACCATGTAATATCACTTAAAAAAAATAATACAAAACCAATAAACTAATAAAAGAATATTGAAAAAAAAAAACAGCTCTCGAGTATTCCAACAAAATAAAAATCAAATATCCAACACAAATTCTCTTTTCCTTACAAGTCAAAACACCAACATTCAATTTTCATATCTAAAATTAAGATACAATCTACCTTCTAAATCCTCATTATTCCACCCTAACAAAAGTGAAATAGATATAAAATATTTGAAGGCACACAATACAAATCCTCATTATTCCAACATAATAAAAGTGAAATAGATATAAAATATTTCAACACAAACTGTACTATTCCACTTCTAAATCTAGATTTGTAAGAACCAAAAACACCCATACACAACCAATAAAACAATATAAAAATTTAGAAAAAATGAAACAGCTCTAAAGTATTCCAACAACATAACGAAGTAAAATATCAACACAAATCCTCATTTCCTTGCTGCTCAAAACAACAGCATTCAATTCTCATATCTAAAATGGAGAGACAATCCACCTTCTAAATCCTCATTTCCTTGCTGCTCAAAACAACAGCATTCAATAGAGAGACAATCCACCTTCTAAATCCTGATTTGTAAGGGTTAAAACAAAAAGAGAAAAGAGAAAATTATTTAATCAACTTCCTCAATTTTAGGCCCCGAGCCTGCAGCAGCAGAATAACCCTGTTCAGGAGAGCCAGCAGCTCCATAGGCTCCACCAGGTATATCAGCACCAGCGCCTTGGTACATCTTAGCAATGATAGGATTGCAAGTGTTCTCCAGCTCCTTCATCTTGTCATCAAACTCGTCAGCATCTGCAAGCTGGTTGTTATCGAGCCATTGGATAGTCTGTTCAAGGGCATCCTCAATCTTCTTTTTATCAGATGGATCTAACTTTGCCGCAATCTTATCATCTCGAATGGTATTCCTTACGCTGTAAGCATAGTTCTCCAAAGAGTTCTTGGCCTCTAACTTCTTCTTGTGCTCTTCATCTTCAGCCTTGTATGTCTCAGAATCACGAACCATCTTCTCAATCTCCTCCTTACTCAATCTACCCTTGTCATTTGTAATGGTGATTTTGTTTTTGTGACCAGTGGTTTTGTCCTCAGCAGAGACATTTAGAATACCATTGGCATCAATATCAAAGCACACAGTGATCTGGGGAACTCCTCTGGGAGCAGGGGGAATACCAGAAAGTTCAAATTTACCCAACAAGTTATTGTCCCTGGTTCGAGTTCGCTCACCCTCATACACTTGAATCAACACACCAGGCTGGTTGTCTGCGTAAGTAGAAAAGACTTGCTCCTTCTTTGTGGGGATGGTAGTATTCCTGGAGACGAGAACTGTCATAATCCCACCTGCAGTTTCTAGCCCTAATGAAAGGGGAGTAACATCTAGAAGCAACAGATCTTGCACTTTCTCACTGCCCTCTCCACTCAAAATAGCAGCTTGCACTGCAGCTCCGTATGCAACAGCCTCATCAGGGTTAATGCTCTTGCAAAGCTCCTTGCCATTGAAGAGGTCCTGCAACAAGGACTGAACCTTAGGGATCCTGGTAGACCCACCAACAAGAACCACATCATGGATTGAGCGTTTGTCCATCTTCGCATCCCGCAGGCATTTCTCAACAGGCTCCATGCACTTCCTGAACAAATCCATGTTCAACTCTTCAAATCTAGCCCTAGTAATAGTGGTATAGAAGTCAATACCTTCATATAGGGAATCAATCTCAATGGTGGTCTGGGCAGTTGATGAAAGGGTTCTCTTAGCTCTCTCACAGGAAGTTCTGAGTCTCCTGAGGGCTCTGGCATTACCACTAATGTCCTTCTTATGTTTTCTCTTAAACTCTTGTACAAAGTGGTTCACCAATCTATTATCAAAATCTTCACCACCCAAATGTGTATCACCAGCAGTGGCCTTCACTTCAAAAATACCATCTTCAATTGTGAGCAGAGACACATCAAAAGTACCTCCACCCAAATCAAAGATAAGAACATTCTTCTCACCAGAACTGCTAGCCTTCTTGTCAAGCCCATAGGCAATAGCAGCAGCAGTGGGCTCATTGATGATTCTCATAACATTCAAACCAGAGATTGCCCCTGCGTCCTTGGTTGCCTGCCTTTGAGAATCATTGAAGTATGCAGGAACAGTGACCACATCATTCTTAACAGTGGTCCCAAGATAAGCTTCTGCAATCTCCTTCATCTTAGTTAAATCTCCTTCATCTTAGTTAAAACCATGGAAGAGATCTCTTCGGCTGCAAAATGCTTCTCCTCCCCTTTGTATGTTACAACGATGCTGGGCTTATCGCCAACCCCTGAAATGACCTTGAAAGGCCATAATTTCGCATCGCTCACAACGGAGGGATCAGAGAACCTCCTACCAATCAACCGCTTTGCATCTGCCATAACATAGAGAACTGATTTAGATTGAACACAAATGCAAATTCTACACAAACAGAAGAATCTTACAGCTGCAAATTCAAGCCTTCATATCAATCACCTTCAAAAAACTATAAGCTGAATTATGTCCATCCCGGTTCATATTCGAGAATGAAAGGGGAATTAATATACAACAACTGAATCACATATACAGAAATAAGCAGTGGAATAAACTCCCTCAAAAGAGTGACAGAGATTACTAACCGAAAACAGTGTTGATAGGATTCATGGCGACCTGGTTCTTGGCAGCATCTCCGATGAGACGCTCTGTATCAGTAAAAGCGACATAGGAGGGAGTGGTTCGATTCCCCTGATCATTGGCGATGATTTCCACCCTGTCGTGCTGCCACACTCCCACACACGAGTACGTCGTCCCCAGATCGATTCCGATCGCTGCTCCCTCGCCCATATTGACACTCTCACACACAGAACGCAGAGAGGGAGTTAACTAAGGAAATTGGGCCGAGAGCGATCGAAACTGTAGACGAGTAATGCAGGCCAAGAAGCACGACTGGCGAAATGTTCAAAATAGTTGTTTCACACTTGAATTCCATTCCATTCCATTCCCTTCCCTTGAGGATATTTTATAGTCGTAGAAATACTTTCAACTTAACTTCTCCCTTGGGATAAAGTAAAAAATAGGGGTTGGTTTTTCAACGAATTGCCCCTAAACCAATCCGTCATGGGTATTTATTGTGATACAGAACTAATTTTTTTTTTTCTTTGGGAAACTTTATCTATCGGTTTCGGTTTTTATTGTTCTGTAAACCCATAAATTTATTTTTCTCTTTCCAGAAACTTCATTTACCATTTTTTTTTATTGTTATACTAACTTAAGTTTCTCGAAAGAGAAACTTTATTAACCGGACTTTGGGATATTATTATTATAACGGTTTTCATATTTCATATTATAAGTTTAATGTTCTAATTTTATAAATTTTAATTTGTGGGCAAAAAAATCAATCTTAAATCAATTTCAATCTAAAAAAATTCAATCTTAAAGCAATTTCAACCTAATTCGAGAAAAGTAAGTTTTAAATAATTGCCACACAAACCTAATTCACTTATTTAAAAAACTCCATTTAAAAGTTTTATTGTTGGATAACCGGAATTCTCTCCTTCAAGAAACTTCATCTATTAGGTTTTGGGATTTTATTGTTATGGTTTTCATTTTCCAACGTCATAATTTTAGTGCTACAACCTTAAAAGTTGAATTTCTAACAATGAAACGGGTATGTTAACCTCATAGGTCGTACCTTGATTCGTTATTATGAGATTTTTTTTATTAAAAGCCCATATCCAAGTGTAATTGGTCTAAAAATATCTATTGTCTACTTTGGTCACCCACAAAAAAATATCTCATAGAATCAACTATCTCCACAATGTGAAATTAAAAATCAGCCTTTTATTCAAGGGTCACCTTACTTTCTAATGAAGACAAGAAGAAGGAAGAAGTTATCCTTACATTCTCTATCTTTCCATGTTTCTATGAGAGGAAATTCTTGATGTGAGCAAAATTACAATTCTCTTTGGTTGTATGTATGCCCTCTTGGATCATATGTTGTTCTTGATTTCTTATAAATCAATATAAATGCTTCTTATATTTGAAAAATAACTAATGTATTATTCATTTCTTTTGCATGTTTTTTAGTGGGGAAGCACGCATGATTTTCTTATATGGATTCTTGTGAAGAGTATTTGTTTTCGAAATGAACAACTATGTTGTGTGATTCTCTAGTGTGCACATTGTTGGCATGGAGTGCTATGATTTCTTTGTGTGCTTTATGTTTACTATTTATGCATCCTTTACGTTTATTATGGGTGGGCTCCTCTGCATGTGTGACTACTCCACTAGACCAATGTGGTTGAACTCTTGGCTTCACATTGCTTATGATGGGCAAGATTCACATCTTTGGTTCAAGCCACAAGGTCCTCAACTATTATTAAGATAATGTGTGATTTTATATGGTTTTGAATACAACACATGTTACTTTATAAGGTAAGTCCTTTGTAAGAAGTTTCCATTGGTGCTTTTACAAATAACGCACATACACAAAAGAAAAAAATGGTTAGTAGTTGATAATAAATATATGATTTACAATGGAACTATATATTTATAGTCACAATGTGAAAGGGTGTGATCTATGATTCTTCATTATTATTACTAATGCTATATGATACAATTGTATTAATTATTAGTTATCATTCCTACATCTATACCTATATGTGTATGTCACTTTGTCTCCCCCTTCAAATACTTCATCCTCAAAGTATAGATAAAAGGAATTAGTTTGTTCACCCAATGAAACCCAAGTGGAGAATCATCATTTATGGGCATCCATTTGCCAATGATTGAATATTTTGTTTTTCTTCAACACTGATAGTGGGAGGAAGTTTATTGTAGTCCTTGAGTATTAAGTACATGGTCACTCTCTACACCAAGGTATATTTCATTAGTTTTTATCCAGTTTGCACTAAAATAACAAGCTCTATGCTCTATAGCTCCCTACTCATGCTTGTATACCAAATAATAGATAACTTTTATATGATCAACAATTAGAATGAAATATTCACCACACTAAACATGGAGTGAAAGCATATCACCATGTATTCACATTCATATTGTAACTATCACAAAGTATCCTCAATATCGTTCATCTATACAAGTCAATCTTTCCATTGATTCTTGCAAATAACTTTCCATTAAATGCGATGAGATTGTATAAAAAAATCTTGTTTCATTCTCACTACAAATGGAAAATGATCAAGTTGACTTGTTTTGATGGAAAATATGATAAGGATGTTCTTTATTTGTTCAGTTGCAATTCTAATCCTTTCCAACACTTAACCCTTCAGGATAGTTGATTTGTTGATTTTAATAATAGTTCGCTTTAAGCATTGTTGCCAATTTCCATAATTTGTTGTTTCATCATTGTCACATTGCATATGAGAAAAATAAATTGTGCTAGGCAATTGTTCAGCTTGTTTTTCCCAAGGTTCATACTTAACAATGGAATCAACCTTCATTCTTTTCATTTTGTTATGTTCAGTTGACTTATCTCCCTCAAAATCCATTTCTAACCCACTATACGCTTTTGGTTAAGCCTTGAATTTGTTGCCATTACGCCATTGGTTCTTGGTTTTTTCAGATAAATTTGATTTAAATTCTGAAATTTCTTCATTGCTTGAGATAAAAAGACCAAATAACTTATCTTGACCTTCAATACCAATAATTGCACACCTATATTACCCTCGATTGTTGGTTTCTAATGCTTGAATGATAGAAAAAATGTTATTTTCACCAACATTTTTCTAATTCAACATGGCATCAAAGATATTATCCTCATATGTAAAACACAATATTAACAAGCTATGTAATATGGTAGCTACTCATATAAGACTGCACTATCTTTCTTAGTTGCTAGAAATTATTTATTTTTATTTTTTTGGTGAATTTTCATTGCTTTTCCCATCTTGTTTACTATACCCATATACTTTGACAACAGTTGAATTATCTTTCATTGTTGCACCAATCCCTTCAACAATAACCTTCTTACTTAAAAAAGTCGAAAGTATGTGAGTAAAAAACCCATGTTGTAACTCATCAACTTTCATACCATTGATACCAATGTATTTTGTCTTTTGGAAGAATCTATCTCAATATCATATTTGAGTTTAGATGTTTTCTCTAAGAAGGGTTGTTTTCACTTTTCACCCACCATTGAATTTGTATTTTAAGTGTTACTCTAAAATTTCTCAAATCTTTGTCTTCATCTTGGATACCCCTATTTGTGGGCTCATTACTTTCCTTATCACAAACAACATTTGTACTATTTCCATTTCTATTTTATTTAGTAGTACAGTTGCAATTTTATACACAATATTATATGTCTCTTAATATAGATTTTTTTTTTTTTGGTCAAGTAAGAATGGAGCTTTCTATTAACCAAACAAGTACATTACATATATTACAGGGTAAACCAAAATTCCTTTCGTACACCAAAAATGGTCCACATAACCTATCAGAAGCGTTATTTGCTTTAAACCTTTACAACTCGGAACCATTCACTCTATCGGAAAAAAGGATTACACAGGAAATACACAAAAGATCAGAATTCAAAAATAATACAACTACGACCATTAAAAGTGGCAGGTCCACACTTCTGGGTGCAACGCCCTCCCACTGTGCTCACTGAACATCGATCTCCGATCGGCCTGAAAACTGTCGTCCATCTCTTTCAATGATCCAACGACTAACGTTGAATCGCTAAATCGCATAACGGCGAATTGCAATTCCAACTCCACCTCCTTCCTCCAATCACCGATCAAACACTTGCACGACCAAACCTCCATCGTTGATCTACCCTTCGTGGATCCAACAATCCACGTTGATTTTGGGTGGACAAGTAGCACAAGGATTAACTGCCCGAAAAGCAGTTTCCTCTCTCCTCCTCGCTGCTATGTGTCGCTTGAAGAGTGGAATCAGAGGCCAACCTTGAAAAATCGGTTACCACTTAGACCCCACTCGAAATACCACTTGTGGTTCGTGAAACCATTTGTGCGCGAATTAAGTTGTGTGCTCTTCCGCCAAGTGAATTAATTTGCGTGCTCTTCCGCCAAACAACAGGCAGACAGTTTAGGCATCCCTATCCTCCCGCTTGTCTCCTGATCCTCTTCGATCTATCCTATCAATCGAATTCTCCCTATCTTTAGTAGCCTGATAGAGACAGTCCTCTAACAGTTTACCTGGGGGTAACAACTCCCAAACGTGCCGAGCATCCCTTTCCTTATTAGTCACTCCTTCATTCACTAAATGATCAACTAACATGTTAGCTTTTATTTTCACATGGACAAAGCTTACAGTTTTAAAAGTTTGCAGGTGGGTGTAGATACGGTGAAAGACCTACGATAGCCTCCAATGTTTCGACACTTTATCTGGTGAGGTACCATTACATATTTTCTTGGCCGCTCTAATAATCAATTCTAAATCTGCTTCAATGATGACATTATGTGAATTTGAATCCACCAAGATTTCCAAGCATTTCTCTAGGACCATGAGTTCCGCCATGTTATTGGTGGCCTTCCCAAAGTGGCCATGAAAGATCTTCTTTATTTGACCCTATTCATCTCTTATAGCACCCCAAAACTAGCTAACCTTGGGTTGCCCTTAGAAGCTCCGTCTATATTGACCTTTAAGAAACCATGTGGAGGAGGCTTCCAAATATTTATATCTGGAATGTCACCATAGTTAGAAGGTTTTGGTTTATATTTCGGAAAATTGGTGACCTGAAAAGAGGCACGTGTTTCAGTTGGTTTCGAAAGTTTGGCAGTCTACTATAGTTGAGCGACCGTTAAGTGAACTAGACCTATAGAGTGCATTCCCATCACACTAGTGACACAACAACTTACATCGTGGACTAGAGAGGTTTTCCCACAGCTGTGAAATTCATACAACTTTTCTCACCGTTCTTCATTTGGAATTTCTATCTTAGTTACCCTACAGTAGATTTCATATACCTCAGTATACCAGGAAAAAGTGGGTTTTACAGTGAAAATTTGTTTTATCTCATGTTGAATAAAACATATGTTGTTGATGGCTTCGTAAAACGCCCTGCATGTCATGGAACCTTTGATGTTGGTGGACTTGGTTGTGTCCCTGGAAATTGTTGGAAATAATACTGAGAGGGGGGGGGGGTGAATCAGTATTATCACATCAATAAAACTTTTTCATTTCCATATTCAGATTCATATATGCTACTTCCACAACTTCTTATGATTCAGTTAGTTGATCCTTAATGAGTGCATTAGAACATTATCAACCATATTAACAGTAAACAGGTGCAGTAAACTAGAACAGATCATCACACATAAGCCACACACATGAACACCATGATATAAGGTGGAAACCCAATGTGGGAGAAAACCACCTGCTGCAAGTCATCTCAATCTTCTTCTTAATAAGAAAATCCTTTTACAATATTACTGTACTGGTGCAGTCTTATACCAGTACGCAGGCTTCTACTTGCAGAGAGCTACAACCCTCTCTCGTTCTCCAGTATTTCCTGGAAGGGAGCTACAACCCCCATAGTTCTTGTACTAGCCGATCCATTTACTAGTACTCAGGCTGCTACCTGCTACAATGCTCCAAAGTTTTCAACTGCTACTGGAAGGGAGCTGCCACCCCCTTAGCTCTTGTACTAGCTAAGATACTAGTACGTAGGCGCCGGCCTACAATCTTCTCTCCTCCAGGTACCACGTTTCATACATTTTCATACTGGATACTCCTGAAGCACAACACATAATCTGAAAGGCCACGTTTCATCCAATTTTCATACTGGACCCATTAATATCATTGAAGCACATAATCAATCAATCTTCTGAATCACCCAAACACTAGATCAATACATATACAAGGATAATATATGTGTTAGCACCCAGATCTAGTCCATCAGATCACATAAATATGAGCCATTATGATCCTGATCCAATATTAGTTCTCATCCATCAATACTGAAGCTAAACACAATCAACCAAACAGGATATGCAGAATACTGACACCTTTAAACTGTCATTAGAACCCATCAACAACCAGAACCACCTGTGACTTCAAATATCATAGCTCAAATTGTATACGCTACTACAATGAACCAAACCTGCATACATACGCGCTTACACCAAAGCCAACCCGCGTACAGATCTATAAATATTCAAACATGACTTGCAGCGATTTCAAACTCAAGTTATACCCAGTTCAGATCATTACAAGCGTCAGTATACAGATCTAGAATAAGCATAATCAAATATATAGAGATAGTTCATTTCAAACCATTTGATCCCGATCTATCCTTAGATCTTGTTTTCCATCAACTGGTGAGATCCCTCTTTAGCTCAGATCTAGATCTGCACCATAACCCAATCACAGTATTCCAGATCTAGCACTTTATGAGATATTCAATAATTCAGATGATACTTTGCCAAATGATCTCCTTCCTCTTTTATAGCCTTAGTCCTTTCTCAATACCACGGTCCAAAACCATAGGATCAAAAAACTGTTGGACTAATACCATGAACCAACCATGAAAGTGCGTGAGATCAACACTTTTGGATGCAATACCACGGACCAAAACCATAGGATCAAAAACTGTCGGACTAATACCATGAACCAACCATGAAAGTGCGTGAGATCAACACTTTTGGATGCAATACCACGGGCCAAAACCATAGGATCAAAAAACTGTCGGACTAATACCATGAACCAACCATGAAAGTGTGTGAACTTTTCTCTTGCATGAAAGTGCGTAAACTTTTCTCTACATGAAATAAACTTTTCTCTGCATAAAAGTGCGTGAACATTTCTCTACATGAAATAAACTCTTCTCTGCATAAAAGTGCGTGAACTTTCCTCTACATGAAATAAACTTTTCTCTGCATAAAAGTGTGTGAACTTTTCTCTACATGGAATAAACTTTTCTCTGCATAAAAGTGCGTGAACTTTTCTCTACATGGAATAAACTTTTCTCTGCATAAAAGTGCGTGAACTTTTCTCTACATGGAATAAACTTTTCTCTGCATAAAAGTGCGTGAACTTTTCTCTACATGGAATAAACTTTTCTCTGCATAAAAGTGCGTGAACTTGTCTCTACATGAAGGAAACTTTGTTGCACTATAATTTATCAAATAAATTTGCTGCACTATAATTTATCATTTGTGTGATTTGCCATCAAGGACAACACTTGTCTCATAATGCCAACAATCTCCCCCTTTGGACTTGTCATACTGAGAATTGTCATCTGATATCTCTTCCGTAGATTCATCTAGATATATATAAGTGAGTTGATCTTCTATGAGTTGTTTGCCATCAAGTACAACACATGCATCATAATGCCAACAGAAATGTCCTAAAGCTTCTTGAAGTATTCTTCCTTGGTCATTAATTTATCATTGATTACATGCAGTGAAGGCAGACCCTTCTTGTTTAATGCATCAATCCTTGTGAAAAATCTGTTGACTGCTACTTCAAGAGTGTGACACTTCTCTGTCAACTGCACTACTAAATTATTTTTGGTCAGAACTTTCTTCACCTCCAGAATAGTTTCAATCATGTCATCCACTCCTAGATCATCCAATTCATACCTATTTTTAGAATTAAGAAACTTTATAATGTTGTTAGTTGTATCAGGCATCTCTCCTATTTGAGCATTTATATTGGCAATTGTCTGCTTTTCCTTTTCCATCAACTCCTGCTAAAAAATAATTTGAATACATGGCCAGATTTCATCCATTTCCTCAATGATGTTGTTCCATATAATTTCCTTGACATTACCCAGAGTGTGGCCAATGGAAGACTCATCTGCTGAATTTTTCCATACTTCTATATGATTTTGAGCTCTCTGAAGCTCTGCTACATGGAAAATATCAGATTTCTTTTGATGAACCTCAAGAAGTTTCACTTGGTCATGTAGTTTCTTAATTTCTTCATTTTGTAGAGACATAGTTTGGACTACATTGGCTAGTTGATCTGTGGCATATCCTGCACTTGTTGTAGCTGGTATGGTTGTAGGAATGACTGTGATAGGAAGTGCTTCTAAAGTGGCAGTCTTTTTAACAACTTTCTCCTTTTCCTTGATCAATTTCTCCATCTCTATCTCCATTTTATTAAGTTGTTCAGTTTGCTCCATGACGAGTTTCATCATATCTGTATTTTGAGTCTTTGTCTCTGCAATATCCTTAGCTAGAGTATCTTTAGTAGCTGGCAATTTTAACTGCTTCCTCAATGCCACTATGTCCAAATTCTTCTTTTTGACTAGCTCCTGTTAGAGTCGGTCTGGTCATCCCTCCGTCAGAGATCATTTCTCTTATTGCATTTCATTTTTAGGTGTCTCGCTTGATTCACTCAACTGCATTCCGCTAGGGGCATGCCATAATCTGACGGAAGGCTCTTGTCATTCATTATCCCTCATGCCTTATCATTGCTGGTTCAGGTTTGTTCATCAAAATCAAGTTTTAAAATCACTTACAGTCCTGTTTTAGTCTATTGATCTACCATGATTTAATTTTGGGCACATTTTTACTTGTTTTGGTAGATTCATTCACTAAAAAGTGAAAAACAACTGAATGAATCAGTTTCCTTTCATATAGGGGCAAGTTGTTTCATTGCCTATTTTTTAGTTCCTTGTTTAGAATTGGTTGAAACAACTCCTAGAATGATGAGCTCGACCCCTAGAGGCATGGGAAGGAGTTAGGCTTGTCTATATCATGTAATTTCTCAGTCATTTTCAGGGTTGGATACTTGGGATTTCTTGGCACCCTATTGTACATTTCATTTCTGTAATTTTGGCAAAGGAAAGACCAGGGTTTTGCAGCACTTGTTGGGATCCATGTGGCTCTATGTTTTGATGGTGTGTTTCTCTATGTATTTGTAAGTTCACTGATGTTTATGTGTATCATTTTCCCTTCTCTTGTCTTCTGCAATTAAACAAATGAGTGATTAAGGTAGAATTCATTGGACTGCTATGCTCTGCCTAGATATTTTGTTTAATTCTTCATGTTTTCATCTGTTTGAGGAGGACTCTTGAGACCCTCTTGCCCTCCTTGGCTCCTCACCAATCTGATCCACCCATTCATTCAATCCAAAGCATCAAAACTACTACCTATCTTGCCCCTACCTGAACTCTGCAAAAATCTGGCCTCATCCCCGGACCCAAAATTTGCCTGTCCCTTTTTTTGAACAAAACCCCCAAAAACTCAAATCAAAACTTTTCACTTTATACCTAGCCTAAGATTAGTTGTTAAATCAGTCATCTCAAGCCCCATCAATTATCTTTCGCTGAGATTGACCCGAAGAGAGCCCTCTCCTGTCCTCATAGGGCTAGCTACGAGGCTAAGTGTGGTTTGATGTGGACCTAGAACCTTGTCTTTTTAGCTTGAGGCAAATCTAGGCTCTAACATAGTGGCGACCATACTAGGGAAGAAAATGATTTTCTTGTTGATGTCATTTGTTTTATAGCTACAGACGGAGCCTGAAGTTATGCAAGGTAGCCTTCGAAACGCTTTTGCTTTGCATTAGCGGAAGTAGATAAACGCTGCTTCAGTCAATCTCCGGTCTAGCTTGTAAACGTGACATCTAACTTGTTAATTGCCCCAGTACATGTATCAAGTTCAGATCTGATTGTTGATGGTGGACAACGATTAGACATAAGAAGGCTGAAATCATTCACCTGACGACTCCATTCACTAAAAAATCCAGAAATCAATGCTTCATGGTGACTCCACTGCAGGAAGATCAGTAGCTTTAAGATTTTCAAGATGGAACGGGTTGCAAGAAGATACACTCCCATGAGCCGAGATCACATTCCAGGTTTTCCAAATAAAATTCCCAAGGTAGATTGGCAAAAGAATTTGCCTATGTTTAAAGATGATGATAGGAAGGATGCTGCCTTACATCTGGTTAGATTTCACATACATATTCGCAAGTTGAAGGTTGATTTTCCTGAAGATTGCTTGATGAAGATATTCATGGCCACTCTGGAAGGTGAAGCCCGATCTTGTATGAAAGTTTGCCGCCTGCTTGTATTTACTGTTTGAAGGATTTTCATACCATGTTCTTTGAAAGGTATAAAGAATATTATCCATCATTAAATTTAGTTCAGAACTGTTGCAAACATGCTTATAGTTTTATTGAAAGCCTTGAGAAATATTATGAAGATGATGACTTCATGGATGATGAGATCATGGAAGCCTTGTACGAGAATCCATTTCAACAACATGAAGAGAACCTAGAGGATTCCCATCAAGATGCTCAGGAAGCTTTGCAGTAGGATCAAGATCTTGGTACAATGGAAAATGATGAAAGAGAAGGTTTTGTTTCAGATCTATCCATAGAGGAAGACGATATGCAGGAAAGTCGAGTTTCGATTTCAGAAGGTCATAAAGTCAAGTCAGCTATTTCAGATCTAGATTCAGATAGAGACGATCAAGAATACCTTGTGCTGAATCCCATGAAGGAGAGCTCTACTGTTGAGATCGTTCTCAGTTCATTATAAGACAACCTTCATGAGGAGGTAATCCAGTCAGTCCATGAAAAATAGAATGAGATCTTTGTTAGAGTAAGTGATAAATCTTCTTTCAATAATTCAGTGATAAATGATAATCTGATTGCCATGTCATATGAAAACAATTACTGTTTGAGCAAAAGAAAACAAAAAGCATTATCTCCTTTGTCTGAAAATGAGATAGATCGACTCTTGAAAGGTCAAGTTACAACCAAAGCTAATGCAGGTCTGCAGTGTGCACATGGTCAAGAAAGTGTTGGTGAAATTTATTCCAATTTTGAAAATAATGATAGTCTTGAAATTAGCTTTATTGATCAACAAACAGATAATATTTTCTTTCATGAAGATGATAAGGCTGTCATATTTGATGATCTTGAAGATTGTTTTCTATTTAAGAATGACCTAGGCCATGAAGTTGAGGAATATGAACTTGAGAGAGACAATATGCCATAATTTCTCATGGTCAAGGAACCTACAGCTAACACTCAGATGGAAAAAGCACATACCTCTCTGTGCATTCCTATCCCTCGGAAATCAATTGTTCTTTCAGATCAAAATGGAGGGAGTACTTGTATTTTTGCAGCTGGATCTCAAGATAAGCCAGCGCTTCAGGATTTTCAAGATCCCTTCGGCATTCTTCTGCAAGCATTAGAAAATATAAATATTGCCTGGTTCATTATCATAAGCTTTGGTTTCAGTGGTTATTTTGAGTTGCCTACAGGTTCATCATTCCGCCTGCTCGAGAAAAGTGAGAGCAGAAATTTGGTATGTAGCCATCTGCTGGATTGGTTACATTGGAAAGCTCATTACACATGATTGTACATATTTCATTAGTATGCAGCTGGTTGTCATCATGATTTGAAATCTTGATGGACTGCTGCCCTTCAATAAGCTTTGTAAGTTCTTGTTTTAGTTAAGTCATTTATGAGTCATTTGTGAGTCAGTTTTCAGTCTTGTTGTTAAGTTAGTTTGTGTCGGTTTTCAGCCATGCATTTTAGCTTGAGTTTTTGACTCCATTGCCCAATGGCCGAAGACACTGTCTAGCTCTTCTAGAGATCTGCCATTCTTGGCACCTCCCAGGAGCTACCATCCCCATTGGAGCCAATGTTAGAGTCGGTCTGGTCATCCCTCCATTAGAGATCATTTCTCTTATTGCATTTCATTTTTAGGTGTCTCGCTCGATTCACTCAGCTGCATTCCGCTAGGGGCATGCCATAATCTGATGGAAGGGTCTTGTCATCCATTATCCCTCATGCCTTATCATTGCTGGCTCAGGTCTGTTCATCAAAATCAAGTTTTAAAAACACTTACAGTCCTGTTTTAGTCTATTGATCTACCATGATGTAATTTGATGACCATGATCTAATTTTGGGCACATTTTTACTTTTTTTGGTAGATTCATTCACTAAAAAGTGAAAAACAACTGAATGAATCAGTTTCCTTTCATATAGGGGCAAGTTGTTTCATTGCCTATTTTTCAGTTCCTTGTTTAGAATTGGTTGAAACAACTCCTAGAATGATGAGCTCAACCCCTAGAGGCATGGGAAGGAGTTAGGCTTGTCTATATCATGTAATTTCTCAGTCATTTTCAGGGTTGGATACTTGGGATTGCTTGGCACCCTATTGTACATTTCATTTTTGGAATTTTGGCAAAGGAAAGACCAGGGTTTTGCAGCACTTGTTGGGATCCATGTGGCTCTATGTTTTGATGGTGTGTTTCTCTATGTATTTGTAAGTTCACTGATGTTTATGTGTATCATTTTCCCTTCTCTTGTCTTCTGCAATTAAACAAATGAGTGATTAAGGTAGAATTCATTGGACTGCTATGCTCTGCCTGTATATTTTGTTTAATTCTTCATGTTTTCATCTGTTTGAGGAGGACTCTTGAGACCCTCTTTCCCTCCTTGGATCCTCACCAGTCTGATCCACCCATTCATTCAATCCAAAGCATCAAAAATATTTCCTATCTTGCCCCTACCTGAACTCTGCAAAAATCTGGCCTCATCCCCGGACCCAAAATTTGCCTGTCCCTTTTTTTCAAAAAAACCCCCAAAAACTCAAATCAAAACTTTGCACTTTATACCTAGCCTAAGATCAGTTGTTAAATCAGTCATCTCAAGCCCCATCGATTATCTTTAGCTGAGATTGACCCAGAGAGAGCCCTCTCCTATCCTTGTAGGGCTAGCTACGAGGCTGAGCGTGGTTTGATGTGGACCTAGAACCTTGTCTTTTCAGCCCGAGGCAAATCTAGGCTCTAACAACTCCTATGAAGCATTGATGTTTGCAGGATCATAACTTAGTTTGATTACCAAATCCTCCAAGGTTTTAATCTTGGTGTCTTTGGCAAGAGCATAAAATTTCTCCATCTTTAGCTGTGACTGGACATTTTTTAGCGTGACCTGTAATTTGGACAAAGTCATGGCTATGTTAGTGATAGTAGAGAAAATCGTTTCCCCAAGTCTTCTTATGCATCTCCATTTGGTCAATGGGATGTAAATCCTTGACATCAAACTCAAAAGATGTCTTTTTGTAGTTTGATGCTCCCTTGGGTTGAGGAAATTGTGCTTGAAGGAATGCCATCTGAATTTTCCCCTTCTCTAAGTCAAACGCTGACACCAGCCTGCTTTGGGCACTAGAAGTCTACTTCCAGAACTAGTTGTAAGTGTTAATCTTTAAGGCTTCATTTCTAACTTTTATTTCCTTGAAGATATCCATTATTCTCTTCTCTACCTCACCTGAAGTAGATGTACTTGTTTGCATTATTTACTGCTGCCCTTGTCAAGTTGAAGAGGTAGTAGGAGACTGTGTAGACTGATCACCCACTAATGAAGAAACAAGTGGCTCATTATTGGTGATAATGGTCTGCTGCTCTGAATCTTTGGTAAGGCTTAGTCTGGAACTAAGCTTAGCCTTCTTTCTGTACATAATTTTAAACCCCACACTAAAAATATCAGTCCCTAAAGGGGACTCTTCCTCTCTTCTCCTCTTAGTTGTCTTCTCCTGCATGGTAGGAGTCTGCACTATTGATGATGAGACCTGTTGTTCTTCTGGCTCCTGTAAAGTGTTCTCAACCAACTCTAGCTAATTTTTGTATTTTTCAATTTCTGGTCTGGGTGTGTGAAAGTAAGGAGTAGACTTGGTTTCTATCCTTAGTTTAGAAATTATCCCTAATGGATCATAAGACCAGGTAAAACTGAGGCTGAAGACCCCTAGGAGGGGGAACGTTTTTTCCACTCACAAATGTGGGTGAAGGGTTCGCCGCTGCAATTCATTGTCGACAGTGGCAGCCAAAAGAACCTCATTTTAGCAGAGGTCGTGAAGCGGTTGGGCCTACCGACTACACCACACCCGCAGTCGTACAGTATCGGGTGGCTTCACGAAGGACAAGATATTAAAGTTCGCCAATAGTGTCGCCTTCCCTACAACATCAAGGCCTTCACAGACGAGGTATTGTGTGATGTTACACCTCTGGATGTTTGCGATTTACTATTAGGCCAGCCGTACTTGTGGAGGCGACATGCTGTGTATGAGTCAAGGCCTCGCGCTGTCATTATTTCTTTGGATAATTCATTATACAGGATACCGGAGGTAGCCCCACCTACTACCACCTCTTTGATCACTGCCAAGAAAGGCAACAAGCTCATCTCCCAGACTAGGAAATTCATTTTCTGTCTGGTTCTGTCCTAAAGTAAGGGGAATATCGTTGCTACATCCATGACCCCCGCAAAGGGTTCCTCCATGCAGCAACAGCAAAGGGATACGATCATGACAGAACACAGAAACAACTTCTCCTCACCCACAGGGGTACCACACAAGTTTCAGGTGGGCAACAAATTTTGGTTACATCTACAGAGAGAATGCCTTACCAGAACCCATCAGAAACTTAGACCACTCCAACATGGTCCTTACACCAGTGCCAAGGCTACGGGCAACTGTTAGGCCAGGCAGTAACTCCATTAGGCAGAAAAGATGATTCGATTTATTTCATTAGGTATGCTATTGATATATACAAAGGGTGTGACTGCTTAGTTCATCTCCTGATGACTGTTCACATTCCTAATTTAACTATTTACATAAATTCACCCAATCGCAGAGGATTAGGTGTCAACATTCCCCCCCTTAATCTGAAGGGATGTTGGTGAGTCCAAGCATCGTTCTGCATCTTTCAAGCTTTTCTCTTCCAAGCGCTTTGGTGAAGATGTCTGCAATTTTCTCATTTGTGGAACAATGACGGAGATGGATTGTTTTGGCCTCAACATGATGTCGGATCAGATGATATTTAGTATTGATGTGCTTTGTTCGATCATGGAACTTTGGGTTCTTGGCCAACTTTATTGCAGAGGTGTTTTCAATCATGAGTGGAGTTGATTCTACTTGTTTTACCTGCAAATCTTCAAGAATTTTCCTGAGCCACACAATTTCTTTTGTTGCTTCAGCTGCTACCACGTATTCTATTTCTGTTGTGGAATCTGCTGGAACTGATTGTTTGTGTGATCTCCAGGAGACAGCTCTTGATCCAAGACTCATAGCATATCCTGAAGTAGATACCCCAGTTTCTTTGTCTCCATCGAAGTTTGAATCAGAGTATCCAATCAAGCTGAAGTCGTCCACCTATGTATACTTAATCCCAAGGTCTTGAGTTCCCTTCAAGTACCTTAGAACTCTTTTTGCAGCAGACCAATGTCCCTCACAAGGCTTTTGCATAAACCTGGAGAGGATTCCAATAGCAAATGAAATGTCCGGTCTGGTAGTAGTGAGGTAGATGAGACTTCCTACAAGCTGTCTATACTTTGTTGCATCCTCAAATTCCTTTCCTTCAATAGATGTGAGCTTTAAGTTTTGTTCCATTGGAGTAGTAAGAGGATTACACTCTGTCATGCCAAATTTGTTTAACAAATCTCCAATGTATTTCTTTTGAGAAAGAAATATGGACTTTGGATGTTGGGTTACTTCAATGCCAAGATAGTAATGAACATAGCCCAAATCAGTCATTTCAAAACTTTTCCCCAATTCCTTCTTTATGGATGCAATGTAGCTTTGATTGTTCCCTATCATTAAAAGATCATCTACATATACCACAAGATATACAACTGTTTTGCCAACTTTCTTGACAAATAAAGTTTCATCATCAAGATCAAAATGATTGAAGTTGAGTTTAAGAAGATGCTCAGTTAGTTTTTCATACCAGGCTCGCGGTGCTTGTTTGAGGCCATACAAGGACTTCACAAGTTTGCATACTTTATGTTCATGTACTTTCACAGCAAATCCTTCAGGCTGGGACATAAAAACATTCTCTTTTAGATCTCCATTCAAGAAGGCAGTTTTTACATCCATTTGATGGACTTTCCAACCGTTCTGAGCTGCTAGTGCAAAGAGTGTCCGGATGGTGGCCCATTTTGCTGTGCGGGCAAAAGTTTCCTCATAATCGACCCCTTCCTTCTGTGCAAAACCTTTTGCCACAAGCCTAGCTTTGTGCTTGTCAAGTGAGCCATCAGCTTTGTACTTGTTCTTATAGACCCACTTGCAGCCAATTGGTTTGGTTCCAAATGGAGGATCAACCAGCTTCCAAGTGCCATTCTTTATGAGGGCATCATACTCCTTTTGCATCGCTTCTTTCCATTCATCATGAGAAGCAGCTTCTTTAAAGGAAGTTGGTTCAAAATCTGTAGACAAGTTCAATTCACAATCATAAGAAACATCCATATCAACAGGTGAATTAGAGTCATCTACATCACCTCCATTTTGTCGGTTTGAATTTCTGGTTCCTCTTTTTCCAATTTCATCAGGATGAACATTTTCAAGTGTCTTTGTCAGCCACTTTGGGGGACCTTTCTGAGATGGTCCAGGCTGCTCTGTTGATTGAGTTGGGACTGAATCAAGATTGAGTCTCCCAATTCTATCAATTACATCACTTAAAGCATCATCCGTTGTTGGAGTTTCATTCGGGGGAGAGTGTTCTTCAGAAGAAGATTCCACATGTTGATCTAGAATAGGAATCCCCCCTTCAAGATGTGGAATCTGATTATCAAATTCTTGAAATGATTTTGTTTTTGCGAATCTATCCAAGCGATCAAGTTGCCGCTCAACAACATTGTCAGTTTTGGATGATTCAAGAAAAATTACATCTCTAGATACAACAAACTTTTTATTTACTTCATCATAGAGGCGGTATGCTTTGGAGGTGTTTGAATACCCCAGGAAGATACACTTACGACTTCTAGCACCAAGTTTGTTTCTATGTACCTTTGGTATCAATGCATATCAGGTGGAACCAAAGACCCTGAGATGCTTCACCGAAGGAACATGTCCATACCACATTTCATAAGGAGTCTTGTTTCTTATAGCATTAGATGGACATCTATTCTTTATATATGCAGCACATAGAACAGCATCAGCCCAAAACATTATCTTTACATTTTTGAAGAAAAGCATGGATCGTACCATATTCAAGATTGTTCTATTCATTCTTTCAGCTACACCATTCTGTTGGGGATTATAAGGCACGGTTGTTTGATGTTTGATCCCATGTTGGTGAAGATAGTTTTCAAATTCATTTGATGTGTATTCTTTTCCATTATCAGTGTGAATAAACCCAATATGAGATTGTGCATCATTTTCAATCCATTTATGAAAATTCTTGAATGTTTGAAAAGCATCAGATTTGTTCTTCAGTAAATAAACCCAGCACATTCTAGTGTAGTCATCAATAAACGTCATGATATATTTATTTCCATTTGCAGAAGGAACATGCATTGGACCAAATAAATCTGAATGAATGAGTTCACGTTTCCTATGTGCTCTTGAATGTGAATCATGAAAAGATTGTTTGCTATGCTTTCCTAGAATACAAGCATCACATTGCTTAAGTTTCCTAGGAATTGTAGGCAAACCATCAACACCATTTTTCTTCAATAAGCGGAGACTGTCACAGTTTAAATGTCCAAATCTAGCATGCCATAATAAACTTGATGGAAGTGTACCTTCTTCATGATGAGAAATATATGAGAAATGTTGTGCATGAGCAGAGGTTCCTTGCAGTTTGAGAAGCTTTTCTTCTTCTATTCCCCTCATGACAAGTGAGTGGTTAGATGCTTTTCTTACCTCAAGCTTGCCATCAAACATATGAATGGAGTGACCTTGCTGGTGGATGTGGACCAAGGACAACAAGTTTCTCTTGAGCTGTGGGAGATATAGAACATGATCCAGAAGAAAGTCGGGAAGACCAGGCAGTTTAAGCCTAATTGTGCCAAGCCCTGATGGCTTGATTTTTGATTGATCTGCAAAGTATACTGCTCCATCAACATTGTCAGTAAAATCTTCAAAAAAATCTTTTCTATGAGTCATGTGAGAGGTTGCTCCTGAATCAAGCAACCAATCATTTTTCAACGAAGCAAGTGAAGCATTAAACAAATCTTCATTTACTCCAATGTTACATTGTGCTTCAACATAGTGAGCGGATTCAGGTGCTTTACCTTTTTCTGTATCATTAGTTTTACCTTTCTGTTGGTTTCTTTTCTGCTCAATTTTGTCCCATGGTAGCTTGCATGTAGAGGCATCATGTGATCCATTTCTTTTGCAACGAATACAGTGTAAATTTTCCTTTTCTGCTTGAGAATGTCTGCCCCCCCTGCCTCTGAAATATCTTCCTCTTTCTCTTGAATGCATACTGTAACAAAAATTATTTCTGCTGATAGAAAAATATTTCTGCCAATATACATTAAAAATGTACTCAAAAGGGCATTCTCAAAGGGTATTATCGTCCATTAAAACTTCTAACATAAGATTTTCATGTACCCATTGAATCACTGCCATCACAACTTCAATACACAGAGAGAAAATGTACACGGCTACCAATGAAAACATTCAATGTATACTTAGTATACGACCTCTTTTAAAAGGGCTCAACGCATCATGGACGTTCTGCCTCCACCAAATATTCTGCTACAAATTTTTTGTCATCGTTCAAATGTATGGCTTTCAACTATTGAAAGGATATTAGGCCACACATTAATACAATACTAACACTGACATACAACATGAACATACACAGAAAAAGCCAAGACGAGGGATCGGTCCCCTCATTTCGCTTCCATCATGTATCAAGAATAGAGTCTCGGGCTATTGAAGAAAATAGAAATAATGAACAGGCCAGCGTTTAAATACATGAACAGTCAGCATTTAAATATATGAACAGGCCATCGTTTAAATACAACAACAGGCCAGCGTTCAGCGCATCGCCTTAATAGCATACAACAGTCAACCTTTAAATACATGAACAGGCCAGCGTTTAAATATATGAACATGCCAGCATTTAAATACAACAACAACATTCGAACTTATTTGAAATGGCATCATTCAAAACGTATTTGAAATAAACAACAGCATTTAAAATCATGCTCACAATGGCGTCCACAGTTGTGTAGAATGTGAGCAATTTAAGTCTCCTGCCATTTACTCGCAGCCATATTCTACAATATTCTAAAAAAGCTTGTGGAACGTTCCAGGTCATCAAAATGAAATGCTTTCACTGTCCGAGTATCCTTTCCGTGGGAGGAGAAAATCTTTACTCTTATCATATTCGATCCTCTCTGAGTTCTTTCCAATTCGGCTGGAGTTTAGCTCCATTTTCTAGCAGCATGGCGGCAAATACTTGGAGCTCAAAGTTTGGAGGAGCGAAATTGTTCCATAGCGGGGTTGCTGGGAATGGAGGTGGTTTGAGGGTATGCAAAGTGTGCAGAAGCTCGTATTCACCATTCAGACAGATGGAGGGTAAGACGAGATCACAGCTATTGAGTGAGGCCAAGGTATGACCCTGCTGACTCTACGACAGAACAAATCTGTTACAAACGGATGCACAATTTGATGGAGGGTAGTATAACAGTTCACCGAAAAGCAGAAAACGTATATCATTCAGGCGTTAACCAAGCAACAAGGAGGAGCGGTCAGGAATTGAGGAAATGAATCACAACGCAGAGGACAGAGGCATTGAGGACAGTGCTCAGGTCAGAACGACAGAGGACAACGCTTAGTGGACAGTGCTCAGACCAGCGTACAGTCCACAGTAGCAAAAATGAAGGGAGTTACAACTTATTTTGAGAACTGGCTCTGATACCATGTCAGGCCAAGCAGTAACTCCATTAGGCAGAAAAGATGATTCAATTTATTTCATTAGGTATGCTATTGATATATACAAAGGGTGTGACTGTTCAGTTCATCTCCTGATGACTGTTCACATTCATAATTTAACTATTTACATAAATTCACCCAATCGCAGAGGATTAGGTGTCAACAACAACAATGCTTTGAAGCACAACATTCCTCTATTCCTTGGCCTGCACCCAATGTTCAATGTGGACCGCCTTTGGCCATAGTTTCCACCATTGCTAGACACTGTTCAGAGGCATGTAGCCGCCACATCTCTTCTCAGAGATAAGCTACCATCGCCCTAGCTAGTTTATTTCCATTACTGTTTGTAAGCATATTTCAGTATTTTATATTAATGAAATGAAGTATTATTTCCGCTGCATATTTGTGTTTATGGTTATCTCTGTAATTTGTTGCGTTCCTGTTTAAATCCAGATCACCATAGCTGGATATCATCTGATTTATCAATATATTTGTCCTCTAGCCAACAGTACCTCTCGAAGAGGTCAAGTTCACAGAGTGTCTCATGATTTTTGTAGTCTCTGTCAGCCATAAGGACGTGGTGAAGATCTACAGGAGGATAGATTAGAGGATTGACAATTTCCTCTGGTCCTTTGTCCTTTGGAGGCATCTTGGCTATGGCTGAGAGCATGAGTGAAAATGGATTGGGAGGAGACAATTCATACATAAAAGTCAAGTTCTAGAGACAGGAACAGAAGGAATAAACTGGAAATGATCAGAGAGATAGTGTCGCTAACTATTGACAATGTCGGGGTTGAGTCCAGCAACCTGTAATCAAATTAATTAGCAGTGATAAAACATGAATTCAATAACCTGTTTATAGATGGGGATGAGGTTTATATAGCAATATGGTTTTGTGTTGGTGGCGCGGGTCTGTTGAATTAACGGCTAAGCCAATTGAATGCTTAACGGGTTAATTCTAGAGGGAATGAATGTGATTTGATGGAGTTTAACGGATGGATGAGGTGGATAAAGGTGAATGGGAGGAGCGCAACGGTTGGGTAAGCGATATCGGGAGCAATGGAATCGACATTTTGGAGGGGGGTTGAGTGGTTTGTGGTTTCACTCATGGGGGTCCAAAATGCCGAGAAGTTGACACGTAGGGGCAGGCGCGGTTTGGTATACCGCCCATTTCGGACCCCCCCCAACGGTAAAGCTCAGATGGTGGGGGGGGGGGGGAATGCATGCAGGCCGTCTAATGTGGGAAGATGGACAGAGATGGATTGTTACATGGCAGGGAATTAACCGTGATGTGACAAGATTGCTCGGTGGGCTCGGGAATTGGTTTAATGCAATGTTGGGGAATGCGAGATATAAGAGGGGTATTAAACTTAGGGAAATGAGAATGAAGGGAATAATGAGCGGAGGGGTAATATGATTTTGGATTTTAATACTTAGGGATATGATTAAAACCCAAAATTAATATATAAACCTTTAGAGTAAACCTTTACTCTTCTGTATTTTTCTTTTGCACATGAAAACACATTTGATGTTTGATTGTGGCACATTTATACTAGCAGCCTGTGCATTTACAAAAACATAAAATGAAGCCTTTCTCTTCTTTTTGCTTCCCTAACATTTTATTTTCCTTTGCCTTCTTTATTTAGGGTAGCTACCACCTAACATTTTATTGATCTGGATGCCTATAAAACATCAAAATTTTCCTAACATTTTAACTTTTCTTTCTTTTTGCATCCATATCCTAACTTAACATTTTAAAATTATATTGACTAATATACTAACTTTTCAAAAATAAATAATGTTACAACACCCTCCATTTTTTTATCATAAATGCATCTTTGGTGATAGATATCCAAATATTTTCACCATAAATGTCACCTACCCACTCCTCCTAACGGGATTTTTCTATCCAATCATGAAAAGTGACTTCAACGACTAGTTTGAGACCCAGTTGCACGGCACCAACCCCCATGGCATAGCTTGTCCATCGCAGCTTCTTCTGTTGTACCCCTTGCGTACGTCATGCAATCTCCTTACTACGTTCTCTTCTTCTTTGGGAAGTGTAGTATAGTCCCACTCTCCCTTGCAACTACTTGGAGCGCTAACTCTACCCTGCTATCATGCAGATATTGCGCAGGGGCAACATCCCCTGTATACAACTTCAATTGGCTTCCATTCACCCTTCCAGGGAACAATTCACCATTCAGCTCTACAAGTTGAATTGCGCCACCATTTGTGATTTCCTTAATAACATATGGGCCTAACCAATGCATTTGGAATTTTCTCGGAAACTTTGTGAACTTACTATCATAGAGCAGAACCAAATCATTCACCTTGAAGGTGCACAACTTAATATTCTTATTATGTCAGGCCTTCTCACATTCATTTTGCACTCGCTAGTCAAATCCAACAAGAAACTGGTCTTCTTCCAACTCTAGTAACTATGTGAGGCGCTCCTCCATGGTCTCGCGATCAGCCATCTCAGTCAATGTTGCGATCCATAGAATTGGCACAATATACTCCATCGGCATGACTACTTCTATCCCATAAACTAGTCTAAACGGGGTTTGTCATGTTAGCTTCTTACATGTCATCCTATAGGCCCATAGGACTACAAGTATGCGTACATCCAAACCGTCCTCTTCACATTACAAACCTTTGTTAATGCATTCTCCAGAACCTTATTGAATGCTTCCATTGTACCATTGGCTTGGGAATGATAGGGCGTACTCTTTTGATGGTACACTTGGTATTATTCAAGCATCGCAATGATTGTTTCATTCAGGAAATGTGTACCCCTATCACTCATAAATACCTTATGGCACCCAAACCGCGTTAAGACATAATCAAATAGGAACTTCGCAGTGGTAACAACAGTACAATCTTTCACCAGCTGTGCTTTTGCCCATCTGGTTAAGTACTATATCGTAGTAATAATGTACCACGATCCTGTCTTCTTTCCTAGTGGTTGTATCGGATCTACAAAGTCAATTGACCATTTATCAAATACTTGTAATGAAACCTGAGGTTTTAAGGGCAGTTCAACTCTTTGTGAAGGCTTTCCCGTCATTTGACAAGCATCACTTGCTTTACAAAATGCCTTAGAGTCTTTATGCATTGTCGGCCACCATAACCCTGTGTGCAGAATCTTCTGCGTGGTCGCTCTCCTGCATAGTGTCCTACCGCAACTCCTCCATGTGCTTCGGTGAGGATACTAGTGTGCTCAAACTCCGGAACATATCGGTGAAATATTTCATCTATTCCCATCTTATACAAATGTCCCACTATAATAGAGAAATCAACAGCGCGGGCCACCAATTCCTTCTTTTGTTGAGCAGAATACCCTTCTGGAACTATTCCAGGAGTCAAAATCTGAATTATATCTACAAAATCATCATCTGCAATGTGCGAAGATAAGAGTTGTGCCTCCAGCAATCCTTCTTCCAAATTGGTTGGTTCTTCACTTGTCTCGATTTGGCTTAGGTGATCCAGTCCTGCGTTCAATCGTCCATGCTTCATTATTACGTCAAAGTCATACTCTTGGAACAACAACAACCACCTACAGATTCCCCCCCCAACACAGGCCTATTTACCAGGTACTTGAGAGCAGAGTGATCTGTGTACATTTTGAAATGTGAGCCCAACAAATAATGCTGAAACTTTCGCAATGCGTTGACCATCGCCAACCCTTCACGCTCTGTAGTTGAATCATTGTTTTAAGATTTTGACAGTTTCCTACTGGAAAATGCTATTGGATTATCAATATCACCTTCGCCAGGCTGGGTCAATACCACACCCAATGCAATACATGAGGCATCTACATGCCTATGAAATTCTTTCTTCCAATATAGAAATACTAAGATGGGCGTAGTCACCATCTTGTCCTTTAACACATCGAGACTTTGTTGACATTGCTCATTCCAACAAAAAGTCGCATCTTTCTTTAACATTTTTTCCATCGGCACAGTTATCTGGGCATAAGACTTGATAAACTTCCTATAGTAGCCTGTGTGGCCCAACATTGCGCACAACTACTTAACATTCTTGGGATCTCTAAGTTCATAATTACTGCTATCTTCGTGGGGTCCACCATCAATTGTGCTTGCATACTACCTTAGTATACCGGGCAAAAGTGGGTTTTACAGTGAAAATATGTTTTATCTCATGTTGAATAAAACATATGTTGTTGATGGCTTCGTAAAACACCCTGCCTGTCATGAAACCTTTGATGTTGGAGGACTTGGCTGTGTCCCTGGCAATGTCCTGAATCTTCCTGAAGTATTCTTCTTTGGTCATTAATTTATCATTGATCACAAACAGTGAAGGTAGACCCTTCTTGTTCAATGCATCAATCCTTGTGAAAAATCTATTGACTACTACTTCAAGAGTGTGACACTTCTCTATCAACTACACTACTAAGTTATTTTTGGTCAGAACCTTCTTCACCTCCAGAATAGTTTCAGTCATTTCATCCACTCCTAGATCATCCAGTTCATACCTATTTTTAGAATTAATAAACTTTATAATGATGTTGATTGTAGCAGGCATCTCTCCCAGTTGAGCATTTATATTGGAAATTGTCTGCTTTACCTTTTCCATCAACTCCTTTTGCTAAAAAATAATCTGGATACATGGCCATATTTCATCCATCTCCTTAATGATGTTGTTCCATATAATTTCCTTAACATTACCCAAAGTGTGGCCAATGGAAGACTCAACTGCTGACTTTTTCCATACTTCTATATGATTTTGAGCTCTCTTAAGCTCTGCTGCATGAAAAATCTCAGATTCCTTTTGATGATCCTCAAGAAGTTTCACTTGGTCATGTAGTTTCTTAATTTCTTCATTCTGTATAGACATATTTTGGACTGCATTGGCTAGTTGATCTGTGGCATCTCCTGCACTTGTCGTAGCTGGTATGGCTATAAGAATGAATGTGATAGGAAGCGCTTCTAAAGGGGCAGTCTTTTTAGAAGCTTTCTCCTTTTCCTTGATCAATTTCTCCATCTTTGTATCCATTTTCTTAAGTTTTGCAGTCTGCTCCATGATGAGTTTTATCATATCTGCATTTTGAGTCTCTATCTCTGCAATATCCTTAGCTAGAGGATCTTCAGTAGCTGGCAGTTTTAACTGCTTCCTCAATGTTGCTATGTCCAAATTCTTCTTTTTGACCAGCTCCTATCAAGCATTGATGTTTGCAGGATCATAACCCAGTTTGATTACCAAATCCTCCAAGGTTTTAATCTTGGTGTCTTTGGCAAGAGAAGAAACTTTCTCCATCTTTAGCTGTGACTGGACATTTGCTAGTGTAACGTATAATTTGGACAAAGTCATGGTTGTCTTAATGAAAGTAGAGAAAATCATTTCCCCAGTCTGATTATGCATCTCCATTTGGTCAATGGGATGTATATCCTTGACATCAAACTCAAAAGATGTATTTTTGTAGTCTGATGCTCCCTTGGGCTAAGGAACTTGTGCCTAAAAGAATGCCATCTGCATTTTCCCCTTCTCTGATTCAAAGGCTGACAACATCCTGCTTTGGGCTCTAGAAGTCTGCTTCCAGAACTGGTTGTAAGTGTTAATATTCAAGGTTTCATTTCTAACTTTTATTTCCTTGAAGATATCCATTATGCTCTTCTCTGCCTTGCCTGAAGTAGATGTACCTATCTGCATTATTTTTTGTTGCCCTTGTGAAGTTTAAGAGGTAGTAGGAGAATGTGTAGACTTATCACCCACTAATGAAGAAACAAGTGGCTCATTACTGGTGATAATGGTCTGCTGCTCTGAATCTTTGGTAAGGCTTAGTCTGGAACTAAGCTTAGCCTTCTTTCTGTACATAATTTTAAACCCCACACTGAAAATATCATTCCCTAAAGGGGACTCTTCCTCTCTTCTCCTCTTGGTTGTCTTCTCATGCATGGTAGGAGTCTGCACTGTTGATGATGAGACCTGATGTTCTTCTGCCTCCAGTAAAGTGTTCTCAACCCACTCTAGCTGACTTTTGTATTTTTCTATTTCTAACCCGGGTTTGTGAAAGTAAGGAGTAGACTTGGTTTCTATCATTAGTTTAGAAATGATCCCTAATGGATCATAAGACCAGGTAAAAGTGAGATTGAACCGCATTTCCTTCAAAATCTTATCTTCCTCTTCCCCTGTTGCCCTATTGTTGCAAATGAAAGGGCCAACCTGTGTTTTTATCTTAAACTGTGACGTTTTCATGGAAACAACAACGTGGATTTCATCCATATTGATCATCTTCCTGATGTATTCTAAAGCAAAAATCCTCATTGGGAGGAATTTTGGCAGCTTGTAAGGTGGGAGCTCACATCCAAATATCCTTATTTCTAAATAATTTTCATACGGGTACCAGTCCCCTGTCTGAACTTGATCTGACAGCTGTAACACCCTTTTGATCTCTTCACTAATCCTCGATTCTATTCTACTGTTCATGAGACCTATTGTTTGGTGAACAAACATCTCTGTAAATTGTTTATAAGTGTACTCATTTTGCTCTTTCATGACCAGAGTAATCCAAAATATGACTGACTGCTGGTTTCCCTTCTCATCCAACTTTTGCAAATATAGGTTAATATTGTCCCCCTAAAAGTATAGGAAGGTAGACTAACATAGAGGCATATTTGAATACCTCCTCAGTTGGAAATCTAACAAGTTGCTGATGAATGGACTCTGCAAGAAAACGGCTGAAATTAAACACAATTGAGGGCTTAGCATCAACAAAGAAGATGGACAAAAATCCTATAATGGCCTCGTCTACCCGTTGGTCAGAGTAATAGCCAAGAAGGTAGGAAATAACAATGATAATTTTCTTGGCTCTCTCAGGGAATATGGAGGAGGGATAAGGGGGATTTTTCTTTGGTAATGCAGCATATTGTGTCCAAAATAGTTCAAGAGTTTGAGCTCTCTTGGAAAAGTCTAGTTTTTGGTATATTTAAACCAGTGCTTTATAAGAAAATGGGTATCATTGTCTACTGTGGGGGCTTGCATCATCTGACCAATGGCCTGAGGGGTTATGGTAAACAAAATTTCTTCAGTGGGGGTGACTATGGCCCTTTGGCTTGGCAAGTATGAAGCATGACATTTTCTGATAAAATCAGGGGTGTTGTGGGTACGAGGAAAGATGTAGTGAGGTAGGTTTGATTCCCATAGTTGGATATCATCTGATTTATCAATATATTTGTCCTCTAGCCAACAGTACATCTTGAAGAGGTCAAGTACACAAAGTGTCTCATGAGTTTTGTAGTCTCTTTCATCCATAGGGATGTGGTGAAGATCTACAAGAGGAAAGGTTAGAGGATTGACAATTTCCTCTGGTCCTTTGTCCTTTGGAGGCATCTTGGCTATGGATGAGAGCATGAGTGAAAAATGGATTGGGAGGAGACAATTCACAGACAAAAGTCAGGTTCTGGAGACAGGGACAGAAGGAATAAACTGGAAATGATAAGACAGATAGTGTCACTGGTGATTGACAATGTCAGGGTTGAGTCCAACAACCTGTAATCAAATCAATTAGCAGTGATAAAACATGAATTCAATAAGGAGGTTTATATAGCAATTTGGTTTTCTGTTGGAGGTGTGGGTCTTTTGAATTAACGACTAAGCCAATTGAATGCTTAATTGGTTAATTCTGGAGGGAATGAATGTGATTTGATGGAGTTTAATGAACATATGAGGTGGCAGAAGGTGAATTGCGGGATCACAACGGTCAGGTAAGCGGTATCGAGAGTAATGGAATTGAGTTTTCAGGGGGGGTGAGTGTTTTTTGGTTTCACTCATGGGGGTCTAAAATGCTGAGAAGCTGACACTTAGGGGCGGGCAAGTTTTGGTATACTGTGGATTTCGGACCTCCCCCCTGACGGTAAATCTCAGATGGTGAGGGGGGATCGAAATCGCATGTGGGCCGTCAGATGTGGGAAGATGGGTGGAGATGGATTGTGACATGGTGGGGAATTAACCATGAAGTGACAAGATCGCTTAGTGGGATCGAGAATTGGTTTAATGCAATGTTTGGGAATGTGAGATACAAGAGGGGTATTAAACTTAGGGAAATGAGAATGAAGGGAAGAATGAGTGGAGGGGTAATATGATTTGGGATTTTAAAACTTAGGGATATGATTGATACCCAAAATTAATACATAAACCTTTAGAGTAAGCCTTTACTCTTCTGTTTTTTTCTTCTACACATGAAAACACATTTGATGTTTGATTGTGGCACATTTATACTAGCAGCCTGTGCATTTACAAAAACATAAAATGAAGCCTTTCTCTTCTTTTTTCTTCCCTAACATTTTATTTTCCTTTGCTTTCCTTATTTAGGGCAGCTACCACCTAACATTTTATTGATATGGATGCCTTTAAAACATCAATTTTTTCTGAACATTTTAACTTTTCTTTCTTTTTGCTTCCATATCCTAACTTAACATCTTAAAATTATTTTGACTAATATACTAACTTATCAAAAATAAATAATGTTACAACATGCTCCATTTTTTGATCATAAATGAATCTTTGGCGGCAGATATCCAAATATTTTCGCCATAAATGTCGCCTACCGGCTCCTCTTAACGGGATTTTTTCTATCCAATCATGAACAGTGACTTCAACGGCTAGTTTTGGACATGGTTGTGTGGTACCAACCCCCATGGCACAGCTCATCCATCGCAGCTTCTTCTGTCGCAGCTTCTTCGGTTGTACCCCTTGCGTATGTTACACAACCTCCTTACTGCCTTCTCTTCCTCTTTGGGAAGTGTAGTTTATAGTCCCGCTCTCCCTTGCAATTGCTTGGAGCGCTAAGACTGCCCTCCTATCATGTAGTCATTACGCAGGGGCAGTCCCTTGTATACAACTTCAACCAACTTCCATTCACTCTGCGAGTTGAATTGCGCCACCATCTGTGATTTCCTTAATAACATACGGGCCTAACCAGTGCATTTGGAATTTTCCCATGAACTTTGTGAACTTACTATCATAGAGCAGAACCAAATCGTTCACCTTGAAAGTGCACAACTTAATATTCTTATCATGTCAGGCCTTCTCACATTCATTTTGCACTTGCTGGTCAAATCCGACAAGAAACTGGTCTTCTTCCAACTCTAGTAACTACGCGAGGCACTCCTCCATGGTCTCGCAATCAACCATCTCAGTCAATGTTGCGATCCATAGACTTGGCAAAATATACTCCATCGGCATGACTGCTTTTATCGCACAGACCAGTCTGAACGGGGTTTGTCCGATTAGCTTCTTACATGTCATCCTCTAGGCCCATAGGACTGTAGGTATGCGTACATCCCAATTGTTCCTCTTCACGTTACAAACCTTTGTCAATGCATTCTCTAGAATCTTATTGAATGCTTCCATTGTACCATTGGCTTGGGGATGATAGGGCGTACTCTTTTGATAGTACACCTGGAATTATTCGAGCATCGCGATGATTGTTTCATTAAGGAAATGCATACCCCTATCACTCATCAATACCTTATGGCACCCAAACCACGCTAAGATGTAATCAAACAGGAACTTCGCAATGGTAGTAGCAGTACAATATTTCACCAGTTGCGCTTCTGCCCATTTGGTTAAGTACTATGTCGTAGTAATAATGTACCACAAGCTTGTCTTCTTTCTTAGTGGTTGTATCAGACCTACAAAGGTAATTGCCCATTTATCAAATACTTGTAACGAAACCTAAGGTTTTAAGGGAAATTCATCTCTTCATGAAGGTTTGCCCGTTCTTTGACAAGCATCGCATGCTTTACAAAATTCCTTACAGTCTTTATGCATTGTCGGCCACCATAGCCCTGTGTGCAGAATCTTCTGCATGGTTGCTCTTCCTGCATAGTGTCCTCCCACAACTTCTCCATTTGATTCAGAGAGGATACTAGCATGCTCAAACTCTGGAACATATCGGCGCAATATTTCATCTATTCCCATCTTATACAAATGTCCCACTATAACAGAGAAATCAACAGCGCGGACCACCAGTTCGTTCTTTTGTTGAGTAGAATACCCTTCCGGAGCTATTCTAGGAGTCAAAACCTGAATTATATCTGCAAAATGATCATCTGCAATGCGCATAGAGAAGAGTTGTGCCTCCAACAATCCTTCTTCCAAATTGGTTGGTTCTTCACCTATCTTAATTTTGCTCAGGTGATCCAGTCCTGCGTTCAACTGTCTAGGCTTCATTATTATGTCAAAGTCATACTCTTGGAACAACAACAACCACCTACAGATTCCCCCCCCCCAGCACAGGCTTGTTTACCAGGTAGTTGAGAGTGCATTGATCTGTGTACATTTTGAAATGCACACCCGACAAATAATGCCGAAACTTTTGCAGTGCGTAGACCATAGCCAACCCTTCACGCTCTGTAGTGGAATCATTCTTTTAACAGTTTCCTACTGAAAAATTCTATTGAATTAATAAACTCCTTGAACGCCGCAATTACTACCCTGGAGAAGATCGCAGATGCATTCTTCAGCCCGAATAGCATTACTGTGTACTAAAAGCAACCCCATTCTGTCGAGAAGGTTGTCTTACTGCGATCTTCTAGTGGGATCTTTATTTGATGGTATCCTGAGAAGCCATCAGTGAATGAATAAGCTTCATGCCCTCCAACACTTTCTAAAACTTCGTCTGTGAATGGTGTTGGAAATGGATCATGCACACTTGCATACTTTAGCTTCCTCAGATCTACGCGTCTCCTAATTTCGCCTTGCTGTTTCTTTTCCTGGAAAACCATTGGGCTTAACCAATCAAACTCTTCTACTGGCTCGATAATTCCGACCTCCAGCGTTTTGTCCAGTTCCTTGCGCACCTTTTCTTTATACTTCGGTTTGATTCGACAACGTCTCTACTTTATAGGCTTCGCATCAGGTTTCAAAGTAATTTTCATAATGCCCAAGTCTCCTGTAATACCCTTCAGGTCCGCGAACTTCGTTGGGAATAGATCCTGGTATTCACGCAACAGTTCATCCACCTTATCGATTGTATCTTCGTCCCAATAGTCTCCTATCCTCGCGAACTTAGGCTTCGCATCGGATCCAATATTTACTTTCTAGGTTTTCAACGGCTATGTTACATTAGGGTTCTCTGTTTGAGGTCCTTCAACCTCGCGCTGACCTTCAGTTTCTAGAATGTTGATTTTTCTGGGATCATCCTCCTCTTCTTCAGCAGTCATATTGTAGCATTCCAATGCGTGGCACAGCTAGGTACTTCAATCTGTATGTACCCATTCCAAAGGATCTTCAAACATTATAAACATAGCGGCCTTAATTTCTTGTAACGCCTCATCAATGCATTCAAATCCATCCTCAAAGCTGAAATTGATAATAAGAATTACCTCAGAATATCCCATTCATTCGTTCCATGGTGTAGCTCTGTTTCCAAATACCAATTCATGGGAATAGTGTCTAAGGTATGGAAGAAAAAATGAACCCACTCTGGTTGAGGTTCTTCACCCCAAGCCTTATTCCACCGTGTTAGATGTTCTTCACCCCAAGCTTTATTCCTTGTGCGTACCCCACCATCGGGTAGATGTAGTGCGCATTGCCAATTCAAGGGCCTGAAATCGATGTTCCTCGGGCACCTCTCTTTAAAATTTATCCAAAAAGAGATTAACATCATTCAAACCATCATAGTGTGGAAGATTTCTTACCTATGTAGATACGCATCGCATTGATTTGATCATCATATTGTAGCACAATGTAGATATTTCATGCAACTGATTCTGCTAGTGCCCGAGTTCTTCATCCGAGTTTGAGGTACAAGAACTATCTTTGTCCCATGTAATTCGTCCATGGGTCATATGATTGATCCAATCTTTGTCTCGCATCGTGATCTTGTATATCTGGTCTATATCATCATCATCCTCCACAAATTCATGAACAGGCTCAATATAGCGTGGTCCTTCCACAAGGTCCAGTCGCACAATAACCCTGAGTGCCTTCCTCTCAAATTTCATCTTCCACTTCTTCAGGTTAATCGTCGCATCCATCTCAAAGGCCCAATCAATTCCTAGTAGTGCATGATACAGATTGTTGTCATCTACGATTTCTATTACTTCAAAATCCGCTATAGCACTTTCTCCTTCAATATCGACTATTACCCCATACAGTCACCCCATTGGAATGATCTTTTGTTGATTGGCCATGCGTAGCTATATAGCAGACCATTGTATTGCAAGTCTCCCCATCCTTTCCCAAGTTTGTTTAGGCAGTACATTTTCATCAGACCCCAGATCCAAGATTACTCGGTCCATTTCATACACTCCTATATGCATGGTTGGCCTCATCTCACACCCTATCCACTTCTTATGCTTACCTAGCTTCCTTATAGCGCGTTGTTCTGAAGGAACCTTAATCTTACCCACACAGTTGTCTATTAACTCTTGGATACCTTCTACTGCCTTCTTATCATGCAGAAATTCATACAGGTCTTCAGGAAAGTAGCTAATAGTGAAGGATCCACATCTTGCACTTCATTGTTCTCAGCTTCTTGACTCCTAGACATAGAAGCTTCAGCGAAATTCTTTTTAGCCTCCATAAAAGTTTCTTTATCTCGGTTGAGGTCAAACCCAACTTCCTTTTCAGTGGTCTTGTGCACCCATCCTTCGATTTCTGGCTGCTTTCCCTTATCTTCACCCATGGCCATACCATTGCATGTTACTATATTAACACTGTGATCTTCTTCGCGCGGTTCCGCCCTCATCATTTGGATATTCTGCATAGGTTTTTGGGTTTGCATCTTGTTTTGTTGCATCTTTGCTATAAGGATCAGCTAATCTTCTATCCCATGATCAAATTGTCTGCAATATTGAAAATATGGATGCGTTGGGTTCTAAAAATTATGCGCAAAATGTCTAGTTTCACCACAATTATAGAAAATAACTTGTCCATGGCCTCTCCCAGCCCCTCCTCCTCTTCCTCTTCCATGACCTTGGAATCCTTCATGCGCTACACCTGCGCCCTGATCTGGAGGCTGCATTTCTGCCTGCATTCTATAGGTAGGGGTTCTATCCATCATTAATTCATAACTTCGACAATGGAGCTCATAATGACGTAAAGATTTGCAGAAATTGCAAAATAATTGTTGAGGGGTCTGTACAAACTTATGTAGTAGATGAAAATTGTATGTCGCATGTTGTCCTGTAACTTGACAAATAGCGCACCACGGCGTTGCTCCTACACTCGGCCCAGTGATATTTTCTGGCTTCAGGGGGGATAGGCTCTCCCCCAATAAGATAATTCTGATAAATTGGGTAATGGTCCTTACCGTGACCATGGCCCTTGCATTTCAAGCACCAAACTTCAGCATGCACCTCAGGCTAGGCTTCCTTTCCATTCTTGAGGCTTTGCAATTCCAAGTGTAGACTTGCCAACTGTGAGTGAATCTATTGTACTCCAATCTATGTATCTTGTATTTTTTAGGCTTCCAACATCATCACAATCTCCACAACTTCTGCTTGCATTGCTATCTTCTACTTTGATAATGGTAATCTTAAGTGGGGCAACAATGAAGAAATGTACCAATCTTTGTGTTGTTCATTTGTGATGTTCATATTAGCCTGTCAAATTAGGCATTTTAGCCTCTGATAGAAATCCCATGAGGATTCATTCACCACTTGCTTTATTTTCGTAAACTCTGTAACAAAACGCGCCTGATATTTAGGCTTCTTAAACTCGCAATTTAATGCTTTCTGAGTATCTACCAACGTCGCGACAGGGTGATATTGACAGTACTTGATATACTAGGTCAACACTCTATCATGTAGCACTGTGACCAATTGTGCTTTCTTTAGATTATCATCAAAGATCTGCTACGCTATCCACACAACATCTGCAACGAACCAGAACTTCTCAAGGTCTTCGCTTCCTACCCCTTTGAAGATCAACATCTTCATTGCATTCGCCATGATGAATGGTGGGGGTGGAGGTGAAGGTGTGGGTGTATGTGGTGGAGGTGGAGTGGAGGGATGAGGTATCTGTGGGATACCTTGAGTTACCAACTGCAGCGCAGTTCATGATGTATTCAAAATCGTTCCTTCATCGTCGTTTGAAGAGGATCCCAATAGCGGACTATATTGAGAGCCCGATTCTTCATTCCTTCTGAAGGGTTTTTCGCTTCGCGTAGTCCCAAACATCAAGGTATTGACATAACCTGTTTTTCATACAACAACATCTTAATCCAAGTTTTCAGAGATTTTAAATACTTACCTCTCAGTCCCTTGAAGAGCTTGTGTTTTGGTTCGCTATAACTGACGGATATATCGATCGCAAGCTCAGTGACTAATACCCCTAGTACGCGATCAATCCAATGATCAATGGCTCGCGTGATGTTGTTTTTTGAAGCATCAAAGCGTCTCACTAGATATGGAGTCCACACAATAGTGTTGTCAAGTCTCCACGTACCCTGATTATCCGCCAATCTAGACAGCCACTCTTGCAATTCGCTAGGGAAGAAACATAAAAAGTTCTCAGTTTCATCTGAGTATAGGTATCTACTCAACCACTGTTCCTTGGACAATTGTGGGTTTCTGTTCTCCTGAGTTGTAAATGCGTGTTCCTTTTGATCGAGCCACTTCTCAATTTCTTTCTTGGTAGGGAGCCATTTATTCGACATCACACATTCCTCAGATTGATCCCAGTCCCGACAACAGAACCATTTGTTGGCTTAAGGGGGTCTGTCCCAGGTTCAGAGTTATTCGCACAAACCAAAAAAAACTTAATTGCTAGCCCTTTGGCCAACAACGTCCGTAGCGTAGGATGTAGTCTCACCCGAAGGAGTATTGGGGGATGCTAGAACCAGGTTTCAACATCCAAAGGCCTGTGTGATGGTCTTCCTAGGGATATTATAGCTTATATATGCCTTCACACAAATCTATATCTTCCGATTGTCAACTTACTCAACTCTATCGAAATGACCTTCACGAAGGTATCTGATTGTACTTAACATGCATAAAAGATATAGAGTCACTACTTTCACACAATAAACTATATATTCTGACGCCTTTATGACCTAGATATGCCTTCGTGCAGATCTATCCTTTCCAAGCAGTTAACTAAAACATATCTATTTAACAAATTCCCAAGCTCTACGAAGGTGGTTAATTATACTTATTATGCATAGATATTACTGATCTATCCATTTCGCACAGAAATTAAGCATTAATTCATATAAAAAGGATCATCGAGTGAAGATATATATAAACTTAACAGAAATAAATAAACAAGACATAGAGGCACAAATTCAACTCAAAACAGTCTTTATTAAGATGTAAATGTTCAGGCACAAACTTCTTATCCTTGAGTACCCAACTGCAAGGGCTCGTGCACTCAGCTGCGGACTTATCAAGGTCTCCATGCACTCAGCTGCGGACTTACCAAGGTCTCCGTGCACTCAGCTGCAGGAGCCTTCCCCTTTCGCCTAAGTATAGGAAACAAAATTTTCCTGCCTTAACACCTTGCCCTTATAATGATTCTTTTAAAATTTATTCCATAGACTTGCTATGAATCAACTATAAATAGCCTCTTCATTACAATACTATGGCCTGTGGACCATGGGTGAGTCTCAAAACCATCCTATCACCAACCCATACAAGGGACTAATATCCCTTTGAATCTTACTTAGCTTCACGCTCTTCTTCCACATTTCATGGAGACTTTACACTCTTTCACAAAAAATATTACAAAAATTGATTTAACTAACAAGATTTGACCCCAGGGACCCCATCCCAACACATGTGTCAACAACTGCTTAAGTTGCTCAAAACTAACCTCACATTCTTTTGTCCATTGGAACTTCTTACCTTTCAGCTACAATGATATTATAAGATATGCAATGCATGAGAAGTTCATGATGAACCTCCTGTAGTAGCCTACCAATCCCATAAATGATCTCACCTCATCCACATTCTTAGGAGATTCCCACTCCATAATAGCCCTTATCTTTTCTGGATCCAATGTTATGTCACCCTTGGAGACAACATGCCCCAAATAATGTACCTCCGTTTGAAAGAAGTTGCACTTTCTAAGTTTAGCATACAATTGGTGCTCTCTTAGAAACCTCAACACGACTGCCAAATGTTCAACATGTTCTTCCTCATTCTTAGATTATACCAATATGTCATCAATGAATACAATAACAAACTTGTCTACATAAGGATGCAACAAACTTTTCATCAAACACATAAATGTAGCTGGAGCATTAGTCAAATTGAATGGCACAAGAAAAAACTCATATTGCCCATACCTGGTCCTGAAGCAGTCTTGAAGGTATCCTCTTCCTTGATGCGTACTTGATGGTATCCCAATCTCAAGTTGATCTTAGAGAACATTGTTGCTCCTTTAAACTAATCAAACAAATCATCAATCCTCTGCAAAGGGTACCTGTTCTTGATTGTTACATTTTTCAGGTGCCTGTAGTTAATGCACAATCTAAGAGTACCATATTTCTTCTTCACAAACAACACTGGTACACCCTAAGGTGATACAGACGGCCTAATGTACATGTTGTCCAACATTTTCTTCAGCTGCAACTTTAACTCAACCAACTCAGGTGTGCTCATCCTCTAAGGTGATTTTGATGTTAGGGATTCCCCTGGCACCAACTCAATAGAGAATTCTTCTTGAACTTCTTTATTTGTCTTCATATATTGTATCTGCAGAGTCAAATTTGCCAGCTGACTCTGGATCTACTACATGCCTGCATTGGTAGCCTCTATTGGCGAAGCTTCTTACTTCATCGCAAGTTCTAAGGCTTCAACTTGAGTTTCAATCTTCTGTTGTGACAAAGTAAATCTTATGTATGTGGAACCAACGCAACTATAAACCCGTCTTTATGTTGTTTTGGAGCTATTTTGAAGCTCACCTAATCCAATAGTATATTGAATCTTTGATCAAATTCCCAAACAAACTCAATAGGCTTTTGTTTGATTTATTTTAGCTCTGTGATGCATTGTGACTTAGACTTTGGCTTCTTGAATTCTTTTATTAATGTTGTTTTAATGTCTGCAAATGGTCTGTTATGATTGCTTGAATACTAGTGCTCTATCCCGAAATTTTGTAACAAGTTGCACTTTCTTCATATTTTTATCATGGACCTGCTTCGCTGTCCATACTGCTTCGCATAAGAACCGGAATTGCTCTGGACCCTCTGATCTAGTCCCTTCAAAAACAGGTAACTTAATATCATTGACCATAATTATTCGTGGTTGGGGAGGGGGATTCGTAAGGGGAAGGGGATGGGGGGTAGGGGGGTAGGAGGGGTAGGGGTATGAGGAAAACCAGAAATACCCTAATTATTACTTGATTCTAGCTTCGGCGAGCTTTCAGGTTGGAAGGGTGAATACTGTGGGGTTACTTGAGCATTCTCAGGTCTGTTTTCTTCACTTTCAGACTCACTTAATAGGGAGCTATAGTTAGCTTCTATAAAATTATTGGGATCTTGGCCACGAGATCTCTTTCTAGTGTCTATTATATATCTTTTTCCGCTTCACGTTGCCCAAGTCTCTTCTTCGGATATTCTAAACATAAGTAACTAATAATATGATTGCATTCGTAAAAATCCCCTTTTCACACAAAATCATCTTAATCCAAAGGTTCATACATTTTAAGAACTTACCTCGCGTTCCTTTGAAAAAAATTCATTTTGCTTCATTGTAGGACACAATCGAGTCTACCGCGAACTCAGTAATGAATCCTCCTAAGACGCTATCAATCCATAAATCAATAGCTCTTGAGGTCCTATTGTCTGTGTTCTTGAGTCCCTATATTAATTCTAATTTCCACTTGTTAGGTTCGTCTCCTTTAAAGCAATCTTTTCTCTCAATGAACCTTCATATCCACTCATATAACTCCACATGGAACGAGCCGAAGAAGATTTTGTATTGATATTAAAAAATATACTTCTCCAACCACCTCCTAGTTGATAGATAAGGGATTCTATTTTCTTGTTCTGCAAATTCTCGTTCCTTCTATTCTACCCAATATTGGATTTCTTTCTTCGACGGATTCCACATAAACATCCCTCAAACAGATCCTGGTCCCGACAACAGAACCATTTGTTGTCTTAGGTTGGGATAACCCAGGTTCAAATTTTACTACTCACCAACAAAACCCTTAACCACTTGCTCGACAAACGACCTGCAATCAAATCAAAGTCTCACCAAAAGTGATTATGGGAGGTTGCAGAACCAATTTTCTACAGCCTAAGGGATACTGCATTGTGGCACTCTTTTATATTCTTATGCTTTAACACTTAATACTTTGCATTCACAAAATACTTCTCACTTATACTTTAATTTACAGGATTACATTTATCACTTAAACATATCATAAACATTCATAAACTTTATAGTACTGAAATAAAGGGTAGATATTAAACAAATAAACACATGTAGACACATATTTTCCCGTGGTTCATACCAATGTGGGACTACATCCACAAAATTGTTGCTTATAATATAGAATTTGTAAAAAGAATAGTTCTTGACCTACGCACTCAATTGCATGTCATATGCACACTCAGCTACAGACTTAGGCCTCTACGCACTCAGCTGCGGAGCCTTTCCTTCGCCACAAAACCCGATCACAAAGATTCAACCATTCAATACGTTACATGATCCTAAGATGATCCTCTTATTCATTATTGATCCCTATATATAATATTACATGATGGATTACATTGCTACATTACCATGGACCTGATACCGTGGTTTCTAAAAACAAGGGACTATGGTCCAAAACCATCAATTTTTACAATATTTTATGCTTTTTACAAAAATGGAGGGGCTTCACCTTGAAGCCCCTCTGCTGCATGGTGACTTTGTTGCACGATCGTCGTTGTGGTCTGCTACTCTCTCGCATTTTATATTGCGCTCTTTATCCCTAAAATTCGGCTTCCTTGCCCAAAATTTGGACAAGTTGGGTTGCGCCGCCTAACATTGTGTAATAGAAACATCATAGACATGTTCTTGTGGATTAACAGACTATTTTTCTTCTTCCTACTCTACTTCGACTGTTGGTTCTTGTATAATAGAAATTTCATCAATAGGTTCTTGTGGAATACAAGGTTGAAATTCTTTGTCCTGTTCCCCCACTTGTACTCCAACTGAAATAGTAATAGTCTACATGATGTTAGCCTCCTTAGAGATTTGTTGGCAACCCTTACAAAGTTTTTCTAAGATAGTAGATGATTCCATTTCTACAACCTCTGCCAACATATCCAATCTAGTTCCATTCTTAAAATCAAGTTGCTCTTTAACCAAGGCAAGTTGATTCTTTAACTCCTCATTTTCCTTTCTTAGATTTTCAATTTGAATGAGAGGGTCAAACTTCCTCTTACCTGGTTAAGTAACAACCTCTTGTTCTTTTGTCTGCTCTTCTGTTATTGGTCCTTCTATCTCTTGTTGTTTCTCTGGCACTTGTTCAGGATCCGGTGAGATTTTGTATGGAAAGGATGATTATTAGGATCGTATTGGAGCTCTCCTTTGGAAAAAATAATAAAAAAACTTTGATCTATATTTTTTCTCAGAGACATGTTTCTCTTGTAGCAATTCTAGACTTTCCTGTAGCACTTTCGGAATTTTGAAGAAAACCTATGGAAAATGAGGAATATGAGATGGATGGTGTTGGAAATGATATAAGGGAATGGAAAATGATACAAGGATACAACCTGGGGAAACCTAGAGACAATTTGTGTTGATTACTTGAAATAAGTGCCATATTATAACCTTTCTTTCTGATTTTTGCAGTATGTTCATTTTGGTTGACCTGATTGCTTCTTCTTCTTCTGTTGTATGATGAATTGTTCTTGCATAAAAATCAATTTGAGAGATGATGAAAATTCAATAATTTTTTTTTTTTTTTTTTTTTGCCTCAATGGCTGCCTTATGAGGTTTTCAGCTAGAGAACCTGCTTTAGGCACCTCATAATTAGCGGTTTTACTCTAGAGATTTATTCTTTTTTTTTTTTCAAACTCAATGACTACCTTCTAGAGGCTTTCAACCAATAAGCATGTATCAAGTGCCTCAAAGGAGGTTTTCAATTAAGACTGTTATTTTTCTTTTTTCTTTATTCGATGTTGGTCAAGAGATGGATGGATTGAGAGAACTAGTGCTCTCAATAACATTTAGTTACTTACTTATTGAAACTATAAATTCAACCCTAAAAAGGGTTTCTTGTAAACTTTTAATATGTAACCATTCACTAATAGTGGGATTTGCTCCTAATTTATGGTTTTGATCCTAACAGAGTCATTGTCATATAAGTTTTCCACCAGTTAAGATCCCAAACGTTTGGTTGTGAACTTTCCTTTAAATTCCTTGAACCTAGATTCAGACAAGCGAGCCCAATCACCCTCTTGGAAGTCTCTAGTTTTGATGTGTCTATCATGCCCGATTTTTCTTTGTAGCTGCATGAAACTAGGCCTACATAATGTACTCATCCAAGGAATTTAATTATTGTATCCCTTCAGTTTACACATTAGTAAAATCCATTTATAATTGAGATTACATCCTCAAATTTTTTTATTTAAATTGAATTGATAAAAAAACGTTCTTTCCATAAACTAGCTCATAGGGAGTGAAACCAATGGTGGTTTGCAAAGTAGTATTGTAGGCCCAAGTAGCCTCATCAAGACTTTCTTCCCAACAATTATTTTTTCCACTAATTACGCTAGTAAGAGTTCTATCTAAGGATCTATTGGTGATCTCTACCTACCCATTTTCTTGTGGGTAGTAGGGAGAGGAATCCTGATGGCGAATGTGGTGTTGCTTCATTACCCACTCAATCCTTCCTTGTAGTCTTTCCCATTCTTGGGCACTCATTGTTATAGACATTTTTGTGCCTTACAGCTCTAAGCATGAAATGTCCATAATCCAAGGGATCCAAAGTCCCTAAAAATGTTGTTCCTGCCCCTAAAGGAACAAGGTCAACCAATGACAGCTTCTCCCATAAGTTCTCCACCAGAAACTGCTCAAAACTAGTCAAATCAGGATCAATTCAGAAGCTCCACTAGCTGCCTGCGTTGCAAAGCACCCAAATACACTGTCTAGGTGCATTGCAACGCACTTGAATGCACTACCCAGGTGCGTTGAGCGGGAAATGACAAGTGGCAAAGTCATTCAACGAGGTGGAGAGACAATGGAAGCTTCCAGAATCTTCTCCAATGACACTTGCCTCACTGAATTCGACCAGTGATGAGTAAGAGGCTCTCAGTCTCCAAGTGGAAGCAAGAACTGACAGAGAGAAGCCACAAGTCAAAACATAAGCTGACTCATCCTCTCTGCTTACATCTATATATGGATCCCTCATCCCAGAGATCCAGAGGCTGGAATTTTGTACTTTGCAGAGAATTGCTGTTGGTTTGAGATTGAGATTAGTACATTGGGTGATTTATGCTTTGTTGGAGGTGAGGAAGGGATTCCTTTGCTGGGAGGTAGATGCTGGATCGGGACTCACTTGGTTGTATCTCCTCTTGGACTTTCTTATCATATCAATAAAACTATTTGAGTTTCTTCTACATGCTTGTATATCAGTGATGTTTTGTTATATTTGCATGTTTAGCTTAATCTGATCCTGAGCTTTTTATGAATGTAAATCTATATCTTCGTGTAGTTTCTCTCTTCTGTGATCTTGCAGGAATTTAGTGAAGCTGGGCCAGTAAGGGAGCAGGCAGCGGGAAGCGAACAAAGGGAAGAGCGATTGGATCAACAAACTAGCGAAAGACACAGGTTAGTTACATCCTTCCTCTTCATTTACATTTCATAAAGAAGAATACTCAAGCAGTTTTCCTTGTTTGTTGCTAAGGCACTGTCACACCTTAGAGTGGGATAGGGGCGTTCTGAATAGATACTTTTCCCAACAACAAATTGGCGACTCCACTGGGGAACGTATCTAGTTAGTTTATTTGTGTTTCTATTGTTGTTCTTCTCATAAACTTAGGAGTAGCGAATCGAACTGCATTTGCCATTTACAAATGCAAAGTATAGATCTGCCACTCTATTCCACTCACTGGGCCTGTTTATGATCTGAACAACTGATCCACAAATGCTCTAACTGCCCTTTGTGATAGCTCTTAGTCCTCCTTTAAATCATCCTTCTAATTGTACCTTATTGATAGCTTTTATCCGGCCAAAAACCATAGATTAAACTGCAAACCGTGACCCAGAACCCAGAGAAAATTCTCGTTTCTGCTTCAGCGCAGGCTCTGTGAAGAGGTTCTGCATTTCAACGCAGGTCCCGAGAGGGCTACCTGCGCTGCAATTCAGTTTCTCTGTGCAACAGGTGCGCTGATCAGCCTTTGCCCTGTGCAGCTGTGGTTCTTTGCTTCATTTTGTTCAGTTTTATCTCTGATTTTTGCAGCCTGTTATCAGTGTGTGTACCTATCTGAAAACCCCTTTTCTTTGCCTTAATTCCGCCTCAGTTGTATAAAAGAAACTGTATTTGTTTTTGTGTATTTGTTACATCATTTACAGTTTCCCATTACAAAAGTAAACTAGTCATACTGTCACCCTTAGATCTAGACCTGTCGTAAGTGTCGTTTTGATCTTAGGAGTAAATTTGTTTGCTGTTGACAGTTGATTGCGCTTTTACTTTTGTCTTTTGGTTTGAATTTGTGAATTTCTAGTGTCGAAACAAGTGTTTACTTCAAAATCATAAAGTGTCGTAATCGTCTTTTTGATTTCAAAAAGAAACTTGTTTGTGTTTTCACTTGAAATCGAATTCAAATTTGTACAACAACTTTCTTTTTAGGCATCAATATTAAGAAAGTGAAAACAAATACATGCACATGTGCATTTGCATATTGATAGTTTGTATGGTTTGATTTAGGAAAAGTGCATTTACAGTGTGCTCTTTTCTCTTTGAGAAAAGATTGTGTCTTTCTTTTCCCCTTGTAGCTAGGATTTTCATTGTTGAAAAGAGATAAATGCTTGCTTATCATCTTTAGATTGCATTTAGGAATTTCATCTACATCTCGTGGTGATCCAAAAAGGCAAACTTCTAAGAAAGATCAACCTAAAATAAATTGAATGAACTTAACAACGCTTTGTAACTTAACGCACAACATAGAGGTCTAGGCTAGAGACGTGTTCTGGCGTCGTAAAACCTGGTGACTGTCGGCCTCACTGATGGTTGGGTGATTCCTCCTGAGAGACGATAAGTGCCAGTACGGATTGTGCTCCCACGTATTGTCGAGTATATATTGGGAGACCCCTATAGGCATAAAACCTTTTATCCATAGGAAGCCGTGTCAGCCGCCCTACTGATCGCAATGCACCGAACACAGCATTCGGGAAGATTGACCGCCCGTACCCTAAAAAGTATTCTGCGGTTTTGCGATTGGTTTGGCACACCCTCTATCTAGAACTCCAGAGCAGTCCCTTTCGTTCCTTTTTAGACTCCTTAACGGAAAAGGTCCATCTGAGCACTTGTCACTTCAGGCTCATTAAAAATCGAAGGAGACTAGAGTCATCTTTTGCTTTTTCTCGACTCTTTAAAATTGAAAAAGCAAGTTGTGTCCAAGCATCGTTAAAAATTTATTTTAAACGGAATATTCATACCCTTTTTCCTGCGTTGATCTTTAGGTTGAGAAAATGGAGCCTACCAACCAAGGAATTCCCCTTAGTGGAAATCCTAGTCCCTTCTCCTCTTGGGGAGATGTTAGTGCGCCCCATATGGCCACATTGTCGCTTCCAGGACTAACAATTGGCTTGCCGGTCTGGCTCTTCTCAACCAATGTCGTTCAGAACACCACTATTCCTAAACAATCGAATCAGCAGTTAGACCAGTCCAGAGTTACCCACCAACCTTCTACCTCCTCTAATTCTTCCTCTCCTCCTCCCTCTTCGCTTGATGGGGCTGGCAAAGCCAAAAGTCAAGTTCCTAAGGAGAAGAAGGAAAAGAAGAAGAAAGAGAAGAAGAAGAAGGAGCCAAAAGCGACTGGGGGCAAACGAGTGTCGTCTAACGAAAATCCACACACAACACTGACTAGGCCTAAATCGCCATGTGTCATTTGCAAGGGAGACCACTTTCACAGAGATTGTCCCTGCATCCCTCGGATACTAAGGGACTGGTCTCCCCGTTTGCACAATCCGGTGGCGTCAACCTCTGATAGCCATGTTGAAAGCACACCGTCAACTAGCGAAAGTGAAGTCCCAGGACAAAAAGGGAGAGCTAGATCTCCCTGTAAACTGTGCGAAGGCAATCACGCCATCCACCGTTGTCCCTTCTTAGACGAAGCTAAAAGAGTTTTGGATGATCGTCCGGTTTCACCGTTACGACTTCCTCTTGGATATAAAAAACTCTTGCCGAGTCCTTCGTTAGTTGAGAATCCAGCTGGCCCGCTCAAGTGGTCAGCTGAAGCGCCTGTCATTGAAGATGAACCGGCTGAATCCATACCCGACGAAAGTCAAAAGGTCAAGGCGGCAGTTGACCCGGTCTTGCCTTCAGAGGATTTATCTTCGAATGATACAGTCACTGAGGAGAATAAGGATGACACCGTCCAAATTCTCTTCATCAACACAGACTCCGACGAACACGGGGGCAACCTACCCATTCCTTTATCGCAGGAAGGAAGTTCGTCAGAGCCGTACCCGGCCGTCTACTCGGTCCCACCTCCAAGCAACCTAGTTGTCTCCTTCGACTGGAATCAACTAGGCAGACCCCGTTTACCAGCAAGCATACCATTCCGAATTATCGTTCAAATATACAGAATGGTTATGGCTGGCACCATCATTGATGAGGGGGCATCTGTGAGTATCCTTTCCTCTACTTCTTGGAAAGCGCTTGGTTCGCCATCGCTTTTGCTTGAGATGAGAAATCTGACAGGCTTTGATAAAGGAACCAGTCGACCTTTAGGGATCCTCCCCAATGTGCCCATAACATTGAAAGGGAAGACCGTTCAAATGAACATGATGGTCGTTCAAGGACCCTTGGATTATAACCTACTCCTTGGACGAGACTATATTTATTGCATGGGAGCCATCGTCTCCTCACTCTTTAGAGTAATGTGTTTTCTACACGAAGGAAGAGTGGTCAAGCTCGTGGACCAGCTTTCATTTCCCGGATCACGCATCGCAAATAGTCATATACCATCCCTAAATGGTCTCTTCACGAAAGAAATGTCTCGACCCACGGTCCGTCCTCCCGATGAGCGCGAGTAATTCGGAGGGATATGACTGGAACCCAGGGGGCATGCGTCCTGGTCTGCTTCGGCAGGAAAACTTCGGGTATAGGGTAGGTTTCCGCGGGAGAATATGACTAGTCTGTACCCCGTCCATGATTGGAAGAGGGGTTATTCTAGAATAAGATTCTCTTGTCAAAGTTATGTGTGTGGCGCTCGTTGTCACTCACCTTTGTTATCTCGGTAGACATCGCCAGAGAAGTGTTTTGTTTACGCTGTAAATAGAACAATCTTTGGGTAGCCTGTAAGAGGTAATACCCTTCCTGATAAAACAAATGTTTTGTCAGCTTGAATAAAGGGTGACCCTTCCTGATAAAACGAATGTTTTGTCAGCTCGAATAGAGGGAGACCTCGAAACTCTGTTTTATACCTGGGGGCATGCAAACCTTGTTGGAGTGCAAGCAAAGAGCAATTATTTATCTGTTTTTTGGATTAGTCGTTTCCTAACTTGCATAAAGGAAGGAAGTGGGGCAAAAATCTAAATGTTTCCATTTTATATGAGACATTCTTATCATATGACTGGATTATCGAGCAGTTTTAGCGCATAGTTCATGCTCGTTAAAAAATAAACATAAGATCGAGCAAGTGTTTCAACCCGCGTTTAAGCTCGTTAAAAAATGAACTATCCTCCGGTAAATAACCACCGTGAATGTAACATTATCAGCCATTAAAGCCTTGGTCGTGTTTGCACCGTCACCTCCACTTTTCCATTGGCCGATCATTCACCTCCATTTGATTGTTTACCCATTTTGAGGAACAGCTGCGAAGAGTGATTTCACTAGCCATCCTTGTGACACTGCCGTGATTGGAAAATTCCAACCCTTACCTGGAATCAGCTGCTACCCATTTTATCACTCGTTCCTCAAAAGACGAGTCTTCTTTAAGCTCTTTTCATTTGACTCGTAAAATATGAAAAGATTGCCGAGTTTTGGCCTTCCAGCTCGTTAAAGCGACAGGAAGTGCTATCCCTCCTCTAGATTTTAATCTTTTTGGACCTGAGGGATTATTGCACAAAAAGATCGAGCGCTTGTTTTGTTCGGCTCGTTAAAACTATCGAAAATTCATCCCTTCTGTATTGTTTTATACTTTTTCGGACTTAAGGGATTAGATGACGAAAAAGGAACTCCGGAGTTAACTTTACGTACCTTTTCAGACTCTCTAAAAATGAAAAGGACCGAGTTATCTTTGTCGTTAGACTCGTTAAAAAGATTAATAGCGACAAACTTGTCTTTAGACGAGAACGAGTTTCACTATCGCTAGGCTCGTTAAAACATAGCGATGGGTTTGCCCGAAGGGAAAATTATAGAACAAGCATATGTTATCCTCCTCAAGCTTGACAAAAATAAAGAGGTACTGGTCAGCAATGACTGGGGAAAAATTGGGAAGAAACTCAAAGAACCTTTATTGGTAGCAAGTCGCTCTTGAACATGACACTTCCACTCCGTGCCTGAGTCGGGTTGGGTTGTTTCATTCACCGGTCACATCACCATGGTCTCGCCATACCATCCACCTTTGGGGTAAATGCTACCAATCCATCATATAAATGTCGCCGATATGTTCAAGAGAAGTCATCCAGAGAAGTCACCCGTGTCCCATCCACTGCCATACATTATACTTCATTCTTTCATGACCGCCACCCTGAACCATATATCATCAGATCATTTTCACCTCCATCAAAATCATTTGCTTCGTTCCGTGTCATTGATGTGGGATTCATTAAGGCCCTCCTGTGACGGATCGCTTCTTGTCGACATCAGCTCATTATCCAAGAAGTTGATCTAGGATCACCCCCTTCAGTACTTTGAAGCTTGCATGCCTCAATGGCAAGTTTCTCACTTCCGGCGACAGGTATACATCAATGACCTTCGACCGAAAGATTTTGCGTGGTGTTCGACGCCAAGTCCTTTATTCACACCACGTGAATTGTACTGCAGTACCTTGAGGGTCATCATCCTTATCGGTGATTCCTCTCGCGCTTGTTAACAGTTTACATCATTGACTGGTAATCAAGCGATGTCTTTCCATGTTCGACTTCAAAACATTTCTCACATGGATCGACTTGTACTTAGAGTGAAGATCGGACGAGATTGAAGACCCCGGATCTAGTTTCATCCATCCGGGCTGCGATATATATTCGGGAAAAATAAAGACATTGACATGTACAACATTGCAGAACAGATAATCATCCTACCAAAAGGATGATGATTTCATCAGAATCATCAGTCTATCATCAGACGATTGTCTGTCCTATGTACATAAAAATGAATTTATAACGCTGAGCATGGGAATGCCCGCCTCAGCTAGATCATGAAAACAGTATGAAAAATAATGTATTGTATTGTATCTTATTACAGGTCTCCTCCCAGCATTGAAAGAACTTCGGATCCTCCTAATAAAGCATTTCACCCGATAAACGACCTCATACTTTAGGGGGCAACTGTTATAGACATTTTTGTGCATTACAGCTCTAAGCATGAAATTTCCATAATCCAAGGGATCCAAAGTCCCTAAAAATGTTGTTCCTGCCCCTAAAGGAACAAGGTCAACCAATGACAGCTTCTCCCAGAAGTTCTCCACCAGAAACTGCTCAAAACTAGTCAAATCAGGATCAATTCAGAAGCTCCACTAGCTGCCTGCGTTGCAAAGCACCCAAATACACTGTCTAGGTGCGTTGCAATGCACTTGAATGCACTACCCAGGTGCGTTGAGCGGGAAATGACAAGTGGCAAAGTCATTCAACGAGGTGGAGAGACAATGGAAGCTTCCAGAATCTTCTCCAATGACACTTGCCTCACTGAATTCGACCAGTGATGAGTAAGAGGCTCTCAGTCTCCAAGTGGAAGCAAGAACTGACAGAGAGAAGCCACAAGTCAAAACATAAGCTGACTCATCCTCTCTGCTTACATCTATATATGGATCCCTCATCCCAGAGATCCAGAGGCTGGAATTTTGTACTTTGCAGAGAATTGCTGTTGGTTTGAGATTGAGATTAGTACATTGGGTGATTTATGCTTTGTTGGAGGTGAGGAAGGGATTCCTTTGCTGGGAGGTAGATGCTGGATCGGGACTCACTTGGTTGTATCTCCTCTTGGACTTTCTTATCATATCAATAAAACTATTTGAGTTTCTTCTACATGCTTGTATATCAGTGATGTTTTGTAATATTTGCATGTTTAGCTTAATCTGATCCTGAGCTTTTTATGAATGTAAATCTATATCTTCGTGTAGTTTCTCTCTTCTGTGATTTTGCAGGAATTTAGTGAAGCTGGGCCAGTAAGGGAGCAGGCAGCGGGAAGCGAACAAAGGGAAGAGCGATTGGATCAACAAACTAGCGAAAGACACAGGTTAGTTACATCCTTCCTCTTCATTTACATTTCATAAAGAAGAATACTCAAGCAATTTTCCTTGTTTGTTGCTAAGGCACTGTCACACCTTAGAGTGGGATAGGGGCGTTCTGAATAGATACTTTTCCCAACAACAATCATCACATTCTATAGTATATTTATGGCCATCCTTATGAAGATTTGGCCAGAAGTATCTTGCTTGCAAGATCATGTAGGATGTCCTCCTTGTAGAAAAATGACCTCAACAAGGTCCATCATGACAAGCTGATAGGATATCATATACCTCATCCTCCTTCACACATCTTCTTAAAACCATTTTAGGTCTCGACTTGAAAAGGCATCCACCAATCCAAGTATAAGAGGAACTTTGTCTAATGATATTGCATTTATCTCTTGAAGAAAAGTGACGAGGGAGTTGGCCAATGGCTATATGGTTGGAAATATTAGAAAACCATGGAGAAAGAAGTGAGATGGAAAGAATATAATCATTTGGAATTTAGTCACCAACCAACCGTTCATCTGCAAAAAAGGGTTAATCTTGACCAGAAATATGCAACACCATTTTCTTTTCCTAGTTTGTCAACAATGGTTAAATGAAACTAATATGAAAACAATTCCCACCTGATTATCCTAGCAACTACATTTGGTTTATTCATCAAATATTTAATTGTTTCATGGTAAGTATGTACAAAGACTTTGTAGCCAATAATATAATGTCTAAACTTATTTAAAGAATGTACAACAACAAGGAATTCTTTTTCAGTTATTGTGTAATTCAATTCGACCTTTGACAAATTATTACCCTCAAGTTGACCTTATAAAGCTGCTCCAATTTCCCTATCTAATGCATCCTTTGGAGAAATTTTGAGGTCAAATACGGGCCTCAAAACAAAAATGTATAACCAAAATCAACTTTAAAAGAACCAATATAATTGATGATGATGATGTCGACAATTGGGGATGATTCACCTTTTCTCGAGTAAAAAGGTAAGATGATAAAAATAAAATGAAAAAACTACTTTTCAACTTGTATTTTCAACTTATCTCCCTATAAGTTTACTCAAACTTCCAGCGGGAGCACTCGTTGGATGCAAAATTTAATTCCACATCCAAGGAGTGCCCATGTTGATTGAAATCACGTTTTCCATGCATTTCTCATCTGTTGTGTAGCAGGATCCATCGAAAATATTCAACATGGGTGCTCCTTGGATGGGAAATTAAATTCCACATCCTACGAGCGCTCCTACTTGAAATTTGAGTAAAATCGTAGGAAGACGAATTGAAAATACAAGTTGAAAAGTAGTTTTTTCTTTTTTCGCTTCAAAATTTGATGAGGTAATCTAATATTATTTTATTGTTTCCATTATTACTTTATAATTTTCCTTAGGAGGCCCATTCTAGACCTAAAAATTTCTCTAATGTGTGTGAATGTGAATGTTGAGTATGGAGCATGATTGTTTAGAGGTCTTTGTTTCAGCCGGATGTATACCCTAGGAACTTTGTACACCCCTCCATGCGGGGGGGGGGGGGGTGGAGGGGGGGGGTTGCGGGGGGGCCGGGGGCCAACGGTCCCCCGAGGGGTGGGGGGGGGGGGGGGGGGGGGGGGGGGCAGTGCCCCCAAAGCTAAAAACAGATGTAAAACTGCCTTGTAAAAGTATAGTAATTTCTAGTCATTCTGGGCTGTTCATTAGGCGGATGATCTGATGGTAGAACTTATGTTTAGTTTAGGGTTTTTTTCCCTAGAAGGAAACCCCTCTCTTTGTATGAGGGCATTTTATTTGAGGTTGTGTAATAGATGTGTATTCTCCGGAGCGAGAAACAGAGAGGTGAGACTGTGAGAGAAAACAGAGGATATTACAACAGATTTGTTGTAGGTTGTGTCTCTTCATTTTGCTGGATAATAGAAAGGAAGGACTGGTTGTTCGGGGTGGACGTAGCCCAAACTGGGTGAACCATGTATATATGTGTCTCTCTAGCTTTATGCATTTTCTGTGTTTATATTTCTGCAATATTTTATGTGTTCCATTGCTCCGTAATATATAATTTTCTAACAACTGGTATAAGAGCCAAAGGTCTATTTGGTTGATAAACTTGCAGGAAAGAAGGGTTCCTCGTTCAAGTGGGAGCAATGGCGGAAGATGGTAAGTTTAGGGTTGAGAAATTTAACGGCCAAAACTTCTCGTTGTGGAAGATGCAGATGGAAGATTATTTGTATTAGAAAGATCTATACCTACCATTGGGCGGAAAAACAAAGATGCTGACGGGTATGACAGATGAAGAATGGAACATTTTCGATAGAAAGGCACTCGGAATAATACGGTTGTGCCTCACAGCATCGGTTGCCTTCAACATTTCGAAGGAAACAACAACAAAGGGTTTGATTAAGGTGTTGGAGAAACTATATGAAAAACCTTCAGCCTCAAACAAGGCATTTCTTATGAAACGGTTATTTAATATGAATATGTCGGAAGGTGGATCTGTTGCAGACCATTTAAATGATTTTAATACTGTTCCAAGTCATTTATGCTCTATAGGGGTAAACTTTGATGATGAAGTTAAAGCTCTGTTGTTCTTATGCTCATTACTAGAAAGTTGGAATGGTTTAGTGATGGCCATTGGTAACTCTGTTTCTAGATCTAGTACTTTAAAGTTTGATGATGTTGTCGGTGCTATCTTTAGCGAGGAAATGCGATGGAAAAGCTTCGGTGAGACATCGGGTAATGATTTGAGTGCAGAGTCTAGGGGAAGAAAAATGGAAAGAGGAAGGAGCTCATGATATCGCAGTAAATCAAGGAAAGGCAGATCTAAGTCCAGATCGGGGATAGGGTGCTGGAAATGCGGAAAGAAAGGACACCTAAATAAAGACTGTAGATCTCGGAAGGGAAAAGAAGGAGATGCACAACAAGAAAACAATCATGAAGCAAATGTGATAGGTGAGGTGTTACAAGATTCTTTGATTCTTTCTTTCGAAAATATTACTGATTCTTGGGTGGTAGATTTAGGGGCCTCATTCCATGCTACACCTGATAAGAAATACTTTCATGACTATGTTCAAGGAGATTTTGGACAAGTCCGTTTGGGTGATGATAAACGCTGTAAAATTGTTGGAATGGGTAAGGTTCTTGTAAAACAGCAGAATGGAAACCAATGGCTACTAAAGGATGTAAGGCATGTTCCAGATCTAAAGAAAAATCTGATTTCAACAGGGCAGTTAGGCAGTGAAGGTTGTGTGACAACTTTCACAGATAAAGCTTGGAAGGTCACCAAAGGAGCCCTGGTAATAGAAAAAGGTGAAAAGGTTGGTACATTGTATTTATGCAATTGTATTTCTAACTCTGTTAATGCTTTAACTTCCAAAGGAGCAGATGCAACATTATGGCATCATAGGCTCGGACACATGAGTGAAAAGGGGATGAAGATTCTTCACTCAAGGAATTTGTTGCCGGGTTTGAAGAATGTTGATTTGGACTTCTGTGAGAATTGCATTTATGGAAAACATAAGAGAGTCAGATTTCTCAGAGTTGGGAAAGAAAATAAGAGCGAAAAATTAGAGCTTGTACATACAGATGTACGGGGACCTTCTCAGGTATCATCTCTCGGTGGCTCTCATTATTATGTTACTTTTATTGATGATGCAACTAGAAAAACTTGGATTTATTGTATTAAGAATAAATCTGATGTATTCGATACTTTCAAGAAATGGAAAGCTTTGGTTGACATTGAGACAGGAAAGAAATTGAAGTGTCTTAGATCAGACAATGGAGGTGAATATTGCAGCAAAGAGTTTGATACGTACTGTTCAGAGCATGGAATTCGTAGAGAGAAGACAGTTCCAAGAACACCACAAAAAAATGGTGTGTCAGAAAGGATGAACAGAACAATCATGGAGCGTGCAAGGTGCATGAGATTGCATGCAGGATTGCCTTTACAGTTTTGGGCAGATGCTGTAGATACTTCTGTTTATCTAATAAACATAGGGCCTTCAATTTCCTTGGATGGTGGTGTTCCAGAGGAAGCATGGACAGGTAAAAAGGTAAAATACTCTTTTTTAAAGCCTTTTGATTGTTAGGCCTTTGTCCATATTGATAAAGAAAATAGAACAAAGCTTGAGGCAAAGTCAAAGAAATGTACCTTTATTGGATATGGTGTTAATGATTTTGGTTATCGCTTATATGATTACGAAAATAAAAAAATCATTAGGAGCAGAGATGTAATATTCAATGAAAAGGTCTTGTATAAGAATCAATTGTAGGAAAAGAAACAGGAAAAAGAGAACAAGGAATACGAAGTTCTTGATGAAATCACTGAAAAAGTAAAGGTGCCTGAAAATAATAATAATCAACAACCACAACAACAACAACCACCACAACAGCAACATGCACCCCAAACACCTGAAAGTGGTGTTAGAAGATCTAACAGGATAAGTAGACCCCCTGAATGATACTCTCCTTCATTATATTATTTGTTGTTGACTGATTCTGGTGAAACCGAATGTTATGAAGAAGCAATGCAGGTTGAAAGAAGGAAGAAGTGGGAGGTAGCCATGGAAGAAGAGATGGACTCCTTAATGCATAACCAGAGTTGGGACTTAGTCAGGTTACCTGCAAGAAAAACTACATTGAAGAATAAATGGGTTTACAGGCTGAAGGAAGAAGATGGAGGAAAACAGAGGTACAAAGCTAGACTTGTGGTGAAGGGGTTTGCACAGAAGAAAGGTATTGATTTTGATGAAATATTTTCTCCTGTTGTTAAAATGACTTCAATCAGAACTATTTTAAGTCTAGTAGCAGTAGAAGATTTGCATCTTGAGCAGTTAGATGTAAAGACAGGCTTTCTCCATGGGGATTTGGAGGAAGAGATATATATGCAGCAACCACAAGGATATGAAGTGAAAGGGAAGGAGAAACTAGTGTGCAGGTTGAAGAAGAGCTTGTATGGCTTAAAATAGGCTCCAAGGCAGTGGTATCTAAAATTTGACAAGTTTATGTTTGAACAAGGTTATACTAGATGTCACTCTGATCATTGTGTTTATCTGAAAAAGCAAAATGATGGCAGCTATATTATATTGTTATTGTATGTAGATGACATGCTTGTTGCAGGGTCTAACATGCAAGAAATAAATGTGCTCAAAAGAAAATTGGAAAATTCATTTGCAATGAAGGATTTGGGAGCTGCAAAACAAATCCTTGGTATGAGAATAACTAGAGATAGGAAAAATCGTAAATTAACGTTGTCTTAGAATGAGTACATACAAAAGGTGTTGAAAAGATTTATTATGCACAGTGAAAAACCAGTTAGTACACCTTTTGCTAGCCATTTCAAATTTAGTAAGGAAATGTGCCCAAAGACCCAAGAAGGCATGGATTATATGTCTAAAGTTCCATATGCATCAACAGTTGGAAGCTTAATGTATGCAATGGTCTGCACAAGGCCTCATATTGCACATGCAGCGGGAGTTGTAAGCAGGTACATGAACAATCCAGGAAAGGAACATTGGATGGTAGTGAAATGGATTCTAAGATATTTGAAAGGTACCACAAATCAAGCATTGTGCTTTGGTGGTTCAAACATTTCTCTACAGGGATATGTTGATGCAGATATGGCACGTGACAAAGATAACAGGAGGAGCACTAGAGGATATGTATTTACTATTGGTGGAACAACTGTCAGTTGGGTTTCAAAAATCCAAAGTGTTGTTGCACTTTCAACAGTAGAAGCAGAGTATGTTTCTGCTACAGAGGGTAGTAAAGAAATGATTTGGTTACAAAGGTTTATGGGTGAATTAGGTAAGGAGCATGACATGGGCACGTTATACAGAGATAGCCAAAGTGCAATTCATCTTGCAAAGAACTCAGCATTTCATTCCAAGACTAAACACATACAGCTCAAGTACCATTTCATACGATCAGTGTTGGAAGATGGAGAGTTGAAGCTGGAAAAGATACACACTAGCCAGAATCTTGCAAATATGCTAACAAAAGTTGTAACCAGGGAGAAACTGAGAATATGCTCAGTTTCAATTGGTCTTCAAGGATGACAATGAAGATGAGAAACAACCAGGTCCAAAGAGGAGTCATTGTCCAACAAATGAAGCAGCGGTGGAGTTGCTACAATCATTCTCCAAGTGGGAGATTGTTGAGTATGGAGCATGATTGTTTAGAGGTCTTTGTTTCAGCTGGATGTATACCCCAGGAAGTTTGTACACCCCTCCACGCAGGGGGTGCGGGGGGGACTTGTCCCCCCTGGGGTCTGGGGGGGCCGATCCCCCCCGACTGGGGGGTCTGGGGGCCAGCGGTCCCCCAGCAGGGGTTTCGGGGGCAGTGCCCCCGAAGCAAAAAACAGATGTAAAATTTCCTTGTAAAAGTATAGTAATTTCTAGTCAATCTGGGCCGTTCATTAGGCGGATGATCTGACGGTATAACTTATGTTTAGTTTAGGGTTTTTTTCCCTAGAAGGCAACCCCTCTCTTTGTATGAGGGCATTGTATTTGAGGTTGTGTAATAGATGTGTATTCTACAGAGTGAGAAATAGAGAGGTGAGACTGTGAGAGAAAACAGAGGATATTACAGCGGATCTACTGTAGGTTGTGTCTCTTCATTTTGCTGGATAATAGAAAGGAAGGACTGGTTTGTGAACGTAGCCAAAACTGGGTGAACCACGTATATCTGTGTCTCTCTGGCTTTATGCATTTTTTGTGTTTATATTTTTGCAATATTTTATGTGTTCCATTGCTCCGTAATATATAATTTTCTAATAGTGAAAGGGAAAGATGAAACTAGGACCTTTAAGAACATGTGTTGTTATTAAATTTTCCTTTATGCTCTCAAATGATTTTTGACATGGATTTTTCGAACAAAACTCAACATCTTTGGTTAGCAAGGAAAACAAAGGAGAGGAAATTTTACTAAAATCATTCATAAGCCTTCTATAGTATCCCGAAAGATCTAATAAACTTATGACATCTCTTTATTTTTGAGGTATAGGAAGGTGGTTGGTGATTTCTAACTTACTAGGATCCATTTGAATCCCTTTTAAGGAGAGGAAATGTCATAGAACAACTCCCTCATTCATTAGGAACACAAAACGTTCATAGATTAAGGAGAGGTTCATCCCCACATATTTGGAAATATATTTCTAAGATTGGAGAGAGATTCTTGAAAGTCATTCCCATATGGTGTGAAGTCATCCATGTAAATTTCTATTGAATCATATAGAAGATCATAAAATGTGCTTAGCACAACCCTTTGGAAAGTGGGAGGGGGATTACATAAGCTAAATGGAAGGATGTTATAAGAAAAATCCCTCCAAGGACAAGTGAAAGTGGTCTTATCTTGATATTTAGGGGATCTAATTATACCCACTAAACCCATCCATGAAGGAAAATATATTTTTCTTGACAAGAACATCAAGGACTTGGTCTATGAAGAGAAAGGGAAAATGATGTTTTCTTCTGGCTTTATTAAGTTCCCTATAATCAACACAAATTCTCCATTTTCTATTCTTTTTGGGAATAATAACCAAAGGATATACCCATTCATTATCTGAAATTGGATAGATGAATCCTACATCAAGTACTTTATGCAATTTTCTTTAACAATGCCCTTTAAAGAAAGATTAATTTTCCTTTGATGTTAGTGAATGGGCTTATGATATTCTTTTATGTATATGTGATGGGTGTATAAAAATGGATGTATACTTTTGATACCCTATAATCACATGAAAATGCATTAATGTGTTGCCTCAAGACAATGAGCAATTGATCCTCTTTATTAGCTGAAAGTGAGGAGTTGATATTTAATAGTTTAGAGGGGTTGATTTCCACCATTTTTATGATGTTCTAATTAGAATCAACAATCAATAATTCTTCTCACAAACTATCCTTGGAACAACTAGGTTTTCCTAGGGATAACCCCTCTTTCAGCCCATTAATTTTCATAGCAATAGGATATTGAATTTGCAAAAAAAAATAAAATCAATTAAGTCATCTTCACCAACCTGCTTGCTGCTCAGATATGTTTCTATTGCACACACAAGATAGGGTGACGAAAGGTCACAATCATCATCTTATTATACAACCCATGTATGTAAATCATCTTCAGTGAGACGTTGAGTTGGGGGATATGGTACAAGCTATTTTCGAGACTTTATAAACAGTTTTACTCTAGAGCTTTATTCTCTTTCTATTTCTTTTTTTCCAAACTCAATGACTACCTTCTAGAGGTTTTCAAATAATAAGCATGTCTCAAGTGCCTCAAAGGAGGTTTTCACTTAAGACTATTATTTTTCTTTTTTCTTTATTCTCTGTTGGTCAAGAGATGGATGGATTGAGAGAACTAGTGCTCTCAATAACATTTAGTTAGTTACTTATTGAAATTGTAATTTCAGCCCTAGAAAGGGGCTTCTTGTAAACTTTTAATATGTAACCATTCACTAATAGTGGGATTTGCCCCCAATTTATGGTTTTGATCCTAATCGAGTCATTGTCATATAATTTTTCCACCAGTTAAGATCCCAAACATTTGGTTGTGAACTTTCCTTTAAATTCCTTGAACCTAGATTCAGATAAGAGAGCCCAATCACCCTCTTGGAAGTCTCTAGTTCTGATGCATCTATCATGCCCAATTTTTCTTTGTAGCTGCATGAAACGAGGCCTACATCATGTACTCATCCAAGGAATTTAATTGTTGTATCCCTTCAGTTTATGCATCAGTAAAATCCATTTATAATTGAGATTACATCCTCAATTTTTTTATTTAAACTGAATTGATGAAAAAACGTTCTTTCTATAAACTAGCTCATAGGGAGTGAAACCAATGGTGGTTTTCAAAGTGGTATTGTAAGCCCAAGTAGCCTCATCAATACTTTCTTCCCAACCATTCTTTTTTCCACTAATTACCCTGGAAAGAGTGTTCTCTAAGGATCAGTAAAATCCCATTAGGAGGAGTGGGTAGGCGACATTTATGGCAAAAATATTTGGATATCTGCCGCGAAATATGCATTTATAATCAAGAAATGGAGGGAAGAGTCAGATTTGAATTCGAAATCACCTATAAATCTGGCATGTTGGTCTAGCGAAGAACACTTTGCGTTCTGAAAGTTGTGTATGATCCCTCTTGTTTTCGCTCTATGAATCGATAGACTTGGGAGGATTTAGTTTCAAGCCCGACATTTGTGAAACTAACTGAGTGGAACCAGAAGATTATCTTTGAACAAATGTCTGAGCCAGAAAGTTTCGAAGCCGCTGTCTCTCAAGCGGAAGCCCCTAAAGTTCCATCAATGGAAGACACACCATCCGTGCCTATGACGTTGCAGTCACCTAGGCCAATGCAATATGCTACTAAGGTGAAGTAAAAGAAACCACAACCTATACCGGTGAGGCGGTCAATGAGGAAGAACCCTGCAGAGGTTCGACAAAAAGAGAGGAAGGACAAGGCAAAGCAGTGAAAGGAACTCGTGGATTTGGACACAGAAGAACTCCACGATGGAGTTGAGGAATTGGATGCTGATGAGAGCGAGCCTATCACTAGGCACCCGACGTATATACCTCTACGGAAAGGGAAAGCGAAGTTAATCAAGGACCCAGATTCAGGAAATTTCACGATATCTAGGCCATAATTGTCGGAAGAAGTGGTATTTGAGGACACACACTTTGCGCATATCCCTGTGTTAAAACTAGAGGATTGAGATCTCGTTGATCATGAAAAATTTCTGTATTTGGCCACCAATAAGTACATGACCAAGATTTACTATGAAGATACTCGGGTCACAAGATTGGAACCGATGAAATGGATAAAAGGCGTCGATCAGGCCTGATTGCTACATATGTTGTGTGTGCCACAATTTCACAGGTCAATTATCAATAGTGTCTGTGTGAGCCAATTGCTCACGTTAGTGCACGATGGGTGTTTGTGGTTAGGCGAAGCCATCCCCATAACAGACATGCTGATCCATAGAATTATGAAGTTTCCCTATAAAGGGGTGGATCCAACGAAGGAATTTGGAGGCAAAAAGAAAGGAGAAGGAAATTGCAGATAAAATGAAAAATGAGTATGGACTGGTCAAGAAGTCGCACAGATACTCTATCCGCTCTATTGCAGACCCAGTGGTGCAGTTTTCCGATCAGATTTTGGCTGAGAAGGTAATGAGAAAATGTCGCGCGGATGAGGTTACATCACCAGTAATTTCATTGGCGGCACAGTGTGCAAAGGGGGTGCAATACAACTGGGCACAACACCACTGCAAGGAATTTTTAGCTAATTGTGGCGAAGTGTTATCACTCAGAAATTTTCCCTAGAAGTTATCAGAAGAAGGACAAGGCCGAGGTAACTACAAACCAATCTTTTAAGTATAGGCTCTAGCTAAGCATGACTCAGAGAGGGCTCTCTCTATATGTTTTAGCTTTGTTTTCTGAGATTTTAGGCTAGTTCTTAGAGTTCAAGGGGGTTTGGATTTGTATTGGAAGTTGGATGGTGGAATCCTTAAACAGATGGATAGAATGGTGTCTCTGGCTATTGGGCTATGGAGTCAAAGAAGGGTAGCAGGACTGGTATTAAATCATTAAAGGGAATGTTCAATGGGTAAGCTAGTAGAGTGAAACACAGGTTTTCAGGTCGAATGGATGAAATGATCTTAACTAGGGTGAGAGGGCACTTAAGAATCCTCAAACTAGGACTGAGAGGAGGAACAAAGGATGATCATGAGCAAAGGGCAGTTAAGAATCTTTTACTATAGACCAGAGGGAAACTATCTGAGCTAAGGAGCACTCAAGAATTCCTTAACTTAGATAATTTTAGTAGAAAACATACAAAATGCCTAATAGTCAAAACAGAGTGCAGTGAAGCAAGTTCTGAGATATCATTCCATATTAAGCACTTAGATTTCAGATACATTTAAGATTATGGAAAAAACTTTTAAAGAAAAGTGACAACTCAAAAGAAGATACTTGTTTGTATTTCACACTACACATGAATCCAGTGAAATGTCTTTTCTTTATTCAATAATCCAACTTGCTGGTCCAATAGTGGTATAATAGCTTACAGTCTTTGATCAAGAAAATTATAGAAATGTCTAAGAATCCACCCTACATACTTCGAATTGTGAAGTATTTATACAAAAACTTATTAAAAAATATCTCAAAACAACTTGAGATTTATTTTAGGGAATACAAATATCTTCTTGCAAGAAGATAGAGACAACGAATGAACTGTTTCTTGCTGATGGTTTTGGTCTAAAGTGTAAAAACCAAAATAAATCTCATTAGATTCCACTTAATTTAAAGTGTTATGAGGGCAATTTACTAGAATTGGACGTCTGAGTGGGTTTTCCACGGTTAAATACTTGGAATTGGGCGATTTTCACTGTAACTGGTAGTTGACAAAGGTTTTGCAGGGGTCTGTATGGCTCTGGTATGGATGGATGACTATGTCGAACTGTCAGCAGCTTCTGTGGAGAAATTATGGAGGTTCGTGAGATATTTCGGCAGTTTGCAGGAGTTGCAATGATGTTGTGAGTTCTCAAAGGCAAACACGTGAAAAAAACAAAAAGAGGGGTAATCAGGCTTTTATAGGAAAACAATTAATTTTGGTGGGTTTTTACTAATGGATGAATAGTGGTGGTTTTCGGTTGGAAAGGGGAAGCAGTTTGGGAGGTCCAACGCACCGCTTTTGTGGTGAGGGCGTTATTCGGGAGGGGCCCCCTGTTGAAAAATGGCAACAAGAAATGCTAAAAATAGAAGTGCTAAAAATAGCACTGCTAAAAATAATAGTTTGGGTACTAGTGCTGGATTGGGCAATAGGGAATGAAAAATGGAAGTACTAAAAATAACATTCTATTTTTAGCAGTTCAGGATGGATTCCTATTTTAGTCAGTCCTTGGACTAAAAATAGGAAGTAAAATTCAAATTTGATATTAACAACAGTTTGAAAATTAATTAATTAATTCATCTTGAGTTAATTAGTTAAGGAAAATCAAACTTGAAGTCTATGTGAGGACATGCAACAATTTATCTATTAATTGAGGAATTTATCCATCAATTAAAGAGATAAGGATGAGTTCTAATTTGAGTAGTAATTAGTTGGCTCAGTTAACTGAGTCAAGTCCAGTTATATTTGATTTAAACAGTTTGTTTAAATTAATGTGAGTTCAGTTAGTTAATGCTTGCATGCATGTAACTGCTGCACTTCAGATAACTGAATATTCTCTCATAAATAACTCATGCATGTTAGTTCAGAGAAAGACCTAGTTGAGATCAGAGGAGGGACAATGTACTATTAGTTGGATGGATTTTTCCTATAAAGGAAAATCATCCAAGCAGAAGGATTAAGGTTCCTTGAGGATTGTGTAGTTTTACAGGGTGTGAGATCAGTGTTACACTTGGTAACAGGGGGATCACCCAGGAAAAATTGTGCAAGGAAATAGGATGCTTGGAGGGCAGAGGAGAAGGCTTAGGAGAAGTCTTGATTGCCTGTGAGCATCTAAGAGGATTGCACTGAGAGCTCGCTAATTGTGAGAGCTAAGGCTTTGTGTAATCCTGATGTATTTCCACCTTCATTTGTGAGGATTGTATTGAGAGATGGCTAGCTGTGTGAGAGATAAGGCTTTGTATAAATCCTATGTATGATAATATAGAGAGTGGGGTTTTAGGCTGAGGCTTTCCCCAGGTTATATCTTCTATGTTATGTGTGATTGATTCCTTCTTATCAGTTATATGTGTTCTTATTGATGTTGCTAATATTCGATTAAGCTTCCCCTAAATTGGTTGTAGAAGTAGATCAAGTATTTTGCTTTAGTATATTGCATTATCAGGTGATCTACATGTGGGAATTTCTACACCACCCGATTCCATTCAATGCTTGACACGTAGCGTCGGGGGCCAAGGGGAAAACTGCCTCATCAGGCGGGTAAAGGGCAGACATTGGGTCGGCCTGATATGGATGAGAAGCATTGGATGTAAAGGAGGGACGATCAATGGTGGTCAGGAGATGGGAGTTGCGCATTGATTTAACCATAAAGTTTCGGGAGGGCCCATGGGTCTAATCACGGTGGTATGAGATTATCTTAACCTTTAATCTCATCGGGGCGCTCTAATGCGGGATTAATGGCTAAGACGAGGTTATTAATATATTTTTATGGGATATGGGTAGTAATATAGTTTATAATTAAACTAAGGGGTGGGGTTAATTTATACACAGGAATTAAATATATACGGGAAATTGTTTTTTTTTTGGGATTTTTGTATATATTAATAAAAGTTAGTATAAATTGAAATGAGCGGCGGGGGGGGGGGTGCTTGACTTGGGATAAATGTTACATGGTGGGTTTTTTAATGTAGAACATGTTTGTTATGGTTTTTCCCTAGGCAAAAGACTTAACATTAGGAAAAGGGTTTTTTGGGGTGGGGAGATGAATGAATTGCAAGGGGTTTTTAACACCTTTGTTTCTAAAGTCATCAAGCTAAGGGTCTGGTCCCTCCAGAAGTCAGAGAAATGTTCTGAGCCTCTTTGACTTAAGGAGCTAAAGATATTAATCTTTTATTATGAAGGGGAAGTTAATGACTGATGTAGGGGTTAAAATGAAATATAGGGATGTTAAATGAATCATGTTGTGAGCCATTGTCTTTGCTTATGTACCACTTATGCCTATTTAAAAGATGCATTTGGAAAAATATCATAAGTGCCTTTCATGTAATCACAAGATATTTCTGCAACCTTTCTACTACTTACCCACTTATTCATCCTACCATTTTCTCTTCACTTTATTTGGGTGTATTTAGGCTAGCAAACCCTTATCAATATTTTTCTTTTCTTTACAAAATAAACTATCTAAGTCTAACCTATATCATCCAAGGGCTCAGATTAAACAGTTGAGCTCCTTCTATTTACTCTACCTATCTGATTATCTGCCAAGATTACACTGTTTGGTCATATTTTATTCTCTAGCTATAAACATAAAATTGAAAACATGACATAGCCAAGTTTAAATATTTTGATTATTCATGGATTGTGGCATAAGTAACAAGTTGCACACAATCATTTATTAAGCATAAAGAGTAAATAGTAGTGGCATTTTGACATGCACACTTTCCATGGTCTCTTTTGTCTTTTGGGGTTCATATATTTCATTTTTTGGACCTATTTTCATTCTTTTTGTCTTTTGATTATTCTTTTAGGACATACCCTCTTTACACACACACACACACACACACACACATATATATATATATATATATATTTTTTTTAATATGGAAAACATTTGTAGAAAGCAAAGGTATGTACAATATTACAAGGCTTAATCTCATTCAATCAAAATTATGATTCCTATTGGTATAGGAACCTAACACGAAGCACGGGAGGAAAGCAAGGCATTTCACTATGCCTGGCTCGTGTTGTTAATTGTACTAGTTGCATGGAGACTACCGGAGGATAGTCAGTTCCCTCCGCAGGATGAGGATTCAGAGGAGGCAACGAAGTTCGCTTCATTATGGGTAACGAAGGATCCGGAGAGGATCATAGAGTCAAAAGTATTCTGGATATTGGTCAAGATGGACCTCGGTACAATGATAAGTTAGAGGCCAAGGTTGTCTCCAACCTTGTCTGAGCAGTTGCGGGCCTTTACGGAATTTAAGGCCAATTTTCATAATGTATCTATTCATGCAAGGTGAGACCCTAAGAAGATATGGCACAAGTTGCCATACCTAGTAACAGAGGCTGATGTACAGGAGATTTTGGGGTCACGACCAGCAGAGTGGCGAAAAACCACAGATATTGGCGTAGGTACTAGTAAAGGAGGAGAACACAAGCAACAACGCGGGAGTTGGCGAAGAAGAAGAAGAAATAAGTCACTACTAAAGCAACTGCTGCTAAGGCAACTATTGATAAAGAGTGCGCTGCAAAAGAGGCCACAGTAGAAGTCGAAGCATTGACTTCCCAGCATACTAAAGAGGAGGAACAATCCGAGCTAGAAGGAGGCAGGGGTGATGAGCAGAGCACTCCCTTTAGGCTGACAAAGTGATAAAATGAGACAACTACCGGACCTAGGAAGAAGAAAAAACTAGACAAACAGGCACACGCAGATCCAATGGTCCTCACTGAAGGGGACTTGGATGAGAACGGGGACAAGGTCCGAGATACGACAACGGAACTGTGGAAACAATTTGAGAAATAGTACATGCAGACGCTGGGGAGCGTCTAGAAGGATCTGCGCGAGTTGCAGATTCAAGCAGTTAGAATTCAGGCGAGCGTGGGACAAGCGAGTGGGGTTCAAGAGAACCTGTAGCGCGCGAGCGAGAGCGTAATGGAAACAGAACAGACTCTAGACCTCAGAGTCATTTCCTTTCCAGAAGGGACATTACACGTAGAATCAGAGGAAGATAATGCTCAGCTCAGAAAGGTCAAGGGTGTGGGTATGAATTTAGCCATGCTGCCCCTTCAGACCCTCCACGCACTTCATCAAGGGGTCTTAGATGAGCTTCAGATCAGAGAACAATGCGCGCTATTGGTGATTAGTCAAGTTAAAATGAACAATGAGAAGATCTTCGCTAAAAAGTTTCAGGATCTTAAGGAAAAAGAAGAGCTAGCAGCGTGAAGCCATAACCTAGAAGAAATAATTACACAAGCATGTAATTTAGTACTGGAGCTACAGATTCCAGAGGATGCGACCACTTCAGCAAAGGTTTGGAAATTGGCTGCTGCAGTGTGAAAGTCAAAGGAGGAGGTAGGTGGAGTTACTTTTGATTTTCAGATGAAGGTCTCAAAACTACAATTGAAACTGCAACCAACTACTCCACCAGAGGTCAGGGAGCAGCGCGGTGCAGCCATCCGAGAACACATGTCTAGCTTGGATAGTGCAGTAAAGGGTTGTAATTACCTCTTTGAAAATGCAATGGAGCTATGGACCATTTTCTAGGAGGACTCAAAACTTGCATAGATTAGGTACAAAGACCAGAGGGAACAATATAAAGTGGATGAGATGGGGGGGGGGACTGTGCGCACTTTAGTGCCAGTTAGTGCTTTGTGCACTTACAAGAAATGAAGGTGCTGCAGGCACAGGTTGAGGAGATGCAACACACAGAACACGTTTTTAAGGCTCAGATTCAAACATGGATAAAGGAAGCAAGCCAAATTACTCTGTCTATCCAAAATAAGCTAAAGACTTTCCAAGAGACACAAAGGACCATGCGCCTCGCGATGGAGGGGCCAACTACAGAGGAGCTGGTCGAAGAAGTGCAGCAGACCGCCGTATAGAGCATAGTGGACCTTGAAGTTTTGAAGATAGAGTTTAGTGAACTCCTCCATAAAGTGGAGAAACCAGCTGAGTGACTCGAGGGTAAGTCAACATATTTGTGTTGGGGGCCTGTTGGGATGGGGTCCCTGGGGTCAAATTTTGTCAGTTAAGTCAATTTTTGTAATAGTTTTTGTGAACAAATGTAAAGTCTCTGTGAAATGTGGAAGCGGAGCGCGAAGATAAGTAAGAGTCAAAGGGGCATTAGTCCCTTGTATGGGTAGGTGATAGGATGGTTTTGAGACTCACCCATGGTCCACGAGCCATGGTATTGTAATGAAGAGGATATATATAGTTGAGTCATAGCGAGTCTAAGGAATAAATTTGATAGAGAATCATTATAAGGGCAAGGTGCTAAGGTGGGAAAAGTCTATTTCCTATACTTAAGTGAAATGGGAAGGCTCCTATAGCTGAGTGCACAGAGACCTTGGTAAGTCTGCAGATGAGTGTGCGGGTCCCTGTAGTTGTGTGCACAAGGATAAGAAGTCTGTATTTGAACATTTACATCTTAATAAAGACTGTTTTGAGCCGAATTTTTGCATATGTGCCTTGTTTATTTATTTTTGTTAATTATATATATATCTTCGCTCGGTGATCTGTTTTATATGAATTAATGCTTAATTTCTGCGCGAAACGGATAGATCTGTAATATTTATGCATAATAAGTATAATTAACCACCTTCGCGGAGCTTAGGAAGTTGTTAAATAGATCTGATGTAGTTAACTACTCGAAAAGAATAGATCTTCGCGAAGGCATATCTAGGTCATAAAGGATTCAAAATATACATTTTATTGTGCGAAAGTAGTGAATATGTATCTTTTATGCATGTCAAGTACAATCAAGTACCTTCGCGAAGGTCTAAAGGTCATTTCGATAGAGTTGAAGTAGTTGAAAATAGGAAGGAATAGATTTGTGTGAAGGCAGATCTAAGCTATAATATCCTTAGAAAGACCATCACACAGGCCTCTAGATGCAGAAAACTGGTTCTGGCATCCCCCAATATTGCTTCGGTTTGGACTACAGCCTGCATTATGTAGGTTGTTTCCGAAGGAGCCAATAGTTAGGTTTTTGTTGGTTGGCGCGAATAACTCTGAACCTGGGTTAGGCCCCCTTAAGCCAACAACATGCACTAGTGCTAAAGATTGTGGATCAAGACAAGGAGTTTGTAGTGTGTACGGATGATTGCAAGAGAGGATTTGGTGGAGTTCTCATGCAAGAAGGGTAGGTAGTGTGCTATGAGTCACAAAAATTGAATGAGAACGAGAAACACTATCCAACGCACGATCTTTTGCTAGCAGTGATTATGTTATGAAACCAGCTCACAAAAATATAGAAAAGAAAGATCAACGCCTTACAAATCAACCTCTTCGAGGGGGCAACCTCCTTTACATTACACAAATGAACAATTCTTCGATGATACAGATGAAAAGACCTCCTTTCTTTATATAGGAGTCTAAGGGGTCATAATGTAATCATAGTTGACATAACAATAATAATGTAAGGGCACAACAATAACAATAGTGGGCTTCTATGGGGCACAATAATAACAATATGGAGACTACATGGGCACAACAATATAATAAGGGGGTTGCACTAATAACAATAAGGGGTTACACTAGTAGTATAGGGACCTAACGTTCCTCTCTCCTTCAAAAAGTGTTGTCCTCAACACTTGAGTAGTTCTCAATGCTTCTGTATAAAATTCTCGTCCTCCCATGTGGAATTTTCAGTGGGCAAGTTCTTCCACTAGATAAGATACATTAAAATTGATCGATTTCGTTGTTGTCGGGTTCTTGTTTCCATGACTTCTTCAGGTTCCAATATGATTTTTATTTCATCATCAAGTTTTGACAATATTGTTTGAACTGGGAGCTTGTCACTTATAAACTTATTTAAGCATGAAACATGGAAAACTGGGGGCACTCGGGAAGATGCAGGAAGCTTCAATTTGTATGCCATAGTACCAATATTTTGCAGCGCCTTGTAAGGAACATAGTACTTTGGTGATAATTTATTATCCTTCTTAGCTTTCTTGAGGGACATTTGTTTGTATGGATGTATTTGTAAAAGTTCTTGGTCTCCCATATCAAACTTCTTTCGTTGTGATGTTGGTCTGCCTATTGTTTCATTTGATTATGTTCCAAAGTGAGGTTATCCTTTAAGAGTTGGAGAACTTGTTGTTGTTGAGGGTCTACCTTAACACCTTCATGAGATAAAATATGACCCAAGTATTGCACCTCTTGTACTCTAAAGAAACATTTGGAGGTTTTTGCATATAATTGTTTCTCGTCCAATACTCTGAGCACTCTATGAACATGTTCAACATGATCCTTCCAAGACTTGCTGTAGATTAGTATATCATCAAAAAAATACTAACACAAATTTTCTAAGGAAGGGTTTGAAAATGGAATTCATCAAACCTTGGAATGTAGAAGGTGCATTATAGTGAGCTTTTTGAGCTCTCTATAATCCAAACACATGTGCCATGATCCATTCTTCTTGTGCATCAATACTACTGGAGCAAGGAAAGAACTTTGACTAGGTTGAATTATACTAGCCTCTAGCATTTCTGCAACCATATGTTTAATTTCACTCTTTTGTACAAAAGGATATATGTAAGGCCTGATGCTTGGAGGAATAATTCCTGGAAAATGAATAGCATGATCATGATCAAAAATAGGTGGGAGGCCTTTGGGAGTCTCAAATACCTTGGAATGATTGTCCAAGACGTTTTGGAGATCTGGAGAAATAGATGATTTCGACGTGGGAACCTCTAGCGAACATAATTGTGTAATTATGCCACATTGTTCTTCCTTTAGAAGATTTGTCATGCTGTTAGAGCTGATTATCTTTCCTGGTTTCCGTACGATACCCCTTAATTCAACTTCCTTTCCTTCTGAAAAATTTTCAAGAAGAGTTCTTGAAAATTAAAAGTTATAGATTTGAGGCTTCTGCGATCTTCATTTTGTGTAGTGATGTCTACTGGAGTCATCACATTCATGATTTATTGTATCGACGTTTCGAACCAACCTCTGTGGTTCATCATCAAGATCAGATGTGTGAAAGTTATCGTACCCAAAGATTGTAGCCATTAGACTCATAGTACAACATCAACACCACCCATTGGAATGGAAAGCATTGGACTATTCAAAACATATTCTCCCATGGATAGCTTGATATTATAGCACTTTCCAGAGAAATTTATGGTTCTTCCGTTTGTAACCAACACTTGACACTCTGGTGCTGGATATAGGAAGCAATTCAATTCCTTCACTATCTTACAATGAATAAAATTATGGGTACTGCCCGAATCAATCAACACTATTACCTTTTTATTCTTGATATGTCCTTCTATCTTGATAGTTTGACAAGTGGTAATTCCTGCCAATGCATTGCAATATATGGTCGAATTCATTTCTTGATGCTCGATGTGATCTTTCACTTCTTGAATCTTTTTCTTCTTGATATGTCCTTCTATCTTGAGAGTTTGAGAAGTGGTAATTCATGCCAATGCTTTACAAGATATGATCGGATTCATTTCTTTTTTCTCTGGGGTTGGTTCCTGGTGTATATCCTCTTCTTTTGATGTTTCTTGATCCTTTTCTTCCTCCTCTTCACAATCTATGTAAAATAATTTCTTCTCAACACACTTATGAGCTTTAGTGTATTTACTATCACAAATGTAACAAAGCCCTTGTTCTCTTTTTTCTTCCAATTGTTGTGGTGTAAACCTTGTAGGTTGTGGAAGGCTAGGAGCAAAAACACTTCCATATTTATAGTTGTGAGTGGTAGGATTCCTTGTTTCCATAATTCCACCTTCAATTTTCTTGCCAACTTGAATGCCTTCTCTAATGAATCAGGTTCCCAAAGACGAACCTCATGTTGAATGTTATCCTGTACAGTCCCTATGAAGACATCAATCCTTCCCTTATATGGAATATCATTTATAATTATATTTAATTTTTGGAAGTCCTCAATGTGCTCTTCCATTGAACCCTTTTGTTTGAGATTTATCAATTGGATAAAGAAGGTGTTTCTCTTTGTATCCTCATAATGTGCTATCATTTCCTCCATGAAAATTGACCAAGTGACAAGTGGTGTATGAGAACAAATCCCTTTATACCATAAAAATTGATTCGGTTCTAAATATAAAGATGCAATACGTACCTTTTGTAACAGTTGTACATCATGTAGATCAAAATATTGTTCCATCTATAGTATCCAATTTACCGGATCATTGCCATCAAACTTCCTCATATCGCCTTTTCTTGATTTTGGGTCATCCAGGATATCAGAAGACGTTGACGGTGTTGAAGAAATTATACTCTTGGATGAATCTGAAGAATGAAGTGGCGGAGTTTGTGGCTAGATGTTTATATTGTCAGCAGGTCAAGGTGGAATGTAAGCATCTAGGTGGTTTACTACAACCTATAGTGATTCCAGAATGGAAATGGGAGGTCATTCCCGTGGATTTCATCACAGGTCTTTCGAGGAAAGTGAGGCAGCATGATTCTATTATGGCCATGGTTGAAAAATTGAGAAAGGTAGCTCACTTCATTCTAGTAAAGACTACATATTGATCTAGTGAGGTAGTATAAGTTTTCATCAGAGAGATAGTGAGACTGCATGGTGTTCCAAAGAAGATTGTATAGGACAAGAATGCAAAGTTCACTTCCAAGTTTTGGAAGTAGCTATTTGTAGGTTTGGGCACAAAGTTGGCCTTCATCACAAATTATCGTCCACAGACAGATGGATAGACAGAGAGGGTCAACAGGATCTAAGAGGATATGTTGAGGATGTACGTGAGGCACCAACAGAAGAAATGGGAGCAGTATCTTAAATTGGTTGAGTTCGCATACAATAATGGTTATCAAGAGTCATTGAGGATCAGCCCTTTCGAGGCATTGTATGGACGAATTTGTAACACTCCCATCAGCTGGAGTGATCCATTGAACAAGGTACTTATTTGACCAAACTTGTTGGTAGACATGGAGCAGGAAATGTAGGTTATAAAGAAGAATATAAAGGTAGAAAAGGATAAACAAAAGAGTTATGCGGATCAACACAGGGTGTTCAAGGAATTTTAGGTTTTGGGGCATGTGTATATGCACATCAAGCCCAAGAAAATCTCTTTGAGGATTGGTTCATGTGCCAAGTTGGCACCATGGTATTGTAGGCCTTTCGAGATCCTTGAGAAGATTGGACCAGTGGCATATCGAATTGCACTACCCCCAACAGTGAAATTCCATGATGTTTTCCATATTTCATTGCTTAAGAAGTATATAAAGGATGGCGATCATGTTATTGATTGGTCTGTATTGTAGTTGGAGCAAGAAGGAGATTTCCATCCGGAGCCTCAGTGCATATTGCAGTGGAAACATCTCATGATCAGGAAAAAATCCATAGAGAAAGTTAAAATGTAGTGGAAGCACTTTGGGCCTAAAGAAGCTACATGGGAGATGGCAGATCAGATGCGAGCCCTGTATCCTTCATTGTTTTCTAGTTGAGGCAAAACAATTTTGGTTTAATGTTGGTATATGTTTGGCGTATGTTTTGCTGATGTTTTGGTATATGTATGTATATGTATATGGATGTAAATATTGCCATGAGCTAAGTTATAAAGCTCCAATAAGCCGTATCGGTGTCATATTATTATGGTTGTTATATTGTCATGTTGTCATGATGTTTTTCTTTTAAGCAGGTCTTTCATTGTAAATATTACAATGAGCTAAGTTACAAAGCTCCATGGGCAATATGTTTGGTTTTCAACGGTTTTTCTGAGGTCATGGTGTGGTTTAACGTTGAGGACAGTGTTCCCCAAGGGGAAGGGTTCTATAACAACCCTGGTGAAAATTTCATGTAATTAAGTTTAATAAAGGAAAAATAAGGCCACGGTTAAGGGAAACTTATTCCAAGTTGAATGTTTGGAAAATATATCTTATTGGGTGTCACTAGATGTGTGTTTTGGCTAAGGAAAATTGGAAAAGGCTAAGGCAAAGGGATTAAAAGGAAAAATGGAATTTTTGCCACATTAATTAATGAAAATAAAGGAAAATAGGAGAAAAAGAAGGTAAAAGGTCACAGGTTGCATGGGAGGAGGAAATTGAAGGAAAATAATGGAAAATGAATAAAATAGAGGCATCATTAATAAAAAGGATTTTGAAGATCAGTGGGCAAGCTTTTTCTAACCTTTTATCAGTTCAAGTTTGGAGCTCTCTCATTATTCTCTCTCTCTCTCGCTCTCTCTTGATCACTTAGAGTTTTCTTGGAGCACCCTAGCTTTGGATCAAGGAAGGAAAAGTAAGCAATGGGAAAGGAAGGAAACCAAGGATCAAGGAACAAGAGCAAGATCAAGCAGCTTCAACAGAAAAAAATGTAGGTAGCCTTTTGCATGTGTGATTTCTTAGCTAGTTTGGACATGCATGGATTTGCATGTTGGTGTATGGTTCTCTTACGACCGGTGGCATGGTTTTGTAAGGTTATGACAGTGGTTTCAGCCTAGCCTTGCCTTTTTCTAGATGCCATGGTGTTGGGATGTTTATTTCGGTTTTGATCTTTGGTTTGCTGGATTGGTTTCAGAATCTTGGGCGGAGGTGGTCTCAAGGTTCATTTCCCAAAGGCATTGGAATCCCTTGACTAGTTTTGGTGGGATACATGGAAAATCCTAAGGGAGAAGTCTTGGTTTAGGGCCTAGTGATCTGGGTTTGGATTATGGTAAAGCGTGAGACACTGGTCTCGGTTTAGGGCCTAGTGATTCGAGATTGGATTGCGGTAATTCCTGAGAGACAAGGAGACGGAAAATTCCTCAAGGATAGTGATGGATTCCAAATGGCATTCCAAGTTCGGTTCAGTTGTGATCGGAGCATCGGTTTGGGTGTGATCAAGTTTTGGTGGTTTAACCTCTAGATTCCCCTGGTTGTTCTTTGATTGGTTTTTCTACGAGATCCCACATTCATGCTTGGAATATGGCACAGGGGTGACTGGTTGAAAGAGAGATTTGGTTCAACCATGTCTATGGTCAGGTGGTTCAACCATGTCTATGGATTCAGAGTTTTATTGTGCTTTGATGCTATGTTGCTGCAGTGCTCATGTTAATCATGGAGGAAGTGAAGGCATGGAGGATTTTGGTATACTATGATTGGCGGATTTAGGAGATGGAAGAGATTTCTATCCAATGGTGGTTGGATAATTCGACAGAAATTGGGCGAGGCTCATTGGTCGTGATAGTACCAGCATACTGGAGTCTGTAGAGTCATTTTTACAGTGTAATCGGCGAGGATCGTTGATCGTGGTGGCCTTCAGCAGATGGTAGTTCACAGATCCGTGAGATAAACATTTTCCTGTCTGATAGTGCCAACATACTATGAAAGAATTTGAGTCTTCCCGCTCATAGAAGTGAGTTGTTCCATGTATAATTTGCTTGATAAATTAATAGAAGAATTGAGCAGCGCAACAACAACATGGTGGTTTTGTCCGGGATAAGTTTTCCACCAAAAACAATTGTGTCTATTTGTGATTGCCTTCATGGTTTCTGAATTATTTTTGATGCACTAATATCTAATTATGTGTTTCAGTTTATGCATGTTAAAGATTAAATAATAGGAGAAAATATAAGTATTCACACCATTGATTCACCTGCCCCCTCCCCCTCTCAGTAGTGATCTAGTTTCCAACAAGAACAACTACCTCACCAAGGGTGGCTCTTTATGAGAGGAACTATGTGGACTTGTGATGAGCCCCAATTTTGGTACAATTTGGGCTCATTTTTGGCCTATTTTGCTTGCTCAAACCATTCATTTTTTTGTTTATGCATACACTTCTTAGTTTATTCATGTTGTTTGTAGGAGAAAGGATAGGCACTTTATCTACGTAGCTAATGCATTGTGATTCCAGGTTTTGGCATTAAAAGGGAGCAAAAGACAACGAAAAGGTGGCAAGGAGACAACGAGTTGGCATTGCTGACGTAAGGAGAGGTTGTCCACGGTCTTGGGGGACATTCCTCGTGATCCTCACCAAGAACTCCGAGCCCCACTCCATCCTCCCTCCGAGCTTAATACACGGCCAGCTGTTCTACAGGAACAGCAGTTCAAAACTGCTCTACAGGAAACAGCATTTATGATCATCCTACAGGATCAGCAGTTAAACTATAGATTGAACAGCCGAGCTCCTAGAATCATGGATACTTGTTGGAGCATCGTTTTGTATAAGTATAGAGGCCTTAGCCTTGGTTAGGTTGTTGAAACTCTCGTATTACTATTGTAATTTTGGAGCACAGCTCAAGTTTCGTTCTCTTTTGTAAGCCAATTTGGCATGTTATCAGATTATGAATAAAGAAGGCCACTTTTGAGTTAGTTCTGAGTTTTCTCAAGGAGCTATAGCTCTCAGGTTAGGGCCCAACCTGAGAGCCATAGACCTCCTCAGTGTTGTAATGCATTTACCATTAGTTCCAGCACTTGAGTTTGTTTAGTTTCCTATGCAATTCGGATTTCCAGCTTGTTAGTTTAATTGTTTTCATTAGCATAGATAGGACTGGTATGATGCTTTGCTTTCAGTATTCAAGTTTGATAGGTTGGTAGAATAAATCTCTTGGAGCTCCAACAAAAACAAGTTGTAAAGGTTCACTGCCATCTCACTGTTTGGGATTGGGGTGTAGACCATGATCAGCCACCAAAAAGAACAGCAGTCATTTCATCTCCACGCAAGCTGCCACATGAACGTTTGTATTGAAGATCCATTCATACATTCTCGACATTGATCCATACTGCACTCTCACGCATTAGTTTCATTTCTTGTTTTCCATTTCGGATTTATAGGTTTCATGGCATAATAGGTTAATGAATTTCTTGTTTTGATGCACAGGTCATTTGTTTCATTTACACTGCTCTTTCTCAAGCCACTTCCTTCGTCGTTTTCTCCATCCACCTGCAAGTTCTATTCACCTTCTATCTCACTCACTTGCCCTCCAACTCTCTCATTTCACGTACAGCTCCATCTCCTTCACTCTCGTTGATTCCACCTTTCCAAAACATCAAACCCATTGCATGCACCCTTCCTTCGTCTGACTTTCCATTTCCTGAGACATCATCAGGTCCATCTCCATCTCCCTTAGCCTCCCACACCACTCCAACACTCCATCAACTCCTAAAAACCTCCACGGCCAATCATCCTGTAGATGTGCACAGCCATCCTGTAGAAAACAGAGTATCCTGTAGGATCCCCTGCAGCCTTCCTGTAGGAGGCCACTCACTTCGTTGCCGAGCTTCTGAATGTGAGGGACCTCTGTGGATGGGTGCTAAGGATCCCTAGGGACCTTTCCTAGCCTCCCCAACCTGTCCCACACTTTCCTTCCTTCTACATCCCACCTGCACAATCAAACCCTAATTAGGCCAAGTTCACACTCATTCCACACACCTAAAGGAAAAACACAAAAACACATTTCTCATGATGCAAGTAGCTTAGACCCATGCATTTACACTTGTTAGAAGTAATGACAGCATTCATAAGAGTTGCATCCACATTCTTTGCATTATAGAGGATAGACTAGTTAAATTAGGGTTTCATAGATTTACATGCTTTAAATTGCTTTTGATTCAGTTTGTCAAGTAGAGTAGCCTTCCTTTGAGTTAGCTTTCGTCCATCATTGATAAAGCTTCTTCTGTGAGCCTATAGAAGTTGGCTTAAGCCCTAGCGGACTTGTGCCAGCTGACCAAGTGACAGCTGCGACAAGGGCTAGTACTTGTGCATACAACACCGTCGCTTCCAAGTTTGTACGAACTACCGGGTTGATAAAATTAAGAGACAGGAAGCCCCAGGAGTTGTAGCATTATTGCTACAATACTGGAGCTCACCAACTTGCATTCATAAGTTTGGATTTTAAATGAAGAAGTACTACAATACTTGAGGAAAGAAATTTTGATTATCTTTTTTAATAGAAATTTGTAATTTTTTTCTTTAGAAAAAAAGAGAGGAAGAAAAGACTAAATTAAAGTCCTTAAAAATTAAAAAACGAAACAATAATAATAATATAAATAATAAGCCACAATAATTGTAAAAATTTATAATAAAATAATAAGTTAACCTACATCTATCTTTGCCTTAAATAAATCTTTTAAAATTTGACATGCCTTTATGTTCCTTGTTTATTTTTATTTTTTTTAGACTTATTAAAACATTCTCGTTCAATTGTTAGATGTGTGTTAATAATGCTTATTAAAACATTCCCTTTCAATTGTTGGGTGTGTGTTTATGAAAACGCTTTAGTTTTCCCATAGTTTTGTAGTTTCAGTTATGGAATTACGGTTTGATTGAAAATTCATATTTAGTAGGATTTATATTGTATTTAATATATTGTACAAAAATATAAAGAAAAAAACTTCTTGGTCTTTGTGTTTCCAAGTTAAAATTTATGTAAATTTGTGTGTCATTCTATTTTTTTTTGTTTTTATTAAGAATCTATTTGCAACAATTATTTGTACATAATTAAAACTTACATCAATATGATAAAAGTTTTGGTCTTGTAAAAAATCAAATTAAGACCCACAAAATATTTTACAATATTTTTCTTATTTTCATTATCATATATTTATACTTGTAAAAATCTATTTATAATAAGAATTTATCACTTTTATTGGAAACTTAAGCACAAGAAAACATTTTCCATAGTATAAATGAAAATTCCAACCTTCTCATTATGCCTCCCATTATTATAGATAGAAAAACATTATACAGCCTCCAATTCAAGGTGGCAAATTAAATTCAAAATGGCAAGTTAAACATGTTTCTTTAATTTAATTCAATTTCATTTCCAACAAATGAATAACCATAAATCAATAAAAACACCTTTCATTTTGGTAAAAGTGACTTGCTCTTTACAAATTTAATTATTTTTTTTATTTTTTATTACCAAATAACATCATATATGAGCCTAGCAACACTATAATAATTCAACAAATGAGTAGCTATAGCAAAAGTGGTTAGCTTTTTACAAATTTAATTATTTTTTATTTTATTATTAAAGAACATATTTAATATATGAGCCCAAAAACATTAATAATACATCGTTCGCTTTGGAAAAAGTGATTTTCATTTTACAAATTTATTTATTTTTTAATTCTATTACCAAAGAACATATTTAATATGAGTCTAAAGCACTAATAATATATTTCCTCAAACATAAGAACTTCATTTTTAAAATGCTTATACCCTTGAATCATTAGATTATTCAATAATAAATTAAAATGGTCTAGTATGAAGCTAATGTGATTTTGGATTGCTCAAGTGAATGGAGAGTTAAGTAATCACCTTGACTTCAATTTAGTTATAGTTTGCTCTACAAAGATTAGGATGAATAGTAAAATATGTTTGTTTTACCCAAATAGCATGTAGAAAACTGAAAAATGACAAAGAATATGAAAGAATTAGCAAGTTGACATGTTTATGACCTTGTATATTTGTTATTCCTTGTTGAAGGATATTTAGATTTCCATTTAATTGGTGGCAAATTTTCCCAAACAATGACAAGGAATTTCCATCAAATATAAGAAAGAATTAATATTAAAAAAAGAAGCATGTAAAATTGAAAACTTAACAAATAGCTAATCCTAAAATCTTTTAAAAATTGATGCTTTTATAATTTGTAAATGCCACTTTTGTTGGAAACTTAAGCTTTAAACTAAGATTTTTCTCTTTTTAGTGTAAATAGACGTTGTGGTACTCTTACTGTCTCTATTTTTTTTCCATCCTAATTTCATTTTGGATAGACACAACATAACCTCCTATAATTGTTTTCCATAGTAATTTCTTTTTAGACACAACATAACCTCCTGTAATTGTTTTCCATAGTAATTTCTTTTTATAGACACAAAATAACCTCCTAATCCCAAGTTAACATACTTATGCTTTTGTAAATGCTTGGAAGAATCACTGGCAAGTTAACCTCCTTAAAGTTTTGTCTATGCTTTTATTTGCTTGGATGAATAAGGATAAAGGCTTAGGTTTCAATTTTGTTGGTGACACTACTTCAATAAATCATTAAATTTCTCTTTGACAAAAATGGTTAGGTCATTATAATTATTTTGCATCTTTATTACTCAATATATTAGACCATTTCATTATGTGAAAGCAAGACAAACCATATCATAAAATAGACCATTTTAGTTATCAAATTTTAAGTGGAATAGAATGCAACTTATTATATTATGAAATATAACAAATTTGTAACAAATATTGACTTTTTTCCACAATGTCTAAACATAAGAAAATATTGTTCATATCATTACCTCATTAAATTGTTGAATAATGAACTAAAATGATATGTTGTGAAGTTAATGAGGCCTTTGTTTCAGTTTTAAAGTGGATGGAGAGCGATTACCAAGGCTTCATTTTAGCTATGTTTTGCTAACTTAAATAGTAGATTTCATTTGAGATATGGTTTCCTCCATTTAAAGGATACATTTGCCTAGTGTACCATGATACTTGGAAATTTAAACCTCAAAATTTCATGTATTATACAGGTAACTTTTACCATGTAATATCAATTAAAAAAAATAATACAAAACCAATAAACTAATAAAAGAATATTGAAAAAAAAAAACAGCTCTCGAGTATTCCAACAAAATAAAAATCAAATATCCAACACAAATCCTCTTTTCCTTACAAGTCAAAACACCAACATTCAATTTTCATATCTAAAATTAAGATACAATCTACCTTCTAAATCCTCATTATTCCACCCTAACAAAAGTGAAATAAATATAAAATATTTAAAGGCACACAACACAAATCCTCATTATTCCAACATAATAAAAGTGAAATAGATATAAAATATTTCAACACAAACTGTATTATTCCACTTCTAAATCTAGATTTGTAAGAACCAAAAACACCCATACACAACCAATAAAACAATATAAAAATTTAGAAAAAATGAAACAGCTCTAAAGTATTCCAACAACATAACGAAGTAGAATATCAACACAAATCCTCATTTCCTTGCTGCTCAAAACAACAGCATTCAATTCTCATATCTAAAATGGAGAGACAATCCACCTTCTAAATCCTCATTTCCTTGCTGCTCAAAACAACAGCATTCAATGGAGAGACAATCCACCTTCTAAATCCTGATTTGTAAGGGTGCTGTATCATCTTCTAACACGGTTAAAACAAAAAGAAAAAAGAGAAAATTATTTAATCAACTTCCTCAATTTTAGGCCCCGAGCCTGCAGCAGCAGAATAACCCTGTTCAGGAGAGCCAGCAGCTCCACAGGCTCCACCAGGTATATCAGCACCAGCGCCTTGGTACATCTTAGCAATGATAGGATTGCAAGTGTTCTCCAGCTCCTTCATCTTGTCATCAAACTCGTCAGCATCTGCAAGCTGGTTGTTATCGAGCCATTGGATAGTCTGTTCAAGGGCATCCTCAATCTTCTTTTTATCAGATGGATCTAACTTTGCCGCAATCTTATCATCTCGAATGGTATTCCTTACGCTGTAAGCATAGTTCTCCAAAGAGTTCTTGGCCTCTAACTTCTTCTTGTGCTCTTCATCTTCAGCCTTGTATGTCTCAGAATCACGAACCATCTTCTCAATCTCCTCCTTACTCAATCTACCCTTGTCATTTGTAATGGTGATTTTGTTTTTGTGACCAGTGGTTTTGTCCTCAGCAGAGACATTTAGAATACCATTGGCATCAATATCAAAGCACACAGTGATCTGGGGAACTCCTCTGGGAGCAGGGGGAATACCAGAAAGTTCAAATTTACCCAACAAGTTATTGTCCCTGGTTCGAGTTCGCTCACCCTCATACACTTGAATCAACACACCAGGCTGGTTGTCTGCGTAAGTAGAAAAGACTTGCTCCTTCTTTGTGGGGATGGTAGTATTCCTGGAGACGAGAACTGTCATAATCCCACCTGCAGTTTCTAGCCCTAATGAAAGGGGAGTAACATCTAGAAGCAACAGATCTTGCACTTTCTCACTGCCCTCTCCACTCAAAATAGCAGCTTGCACTGCAGCTCCGTATGCAACAGCCTCATCAGGGTTAATGCTCTTGCAAAGCTCCTTGCCATTGAAGAGGTCCTGCAACAAGGACTGAACCTTAGGGATCCTGGTAGACCCACCAACAAGAACCACATCATGGATTGAGCGTTTGTCCATCTTCGCATCCCGCAGGCATTTCTCAACAGGCTCCATGCACTTCCTGAACAAATCCATGTTCAACTCTTCAAATCTAGCCCTAGTAATAGTGGTATAGAAGTCAATACCTTCATATAGGGAATCAATCTCAATGGTGGTCTGGGCAGTTGATGAAAGGGTTCTCTTAGCTCTCTCACAGGAAGTTCTGAGTCTCCTGAGGGCTCTGGCATTACCACTAATGTCCTTCTTATGTTTTCTCTTAAACTCTTGTACAAAGTGGTTCACCAATCTATTATCAAAATCTTCACCACCCAAATGTGTATCACCAGCAGTGGCCTTCACTTCAAAAATACCATCTTCAATTGTGAGCAGAGACACATCAAAAGTACCTCCACCCAAATCAAAGATAAGAACATTCTTCTCACCAGAACTGCTAGCCTTCTTGTCAAGCCCATAGGCAATAGCAGCAGCAGTGGGCTCATTGATGATTCTCATAACATTCAAACCAGAGATTGCCCCTGCGTCCTTGGTTGCCTGCCTTTGAGAATCATTGAAGTATGCAGGAACAGTGACCACAGCATTCTTAACAGTGGTCCCAAGATAAGCTTCTGCAATCTCCTTCATCTTAGTTAAAACCATGGAAGAGATCTCTTCGGCTGCAAAATGCTTCTCCTCCCCTTTGTATGTTACAACGATGCTGGGCTTATCGCCAACCCCTGAAATGACCTTGAAAGGCCATAATTTCGCATCGCTCACAACGGAGGGATCAGAGAACCTCCTACCAATCAACCGCTTTGCATCTGCCATAACATAGAGAACTGATTTAGATTGAACACAAATGCAAATTCTACACAAACAGAAGAATCTTACAGCTGCAAATTCAAGCCTTCATATCAATCACCTTCAAAAAACTATAAGCTGAATTATGTCCATCCCGGTTCATATTCGAGAATGAAAGGGGAATTAATATACAACAACTGAATCACATATACAGAAATAAGCAGTGGAATAAACTCCCTCAAAAGAGTGACAGAGATTACTAACCGAAAACAGTGTTGATAGGATTCATGGCGACCTGGTTCTTGGCAGCATCTCCGATGAGACGCTCTGTATCAGTAAAAGCGACATAGGAGGGAGTGGTTCGATTCCCCTGATCATTGGCGATGATTTCCACCCTGTCGTGCTGCCACACTCCCACACACGAGTACGTCGTCCCCAGATCGATTCCGATCGCTGCTCCCTCGCCCATATTGACACTCTCACACACAGAACGCAGAGAGGGAGTTAACTAAGGAAATTGGGCCGAGAGCGATCGAAACTGTAGACGAGTAATGCAGGCCAAGAAGCACGACTGGCGAAATGTTCAAAATAGTTGTTTCACACTTGAATCCCATTCCATTCCCTTCCCTTCCCTTGAGGATATTTTATAGTCGTAGAAATACTTTCAACTTAACTTCTCCCTTGGGATAAAGTAAAAAATAGGGGTTGGTTTTTCAACGAATTGCCCCTAAACCAATCCAATCCGTCATGGGTATTTATTGTGATACAGATCTAATTTTTTTTTTTTCTTTGGCAAACTTTATCTATCGGTTTTTATTGTTTTGTAAACCCATAAATTTATTTTTCTCCTTCCAGAAACTTCATTTACCATTTTTTTTATTGTTATACTAACTTAAGTTTCTCGAAAGAGAAACTTTATTAACCGGACTTTGGGATATTATTATTATAACGGTTTTCATATTTCATATTATAAGTTTAATGTTCTAATTTTATAAATTTTAATTTGTGGGCAAAAAAATCAATCTTAAATCAATTTCAATCTAAAAAAATTCAATCTTAAAGCAATTTCAACCTAATTCCAGAAAAGTAAGTTTTAAATAATTGCCACACAAACCTAATTCACTTATTTAAAAAACTCCATTTAAAAGTTTTATTGTTGGATAACCGGAATTCTCTCCTTCAAGAAACTTCATCTATTAGGTTTTGGGATTTTATTGTTATGGTTTTCATTTTCCAACGTCATAATTTTAGTGCTACAACCTTAAAAGTTGAATTTCTAACAATGAAACGGGTATGTTAACCTCATAGGTCGTACCTTGATTAGTTATTATGAGATTTTTTTTATTAAAAACCCATATCCAAGTGTAATTGGTCTAAAAATATCTATTGTCTACTTTGGTCACCCACAAAAAAATATCTCATAGAATCAACTATCTCCACAATGTGAAATTAAAAATCAGCCTTTTATTCAAGGGTCACCTTACTTTCTAATGAAGACAAGAAGAAGGAAGAAGTTATCCTTACATCCTCTATCTTTCCATGTTTCTATGAGAGGAAATTCTTGATGTGAGCAAAATTACAATTCTCTTTGGTTGTATGTATGCCCTCTTGGATCATATGTTGTTCTTGATTTCTTATAAATAAATAAAAATGCTTCTTATATTTGAAAAATAACTAATGTATTATTCATTTCTTTTGCATGTTTTTTAGTGGGGAAGCACGCATGATTTTCTTATATGGATTCTTGTGAAGAGTATTTGTTTTCGAAATGAACAACTATGTTGTGTGATTCTCTAGTGTGCACATTGTTGGCATGGAGTGCTATGATTTCTTTGTGTGCTTTATGTTTACTATTTATGCATCCTTTACGTTTATTATGGGTGGGCTCCTCTGCATGTGTGACTACTCCACTAGACTAATGTGGTTGAACTCTTGGCTTCACATTGCTTATGATGGGCAAGATTCACATCTTTGGTTCAAGCCACAAGGTCCTCAACTATCATTAAGATAATGTGTGATTTTATATGGTTTTGAATACAACACATGTTACTTTATAAGGTAAGTCCTTTGTAAGAAGTTTCCATTGGTGCTTTTACAAATAACGCACATACACAAAAGAAAAAAATGGTTAGTAGTTGATAATAAATATATGATTTACAATGGAACTATATATTTATAGTCACAATGTGAAAGGGTGTGATCTATGATTCTTCATTATAATTACTAATGCTATATGATACAATTGTATTAATTATTAGTTATCATTCCTACATCTATACCTATATGTGTATGTCACTTTGTCTCCCCCTTCAAATGCTTCATCCTCAAAGTATAGATAAAAGGAATTAGTTTGTTCACCCAATGAAACCCAAGTGGAGAATCATCATTTATGGGCATCCATTTGCCAATGATTGAATATTTTGTTTTTCTTCAACACTGATAGTGGGAGGAAGTAAATAGTAGTCCTAGAGTATTAAGTACATGGTCACTCTCTACACCAAGGTATATTTCATTAGTTTTTATCCAGTTTGCACTAAAATAACAAGCTCTATGCTCTATAGCTCCCTACCCATGCTTGTATACCAAATAATAGATAACTTTTATATGATCAACAATTAGAATGAAATATTCACCACACTAAACATGGAGTGAAAGCATATCACCATGTATTCACATTCATATTGTAACTATCACAAAGTCTCCTCAATATCGTTCATCTATACAACTCAATCTTTCCATTGATTCTTGCAAATAACTTTCCATTAAATGCGATGAGATTGTATAAAAAAATCTTGTTTCATTCTCACTACAAATGGAAAATGATCAAGTTGACTTGTTTTGATGGAAAATATGATAAGGATGTTCTTTATTTTGTTCAGTTGCAATTCTAATCCTTTCCAACACTTAACCCTTCAGGATAGTTGATTTGTTGATTTTAATAATAGTTCGCTTTAAGCATTGTTGCCAATTTCCATCATTTGTTGTTTCATCATTGTCACATTGCATATGAGAAAAATAAATTGTGCTAGGCAATTGTTCAGCTTGTTTTTCCCAAGGTTCATACTTAACAATGGAATCAACCTTCATTCTTTTCATTTTGTTATGTTCAGTTGACTTATCTCCCTCAAAATCCATTTCTAACCCAATATACGCTTTTGGTTAAGCCTTGAATTTGTTTCCATTACGCCATTGGTTCTTGGTTTTTCCAGATAAATTTGATTTAAAGTCTGAAATTTCTTCATTGCTTGAGATAAAAAGACCAAATAACTTATCTTGACCTTCAATACCAATAATTGCACACCTATATTACCCTCGATTGTTGGTTTCTAATGCTTGAATGATAGAAAAAATGTTATTTTCACCAACATTTGTCTAATTCAACATGGCATCAAAGATATTATCCTCATATGTAAAACACAATATTAAGAAGTTATGTAATATGGTAGCCACTTATATAAGACTGCACTGTCTTTCTTAGTTGCTAGAAATTATTTATTTTTATTTTTTTGGTGAATTTTCATTGCTTTGTCCATCTTGTTTATTGTGCCCATCTACTTTGACAACAATTGAATTATCTTTCATTGTTGCACCAATCCTTTCAACAATAACCTTCTTACTTAAAAAAGTTGAAAGTACGTGAGTAAAAAACCCATGTTGTAACTCATCAACTTTCATACCATTGATACCAATGTATTTTGTCTTTTGGAAGAATCTATCTCAATATCATATTTGAGTTTAGATGTTTTCTCTAAGAAGGGTTGTTTTCACTTTTCACCCACCACTGAATTTGTATTTTAAGTGTTACTCTAAAATTTCTCAAATCTTTGTCTTCATCTTGGAAACCCCTATTTGTGGGCTCATTACTTTCCTTATCACAAACAACATTTGTACTATTTCCATTTCTATTTTATTTAGTAGTACAGTTGCAATTTTATACACAATATTATATGTCTCTTAATATAGATTTTTTTTTTTTTTTTGGTCAAGTAAGAATGGAGCTTTCTATTAACCGAACAAGTACATTACATATATTACAGGGTAAACCAAAATTCCTTTTGTATACCAAAAATGGTCCACATAACCTATCAGAAGCATTATTTGCTTTAAACCTTTACAACTCGGAACCATTCACTCTATCGGAAAAAAGGATTACACAAGAAATACACAAAAGATCAGAATTCAAAAATAATACTACTACGACCATTAAAAGTGGCAGGTCCACACTTCTGGGTGCAACGCCCTCCCACTGTGCTCACTGAACATCGATCTCCGATCGGCCTGAAAACTGTCGTCCATCTCTTTCAATGATCCAACGACTAACGTTGAATCGCTAAATCGCATAACGGCGAATTGCAATTCCAACTCCACCTCCTTCCTCCAATCACCGATCAAACACTTGCACGACCAAACCTCCATCGTTGATCTACCCTTCGTGGATCCAACGATCCTCCTCGCTGCTATGTGTCGCTTGAAGAGTGGAATCAGAGGCCAACCTTGAAAAATCGGTTACCACTTAGACCCCACCCGAAATACCACTTGTGGTTCGTGAAACCATTTGCGCACAAATTAAGTTGTGTGCTCTTCCGCCAAGTGAATTAATTTGCATGCTCTTCCGCCAAACAACAGGCAGACAGTTTAGGCATCCCTATCCTCCCGCTTGTCTCCTGATCCTCTTCGATCTATCCTATCAATCCAATTCTCCCTATCTTTGGTAGCCTGATAGAGACAGTCCTCTAACAGTTTACCTGGGGGTAACAACTCCCAAACGTGCCGAGCATCCCTTTCCTTATTAGTCACTCCTTCATTCACTAAATGATCAGCTAACATGTTAGCTTTTATTTTCACATGGACAAAGCTTACAGTTTTAAAAGTTTGCAGGTGGGTGTAGATACGGTGAAAGACCTACGATAGCCTCCAATGTTTCGACACTTTATCTGGTGATGTACCATTACATATTTTCTTGGCCGCTCTAATAATCAATTCTAAATCTGCTTCAATGATGACATTATGTGAATTTGAATCCACCAAGATTTCCAAGCATTTCTCTAGGGCCATGAGTTCCGCCATGTTATTAGTGGCCTTCCCCAAGTGGCCATGAAAGATCTTCTTTATTTGACCCTGTTCATCTCTTATAGCACCCCCAAAACTAGCTAACCTTGGGTTGCCCTTAGAAGCTCCGTCTATATTGACCTTTAAGAAACCATGTGGAGGAGGCTTCCAAATATTTATATCTGCATTTGTTTGGCTCACACCCTTGATTATGCCTTGTGGGCTTATAGACTGGAGACCCAAATGAAGTAGAATACTTGCATCTTGGGGCAAAGGAGGGTCCTTAGAAGGTGTCCTCAACAAGCTACTAATTTCATAGTTTGTTGTCCTCGATCAAGTGTGGCTTGAGTTATTGGGTTGTTTGTGTAACCGAGCCCACCAGCCTATGACATGAGCAACATTAAATTATGGGGGTGGTGTGGCCACCCCCATGCATGCAGAAGCATGCAAATTTATATTTATGTGTCTTCTCAAATGTTCAGTGGTGGTAACCAGAGGAGTGAGCGACAATACTAGTTGTGTCACTACCTTGTTGAGAGTTGGAATGTCACCATAGTTAGAAGGTTTTGGTTTATATTTCGGAAAATTGGCGACCTGAAAAGAGGCACGTGTTTCAGTTGGTTTCGAAAGTTTGGCAGCCTACTATAGTTGAGCGACCGTTAAGTGAACTTGACCTATAGAGTGCATTCCCATCACACTAGTGACACAACAACTTACATCGTGGACTAGAGAGGTTTTCCCACAGCTGTGAAATTCATACAACTTTTCTCACCGTTCTTCATTTGGAATTTCTATCTTAGTTACCCTACAGTAGATTTCATATACCTCAGTATACCAGGAAAAAGTGGGTTTTACAGTGAAAATTTGTTTTATCTCATGTTGAATAAAACATATGTTGTTGATGGCTTCGTAAAACGCCCTGCATGTCATGGAACCTTTGATGTTGGTGGACTTGTTTGTGTCCCTGGAAATGTCCTAAAGCTTCTTGAAGTATTCTTCCTTGGTCATTAATTTATCATTGATTACAAACAGTGAAGGCAAACCCTTCTTGTTCAATGCATCAATCCTTGTGAAAAATCTGTTGACTGCTACTTCAAGAGTGTGACACTTCTCTGTCAACTGCACTACTAAATTATTTTTGGTCAGAACTTTCTTCACCTCCAGAATAGTTTCAGTCATGTCATCCACTCCTAGATCATCCAATTCATACCTATTTTTAGAATTAAGAAACTTAATAATGTTGTTGGTTGTAGCAGGAATCTCTCCTAGTTGAGCATTTATATTGGCAATTGTCTGCTTTTCCTTTTCCATCAACTCCTGCAAAAAAATAATTTGAATACATGGCCAGATTTCATCCATCTCCTCAATGATGTTGTTCCATATAATTTCCTTGACATTACCCAGAGTGTGGCCAATGGAATACTCATCTGCTGAATTTTTCCATACTTCTATATGATTTTGAGCTCTCTGAAGCTCTGCTACATGAAAAATATTAGATTTCTTTTGATGAACCTCAAGAAGTTTCACTTGGTCATGTAGTTTCTTAATTTCTTCATTTTGTAGAGACATAGTTTGGACTGCATTGGCCAGTTGATCTGTGGCATATCCTGCACTTGTTGTAGCTGGTATGGTTGTAGGAATGACTGTGATAGGAAGTGCTTCTAAAGTGGCAGTCTTTTTAGCAACTTTCTCCTTTTCCTTGATCAATTTCTCCATCTCTGTCTCCATTTTCTTAAGTTTTTCAGTTTGCTCCATGACGAGTTTCATCATATCTGAATTTTGAGTCTTTGTCTCTGCAATATCCTTAGCTAGAGGATCTTTAGTAGCTGGCAGTTTTAACTGCTTCCTCAATGCCACTATGTCCAAATTCTTCTTTTTGACTAGCTCCTGTTAGAGTCGGTCTGGTCATCCCTCCGTCAGAGATCATTTCTCTTATTGCATTTCATTTTTAGGTGTCTCCCTCGATTCACTCAACTGCATTCCACTAGGGGCATGCCATAATCTGACGGAAGTGTCTTGTCATTCATTATCCCTCATGCCTTATCATTGCTGGCTTAGGTTTGTTCATCAAAATCAAGTTTTAAAATCACTTACAGTCTTGTTTTAGTCTATTGATCTACCATGATTTAATTTTGGGCACATTTTTACTTGTTTTGGTAGATTCATTCACTAAAAGGTGAAAAACAACTGAATGAATCAGTTTCCTTTCATATAGGGGCAAGTTGTTTCATTGCCTATTTTTCAGTTCCTTGTTTAGAAATGGTTGAAACAACTCCTAGAATGATGAGCTCGACCCCTAGAGGCATGGGAAGGAGTTAGGCTTGTCTATATCATGTAATTTCTCAGTCATTTTCAGGGTTGGATACTTGGGATTTCTTGGCACCCTATTGTACATTTCATTTCTGTAATTTTGGCAAAGGAAAGACCAGGGTTTTGCAGCACTTGTTGGGATCCATGTGGCTCTATGTTTTGATGGTGTGTTTCTTTATGTATTTGTAAGTTCACTGATGTTTATGTGTATCATTTTCCCTTCTCTTGTCTTCTGCAATTAAACAAATGAGTGATTAAGGTAGAATTCATTGGACTACTATGCTCTGCCTGGATATTTTGTTTAATTCTTCATGTTTTCATCTGTTTGAGGAGGACTCTTGAGACCCTCTTGCCCTCCTTGGCTCCTCACTAGTCTGATCCACCCATTCATTCAATCCAAAGCATCAAAACTACTGCCTATCTTGCCCCTACCTGAACTCTGCAAAAATCTGGCCTCATCCCCGGAACCAAAATTTACCTGTCCCTTTTTTTCAACAAAACCCCCAAAAACTCAAATCAAAACTTTTCGCTTTATACCTAGCCTAAGATCAGTTGTTAAATCAGTCATCTCAAGCCCCATCGATTATCTTTCGCTGAGATTGACCCGAAGAGAGCCCTCTCCTGTCCTCATAGGGCTAGCTACGAGGCTGAGCGTGGTTTGATGTGGACCTAGAACCTTGTCTTTTCAGCCTGAGGCAAATCTAGGCTCTAACATAGTGGCGACCATACTGGGGAAGAAAATGGTTTGCTTGTTGATGTCATTTGTTTTATAGCTACAGACGGAGCCTGAAGTTATGCCAGGTAGCCTTCGAAACGCTTTTGCTTTGCATTAGCGGAAGTAGATAAACGCTGCTTCAGTCAATCTCCGGTCTAGCTTGTAAACGTGACATCTAACTTGTTAATTGCCCCAGTACATGTATCAAGTTCAGATCTGATTGTTGATGGTGGACAACAATTAGACATAAGAAGGCTGAAATCATTCACCTGGCGACTCCATTCACTGAAAAATCCAGAAATCAATGCTTCATGGTGACTCCACTGCAGGAAGATCAGTAGCTTTAAGATTTTCAAGATGGAACAGGTTGCAAGAAGATACGCTCCCATGAGCCGAGATCACATTCCAGGTTTTCCAAATAAAATTCCCAAGGTAGATTGGCAAAAGAATTTGCCTATGTTTAAAGATGATGATAGGAAGGATGTTGCCTTACATCTGGTTAGATTTCACATACATATTCGCAAGTTGAAGGTTGATTTTCCTGAAGATTGCTTGACGAAGATATTCATGGCCAATCTGGAAGGTGAAGCCCGATCTCGGTATGAAAGTTTTCCGCCTGCTTGTATTTACTGTTTGAAGGATTTTCATACCATGTTCTTTGAAAGGTATAAAGAATATTATCCATCATTAAATTTAGTTCAGAACTGTTGCAAACATGCTTATAGTTTTATTGAAAGCCTTGAGAAATATTATGAAGATGATGACTTCATGGATGATGAGATCATGGAAGCCTTGTACGAGAATCCATTTCAACAACATGAAGAGAACCTAGAGGATTCCAATCAAGATGCTCAGGAAGCTTTGCAGCAGGATCAAGATCTTGGTACAATGGAAAATGATGAAAGAGAAGGTTTTGTTTCAGATCTGTCCATAGAGGAAGACGATATGCAGGAAAGTCGAGTTTCGATTTCAGAAGGTGATAATGTCAAGTCAGCTATTTCAGATCTAGATTCAGATAGTGATGATCAAGAATACCTTGTGCTGAATCCCATGAAGGAGAGCTCTGTTGTTGAGATCGTTCTCAGTTCATTAGAACACAACCTTCATGAGGAGGTAATCCAGTCAGTCCATGAAAAACAGAATGAGATCTTTGTTCGAGTAAGTGATAAATCTTCTTTCAATAACTCAGTGATAAATGATAATCTGATTGCCATGTCATATGAAAACAATTACTGTTTGAGCAAAAGAAAACAAAAACATTATCTCCTTTGTCTGAAAATGAGATAGATCGACTCTTGAAAGGTCAAGTTACAGCCAAAGCTAATGCAGGTCTGTAGTGTGCACATGGTCAAGAAAGTGTTGGTGAAATTTATTCCACTTTTGAAAATAATGATAGTCTTGAAATTAGCTTTATTGATCAGCAAACAGATAATATTTTCTTTCATGAAGATGATAAGGCTGTCATATTTGATGATCTTGAAGATTGTTTTCTGTTTAAGAATGACCTAGGCCATGAAGTTGAGGAATATGAACTTGAGAGAGACAATATGCCAGAATTTCTCATGGTCAAGGAACCTACAGGTAACACTCAGATGGCAAAAGCACATAACTCTCCGTGCATTCCTATCCCTCGGAAATCAATTGTTCTTTCAGATCAAAATGGAGGGAGTACTTGTATTTTTGCAGCTGGATCTCAAGATAAGCCAGTGCTTCAGGATTTTCAAGATCCCTTCGGCATTCTTCTGCAAGCATTAGAAAAGATAAATATTTCCTAGTTCATTATCATAAGCTTTGGTTTCAGTGGTTATTTTGAGTTGCCTACAAGTTCATCGTTCCGCCTGCTCGAGAAAAGTGAGAGCAGAAATTTGGTATGTAGCCATCTGCTGGATTGGTTACATTGGAAAGCTCATTACACATGATTGTACATATTTCATTAGTATGCAGCTGGTTGTCATCATGATTTGAAATCTTGATGGACTGCTTCCCTTCAATAAGCTTTGTAAGTTCTTGTTTTAGTTAAGTCAGTCATGAGTCATTTGTGAGTCAGTTTTCAGTCTTGTTGTTAAGTTAGTTTGTGTCGGTTTTCAGTCATGAATTTTAGCTTGAGTTTTTGACTCCATTGCCCAATGGCCGAAGACACTGTCTAGCTCTTCTAGAGATCTGCCGTTCTTGGCACCTCCCAGGAGCTACCATCCCCATTGGAGCCAATGTTAGAGTCGGTCTGGTCATCCCTCCATCAGAGATCATTTCTCTTATTGCATTTCATTTTTAGGTGTCTCGCTCGATTCACTCAGCTGCATTCCGCTAGGGGCATGCCATAATCTGACGGAAGGGTCTTGTCATTCATTATCCCTCATGCCTTATCATTGCTGGCTCAGGTCTGTTCATCAAAATCAAGTTTTAAAATCACTTACAGTCCTGTTTTAGTCTATTGATATACCATGATGTAATTTTGGGCACATTTTTACTTGTTTTGGTAGATTCATTCACTAAAAAGTGAAAATCAACTGAATGAATCAGTTTCCTTTCATATAGGGGCAAGTTGTTTCATTGCCTATTTTTCAGTTCCTTGTTTAGAATTGGTTGAAACAACTCCTAGAATGATGAGCTCAACCCCTAGAGGCATGGGAAGGAGTTAGGCTTGTCTATATCATGTAATTTCTCAGTCATTTTCAGGGTTGGATACTTGGGATTGCTTGGCACCCTATTGTACATTTCATTTTTACAATTTTGGCAAAGGAAAGACCAGGGTTTTGCAGCACTTGTTGGGATCCATGTGGCTCTATGTTTTGATGGTGTGTTTCTCTATGTATTTGTAAGTTCACTGATGTTTATGTGTATCATTTTCCCTTCTCTTGTCTTCTGCAATTAAACAAATGAGTGATTAAGGTAGAATTCATTGGACTGCTATGCTCTGCCTGGATATTTTGTTTAATTCTTCATGTTTTCATCTGTTTGAGGAGGACTCTTGAGACCCTCTTTCCCTCCTTGGATCCTCACCAGTCTGATCCACCCATTCGTTCAATCCAAAGCATCAAAAATATTTCCTATCTTGCCCCTACCTGAACTCTGCAAAAATCTGGCCTCATCCCCGGACCCAAAATTTGCCTGTCCCTTTTTTTCAACAAAACCCCCAAAAACTCAAATCAAAACTTTGCACTTTATACCTAGCCTAAGATCAGTTGTTAAATCCGTCATCTCAAGCCCCATCGATTATCTTTCGCTGAGATTGACCCAGAGAGAGCCCTCTCCTGTCCTTGTAGGGCTAGCTACGAGGCTGAGCGTGGTTTGATGTGGACCTAGAACCTTGTCTTTTCAGCCTGAGGCAAATCTAGGCTCTAACAACTCCTATGAAGCATTGATGTTTGCAGGATCATAACTCGGTTTGATTACCAAATCCTCCAAGGTTTTAATCTTGGTGTCTTTGGCAAGAGCATAAAATTTCTCGATCTTTAGCTATGACTGGACATTTTCTAGTGTGACCTGTAATTTGGACAAAGTCATGGCTATGTTAGTGACAGTAGAGAAAATCGTTTCCCCAAGTCTTCTTATGCATCTCCATTTGGTCAATGGGATGTATACCCTTGACATCAAACTCAAAAGATGTCTTTTTGTAGTCTGATGCTCCCTTGGGTTGAGGAAATTGTGCTTGAAGGAATGCCATCTGGATTTTCCCCTTCTCTAAGTCAAACGCTGACACCAGCTTGCTTTGGGCACTAGAAGTCTACTTCCAGAACTAGTTGTAAGTGTTAATCTTTAAGGCTTCATTTCTAACTTTTATTTCCTTGAAGATATCCATTATTCTCTTCTCTACCTCGCCTGAAGTAGATGTAATTGTTTGCATTATTTACTGCTGCCCTTGTCAAGTTGAAGAGGTAGTAGGAGACTGTGTAGACTGATCACCCACTAATGAAGAAACAAGTGGCTCATTATTGGTGATAATGGTCTGTTGCTCTGAATCATTGGTAAGGCTTAGTCTGGAACTAAGCTTAGCCTTCTTTTTGTACATAATTTTAAACCCCACACTAAAAATATCAGTCCCTAAAGGGGACTCTTCCTCTCTTCTCCTCTTGGTTGTCTTCTCCTGCATGGTAGGAGTCTGCACTATTGATGATGAGACCTGTTGTTCTTCTGCCTCCTGTAAAGTGTTCTCAACCCACTCTAGCTAATTTTTGTATTTTTCAATTTCTGGCCTGGGTGTGTGAAAGTAAGGAGTAGACTTGGTTTCTATCCTTAGTTTAGAAATTATCCCTAATGGATCATAAGACCAGGTAAAACTGAGATTGAACTGCATTTCCTTCAAAATCTTAGCTGCCTCTTCCCCTACTGCTCTGCTGTTGCAAATGAAAGGGCCAACCTGTCTTTTTATCTTAATCTGGGACTTTTTCTTGGCAGCAATGAAGTGGATTTCATCCATATTGATCATCTGCCTTATGTATTCTAAGGCAAAAATCCTCATTGGGAGGAATTTTGGCAGCTTGTAAGGTGGGAGCTCACATCCAAATATCCTTATTTCTGAATAATTTTCATACAGGTACCAGTCCCCTATCTGAACTTGATCTGACAGTTGCAACACCCTTTTGATCTCTTGAATATTCTTCGGTTCTATTCTGTTGTTCATGAGACCTATTACTGGGTGAACAAACATCTCTGTAAATTGTTTATAAGTGTACTCTTTTTGCTCTTTCATGACCAAAGTAGTCCAAAATATGACTGCCTGTTGGGTATCAAAGATTCTAAGCTGCATTTGGAACTCAAATATTGCGGCTGCCTACACAGATACATCCAGGAAGAGATGGAGTTCCTGAACATCTCCTCGCTCAGCACGGCGTACCGATACGCTGCCAAAATTGAGCAAAAGTTCAAACAAAAGAAACAGGACTTTGGATTTGCAAATCCGAAGCCCAAAGGACAAAGCCAAGGCGGGTGGACCCAAGACAACCCGTCGAAGCCGCAAGGAAAGAACAACACCACGAAGCCGAAGAAGGACACAGGAAAGTGGTGTGAGTTCCACAAGAGTCCCACTCATAACACAAGTGAGTGTCGGACCAAGCAGTCGTTGGTGGCCGAGTTGAAGGCTTTTGAATCAGATGCATGTTTTGACCCTGAGCCAGAACTCGACAAGGGGAATGGAAAAGGGAAGCAGATCATTAATGCGGATCCTAGCGCCACTGTTGCCACTGCCAAGATCCAGAAGAATGAGGCCGAAGACCCACAGGAGGGGGAACGTTTTTTCCACTCACAGATGTGGGTGAAGGGTTCGCCACTGCAATTCATTGTCGATAGTGGCAGCCAAAAGAACCTCATTTCAGCAGAGGTCGTGAAGCGGTTGGGCCTACCGACTACACCACACCCGTAGTCGTACATTATCGGGTGGCTTCACGAAGGACAAGATATTAAAGTTCGCCAATAGTGTCGCCTTCCCTACAGCATCAAGCCCTTCACAGACGAGGTATTGTGTGATGTTACACCTCTGGATGTTTGCGATGTACTATTAGGCCAGCCGTACTTATGGAGGCGACATGCTGTGTATGAGTCAAGGCCTCACGCTGTCATTATTTCTTTGGATAATTCATTAAACAGGATACCGGAGGTAGCCCCACCTACTGCCACCTCTTTGATCACTGCCAAGAAAGGCAGCAAGGTCATCTCCCAGACTAGGAAATTCATTTTCTGTCTGGTTCTCTCCCAAAGTAAGGGGAAGATCGTTGCTACATCCATGACCCCCGCAAAGGGTTCCTCCATACAGCAACATCAAAGGGATACGATCATGACAGAACACATGAACAACTTCTCCTCACCCACAGGGGTACCACACAAGTTTCAGGTAGGCAACAAATTTTGGTTACATCTACAGAGAGAATGCCTTACCAGAACCCATCAGAAACTCAGACCACTCTGACATGGTCCTTACACCAGTACCAAGGCTACGGGCAACTGTCAGGCCAAGCAGTAACTCCATTAGGCAGAAAAGATGATTCGATTTATTTCATTAGGTATGCTATTGATATATACAAAGGGTGTGACTGCTCAGTTCATCTCCTGATGACTGTTCACATTCCTAATTTAACTATTTACATAAATTCACCCAATCGCAGAGGATTAGGTGTCAACATTCCCCCCCTTAATCTGAAGGGATGTTGGTGAGTCCAAGCATCGTTCTGAATCTTTCAAGCTTTTCTCTTCCAAGCGCTTTGGTGAAGATGTCTGCAATTTGCTCATTTGTGGAACAATGACAGAGATGGATTGTTTTGGCCTCAACATGATGTCGGATCAGATGATATTTAGTATTGATGTGCTTTGTTCGATCATGGAACTTTGGGTTCTTGGCCAACTTTATTGCAGAGGTGTTGTCAATCATGAGTGGAGTTGCTTGTACTTGTTTTACCTGCAAATCTTCAAGACTTTTCCTGAGCCACACAATTTCTTTTGTTGCTTCAGCTGCTGCCACGTATTCTGCTTCTGTTGTGGAATCTGCTGGAACTGATTGTTTGTGTGATCTCTAGGAGATAGCTCCTGATCCAAGACTCATAGCATATCCTGAAGTAGATACCCCAGTTTATTTGTCTCCATCGAAGTCTGAATCAGAGTATCCAATCAAGCTGAAGTCGTCCACCTGTGTATACTTGATCCCAAGGTCTTGAGTTCCCTTCAAGTACCTTAGAACTCTTTTTGCAGCAGACCAATGTCCCTCACAAGGCTTTTGCATAAACCTGGAGAGGATTCCAACAGCAAATGAAATGTCTGGTCTGGTAGTAGTGAGGTAGATGAGACTTCCTACAAGCTGTCTATACTTTGTTGCATCCTCAAATTCCTTTCCTTCAATAGATGTGAGCTTTAAGTTTTGTTCCATTGGAGTAGTAAGAGGATTGCACTCTGTCATGCCAAATTTGTTTAACAAATCTCCAATGTATTTCTTTTGAGAAAGAAATATGGACTTTGGATGTTGGGTTACTTCAATGCCAAGATAGTAATGAACATAGCCCAAATCAGTCATTTCAAAACTTTTCCCCAATTCCTTCTTTATGGATGCAATGTAGCTTTGATTGTTCCCTATCATTAAAAGATCATCTACATATACCACAAGATATACAACTGTTTTTCCAACTTTCTTGACAAATAAAGTTGCATCATCAAGATCAAAATGATTGAAGTTGAGTTTCAGAAGATGCTCAGTTAGTTTTTCATACCAGGCTCGCGGTGCTTGTTTGAGGCCATACAAGGACTTCACAAGCTTGCATACTTTATGTTCATGTCCTTTCACAGCAAATCCTTCAGGTTGGGACATAAAAACATTCTCTTTTAGATATCCATTCAAGAAGGCAGTTTTTACATCCATTTGATGGACTTTCCAACCGTTCTGAGCTGCTAGTGCAAAGAGTGTCCGGATGGTGGCCCATTTTGCTGTGGGGGCAAAAGTTTCCTCATAATCGACCCCTTCCTTCTGTGCAAAACCTTTTGCCACAAGCCTAGCTTTGTGCTTGTCAAGTGAGCCATCAACTTTGTACTTGTTCTTGTAGACCCACTTGCAGTCAATTGGTTTGGTTCCAAATGGAGGATCAACCAGCTTCTAAGTGCCGTTCTTTATGAGGGCATCATGCTCCTTTTGCATCACTTCTTTCCATTCATCATGAGAAGCAGCTTCTTTCAAGGAAGTTGGTTCAAAATCTGTAGACAAGTTCAATTCACAATCATAAGAAACATCCATATCAACAGGTGAATTAGAGTCATGTACCACGATCCTGTCTTCTTTCCTAGTGGTTGTATCGGATCTACAAAGTCAATTGACCATTTATCAAATACTTGTAATGAAACCTGAGGTTTTAAGGGCAGTTCATCTCTTTGTGAAGGCTTTCCCGTCCTTTGACAAGCATCACATGCTTTACAAAATTCCTTAGAGTCTTTATGCATTGTCGGCCACCATAACCCTGTGTGCAGAATCTTCTGCGCGGTCGCTCTTCTTGCATAGTGTCCTCCTGCAACTCCTCCATGTGCTTCGGCGAGGATACTAGTGTGCTTAAACTCCGGAACATATCGGTGAAATATTTCATCTATTCCCATCTTATACAAATGTCCCACTATAATAGAGAAATCAACAGCGCAGGCCACCAATTCCTTCTTTTGTTGAGTAGAATACCCTTCCGGAACTATTCCAGGAGTCAAAAACTGAATTATATCTACAAAATGATCATCTGCAATGTGCGAAGATAAGAGTTGTGCCTCCAGCAATCCTTCTTCCAAATTGGTTGGTTCTTCACTTGTCTCGATTTGGCTTAGGTGATCCAGTCCTGCGTTCAATCGTCCAGGCTTAATTATTACGTCAAAGTCATACTCTTGGAACAACAACAACCACCTACAGATTCCCCCCCCAACACAGGCTTGTTTATCAGGTACTTGAGAGCAGAGTGATCTGTGTACATTTTGAAATGTGCGCCCAACAAATAATGCTGAAACTTTCGCAATGCGTAGACCATCACCAACCCTTCACGCTCTGTAGTGGAATCATTGTTTTAAGATTTTGACAGTTTCCTACTGGAAAATGCTATTGGATTATCAATATCACCTTCGCCAGGCTGAGTCAATACCACACCCAATGCAATACATGAGGCATCTACATGCCTATGAAATTCTTTCTTCCAATCTAGAAATACTAAGATGGGCGTAGTCACCATCTTGTCCTTTAACACATCGAGACTTTGTTGACACTGCTCATCCCAACAAAAAGTCGCATCTTTCTTTAACATTTTTTCCATCGGCGCAGTTATCTGGGCATAAGACTTGATAAACTTCCTATAGTAGCCTGTGTGGCCCAACGTTGCGCACAACTACTTAACATTCTTGGGATCTCTAAGTTCACAATTACTGCTATCTTTGCGGGGTCCACCATCAATCGTGCTTGCATACTACCTTAGTATACCGGGAAAAAGTGGGTTTTACAGTGAAAATATGTTTTATCTCATGTTGAATAAAACATATGTTGTTGATGGCTTCGTAAAACGCCCTGCCTGTCATGAAACCTTTGATGTTGGAGGACTTGGCTGTGTCCCTGGCAATGTCCTAAATCTTCCTGAAGTATTCTTCTTTGGTCATTAATTTATCATTGATCACAAATAGTGAAGGTAGACCCTTCTTGTTCAATGCATCAATCCTTGTGAAAAATCTATTGACTACTACTTCAAGAGTGTGACACTTCTCTATCAACTACACTACTAAGTTATTTTTGGTCAGAACCTTCTTCACCTCCAGAATAGTTTCAGTCATTTCATCCACTCCTAGATCATCCAGTTCATACCTATTTTTAGAATTAATAAACTTTATAATGATGTTGATTGTAGCAGGCATCTCTCCCAGTTGAGCATTTATATTGGAAATTGTCTCCTTTACCTTTTCCATCAACTCCTTCTGCTAAAAAATAATCTGGATACATGGCCATATTTCATCCATCTCCTTAATGATGTTGTTCCATATAATTTCCTTAACATTACCCAGAGTGTGGCCAATGGAAGACTCAACTGCTGACTTTTTCCATACTTCTATATGATTTTGAGCTCTCTTAAGCTCTGCTGCATGAAAAATCTCAGATTCCTTTTGAGGATCCTCAAGAAGTTTCACTTGGTCATGTAGTTTCTTAATTTCTTCATTCTGTATAGACATATTTTGGACTGCATTGGCCAGTTGATCTGTGGCATCTCCTGCACTTGTCGTAGCTGGTATGGCTATAAGAATGACTGTGATAGGAAGCGCTTCTAAAGGGGCAGTCTTTTTAGAAGCTTTCTCCATTTCCTTGATCAATTTCTCCATCTCTGTATCCATTTTCTTAAGTTTTGCAGTCTGCTCCATGATGAGTTTCATCATATCTGCATTTTGAGTCTCTATCTCTGCAATATCCTTAGCTAGAGGATCTTCAGTAGCTGGCAGTTTTAACTGCTTCCTCAATGTTGCTATGTCCAAATTCTTCTTTTTGACCAGCTCCTATGAAGCATTGATGTTTGCAGGATCATAACCCAGTTTGATTACCAAATCCTCCAAGGTTTTAATCTTGGTGTCTTTGGCAAGAGAAGAAACTTTCTCCATCTTTAGCTGTGACTGGACATTTGCTAGTGTAACCTATAATTTGGACAAAGTCATGGTTGTCTTAATGAAAGTAGAGAAACTCATTTCCCCAATCTGATTATGCATCTCCATTTGGTCAATGGGATGTATATCCTTGACATCAAACTCAAAAGATGTATTTTTGTAGTCTGATGCTCCCTTGGGCTAAGGAACTTGTGCCTAAAGGAATGCCATCTGCGTTTTCCCCTTCTCTGATTCAAAGGCTGACAACATCCTGCTTTGGGCTCTAGAAGTTTTCTTCCAGAACTGGTTGTAAGTGTTAATATTCAAGGTTTCATTTCTAACTTTTATTTCCTTGAAGATATCCATTATGCTCTTCTATGCCTCGCCTGAAGTAGATGTACCTATCTGCATTATTTGTTGTTGCCCTTGTGAAGTTTAAGAGGTAGTAGGAGAATGTGTAGACTTATCACCCACTAATGAAGAAACAAGTGGCTCATTACTGGTGATAATGGTCTGCTGCTCTGAATCTTTGGTAAGGCTTAGTCTGGAACTAAGCTTAGCCTTCTTTCTGTACATAATTTTAAACCCCACACTGAAAATATCATTCCCTAAAGGGGACTCTTCCTCTCTTCTCCTCTTGGTTGTCTTCTCATGCATGGTAGGAGTCTGCACTGTTGATGATGAGACCTGATGTTCTTCTGCCTCCAGTAATGTGTTCTCAACCCACTCTAGCTGATTTTTGTATTTTTCTATTTCTGGCCTGGGTTTGTGAAAGTAAGGAGTAGACTTGGTTTCTATCCTTAGTTTAGAAATGATCCCTAATGGATCATAAGACCAGGTAAAACTGAGATTGAACCGCATTTCCTTCAAAAGCTTATCTTCCTCTTCCCCTGTTGCCCTATTGTTGCAAATGAAAGGGCCAACCTGTGTTTTTATCTTAAACTGTGACGTTTTCATGGCAACAACAACGTGGATTTCATCCATATTGATCATCTTCCTGATGTATTCTAAGGCAAAAATCCTCATTGGGAGGAATTTTGGCAGCTTGTAAGGTGGGAGCTCACATCCAAATATCCTTATTTCTGAATAATTTTCATACGGGTACCAGTCCCTTGTCTGAACTTGATCTGACAGCTGTAACACCCTTTTGATCTCTTCACTAATCCTCGATTCTATTCTACTGTTCATGAGACCTATTGTTTGGTGAACAAACATCTCTGTAAATTGTTTATAAGTGTACTCATTTTGCTCTTTCATGACCAGAGTAATCCAAAATATGACTGACTGCTGGTTTCCCTTCTCATCCAGCTTTTGCAAATATAGGTTAATATTGTCCCCCTAAAAGTATAGGAACATGTAGACTAACATAGAGGCATATTTGAATACCTCCTCAGTTGGAAATCTAACAGGTTGCTGATGAATGGACTCTGCAAGAAAACGGCTGAAATTAAACACAATTGAGGGCTTAGCATCAAAAAAGAAGTTGGACAAAAATCCTATAATGGCCTCGTCTACCCGTTGGTCAGAGTAATAGCCAAGAAGGTAGGAAACAACAATGATAATTTTCTTGGCTCTCTCAGGGAATATGGAGGAGGGATAAGGGGGATTTTTCTTTGGTAATGCAGCATATTGTGTCCAAAATAGTTCAAGAGTTTGAGCTCTCTTGGAAAAGTCTAGTTTTTGGTATATTTAAACCAGTGCTTCATAAGAAAATGGGTAGCATTGTCTACTGTGGGGGCTTGCATCATCTGACCAATGGCCTGAGGGGTTACGGTAAACAAAATTTCTTCAGTGGGGGTGACTATGGCCCTTTGGCTTGGCAAGTATGAAGCATAACATTTTCTGATAAAATCAGGGGCGTTGTGGGTACGAGGAAAGATGTAGTGAGGTAGGTTTGATTCCCATAGTTGGATATCATCTGATTTATCAATACATTTGTCCTCTAGCCAACAGTACATCTCGAAGAGGTCAAGTTCACAAAGTGTCTCATGAGTTTTGTAGTCTCTGTCATCCATAGGGATGTGGTGAAGATCTACAAGAGGAAAGGTTAGAGGATTGAAAATTTCCTCTGGTCCTTTGTCCTTTGGAGGCATCTTGGCTATGGCTGAGAGCATGAGTGAAAAATGGATTGGGAGGAGACAATTCACAGACAAAAGTCAGGTTCTGGAGACAGGAACAGAAGGAATAAACTGGAAATGATAAGACAGATAGTGTCACTGGTGATTGACAATGTTAGGGTTGAGTCCAACAACCTATAATCAAATCAATTAGCAGTGATAAAACATGAATTCAATAAGGAGGTTTATATAGCAATTTGGTTTCTGTTGGAGGCGTGGGTCTTTTGAATTAATGACTAAGCCAATTGAATGCTTAATTGGTTAATTCTGGAGGGAATGAATGTGATTTGATGGAGTTTAATGAACATATGAGGTGGCAGAAGGTGAATGGCGGGAGCACAACGGTCAGGTAAGCGGTATCGAGAGTAATGGAATTGAATTTTCAGGGGGGTGAGTGTTTTTTGGTTTCACTCATGGGGGTCTAAAATGTTGAGAAGCTGACACTTAGGGGCGGGCAAGTTTTGGTATACTGTGGATTTCGGACCTCCCCCCGACGGTAAATCTCAGATGGTGAGGGGGGATCGAAATCGCATGTGGGCCGTCAGATGTGGGAAGATGGGTGGAGATGGATTGTGACATGGTGGGGAATTAACCATGAAGTGACAAGATCGCTCAGTGGGGTCGGGAATTGGTTTAATGCAATGTTGGGGAATGCGAGATATAAGAGGGGTATTAAACTTAGGGAAATGAGAATGAAGGGAAGAATGAGTGGAGGGGTAATATGATTTGGGATTTTAAAACTTAGGGATATGATTGATACCCAAAATTAATACATAAACCTTTAGAGTAAGCCTTTACTCTTCTATTTTTTTCTTCTACACATGAAAACACATTTGATGTTTGATTGTGGCACATTTATACTAGCAGCCTGTGCATTTACAAAAACATAAAATGAAGCCTTTCTCTTCTTTTTGCTTCCCTAGCATTTTATTTTCCTTTGCTTTCTTTATTTAGGGCAGCTACCACCTAACATTTTATTGATATGGATGCCTTTAAAACATCAATTTTTTCCGAACATTTTAACTTTTCTTTCTTTTTGCATCCATATCCTAACTTAACATCTTAAAATTATTTTGACTAATATACTAACTTATCAAAAATAAATAATGTTACAACACGCTCCATTTTTTGATCATAAATGAATCTTTGGCGGCAGATATCCAAATATTTTCGCCATAAATGTCGCCTACCGGCTCCTCCTAACGGGATTTTTTCTATCCAATCATGAACAGTGACTTCAACGGCTAGTTTTGGACATGGTTGTGCAGTACCAACCCCCATGGCACAGCTCATCCATCGCAGCTTCTTCTGTCGCAGCTTCTTCGGTTGTACCCCTTGCGTATGTTGTGCAACCTCCTTACTGCCTTCTCTTCTTCTTTGGGAAGTGTAGTTTATAGTCCCGCTCTCCCTTGCAACTGCTTGGAGCGCTAAGACTGCCCTGCTATCATGTAGTCATTACGCAAGGGCAGGATCCCTTGTATACAACTTCAACCAACTTCCATTCACTCTGCGAGTTGAATTGCGCCACCATCTGTGATTTCCTTAATAACATACGGGCCTAACCAGTGCATTTGGAATTTTCCCATGAACTTTGTGAAATTACTATCATAGAGCCGAACCAAATCGTTCACCTTGAAAGTGCGCAACTTAATATTCTTATCATGTCAGGCCTTCTCACATTCATTTTGCACTTGCTGGTCAAATCCGACAAGAAACTGGTCTTCTTCCAACTCTAGTAACTACGCGAGGCACTCCTCCATGGTATCACAATCAACCATCTCAGTCAATGTTGCGATCCATAGACTTGGCAAAATATACTCCATCGGCATGACTGCTTTTATCCCACAGACCAGTCTGAATGGGGTTTTTCCTATTAGCTTCTTACATGTCATCCTATAGGCCCATAGGATTGTAGGTATGCGTACATCCCAATCGTTCCTCTTCACATTACAAACCTTTGTCAATGCATCCTCTAGAATCTTATTGAATGCTTCCATTGTACCATTGGCTTGGGGATGATAGGGCGTACTCTTTTGATGGTACACCTGGAATTATTCGAGCATCGCGATGATTGTTTCATTAAGGAAATGCATACCCCTATCACTCATCAATACCTTATGGCACCCAAACCACGCTAAGACGTAATCAAACAGGAACTTCGCAGTGGTAGTAGCAGTACAATCTTTCACCAGTTGTGCTTCTGCCCATTTGGTTAAGTACTATGTCGTAGTAATAATGTACCACGAGCTTGTCTTCTTTCTTAGTGGTTGTATCGGACCTACAAAGGTAATTGCCCATTTATCAAATACTTGTAACGAAACCTAAGGTTTTAAGGGAAATTCATCTCTTCATGAAGGCTTGCCCGTTCTTTGACAAGCATCGCATGCTTTACAAAATTCCTTACAGTCTTTATGCATTGTCGGCCACCATAGCCCTGTGTGCAGAATCTTCTGCATGGTTTCTCTTCCTGCATAGTGTCCTCCCGCAACTTCTCCATTTGCTTCAGAGAGGATACTAGCGTGCTCAAACTCTGGAACATATCGGCGCAATATTTCATCTATTCCCATCTTATACAAATGTCCTACTATAACAGAGAAATCAACAGCGCAGACCACCAGTTCCTTCTTTTGTTGAGTAGAATACCCTTCCGGAGCTATTCTAAGAGTCAAAACCTAAATTATATCTGCAAAATGATCATCTGCAATGCGCATAGAGAAGAGTTGTGCCTCCAACGATCCTTCTTCCAAATTGGTTGGTTCTTCACCTGTCTCAATTTTGCTCAGGTGATCCAGTCCTGCGTTCAACTGTCCAGGCTTCATTATTATGTCAAAGTCATACTCTTGGAACAACAACAACCACCTACAGATTCCCCCCCCCCCAGCACAGGCTTGTTTACCAGGTACTTGAGAGTGGATTGATCTGTGTACATTTTGAAATGCACACCCGACAAATAATGCCGAAACTTTTGCAGTGCGTAGACCATAGCCAACCCTTCACGCTCTGTAGTGGAATCATTCTTTTAACAGTTTCCTACTGAAAAATGCTATTGAATTATTAATATCACCTTCACCAGGCTGGGTCAATACTGCACCCAATGCAATACATGAGGCATCTACATGCACATGGAATTCTTTCTTCCAATCTAGAAATACTAAGATGGGTGTGGTCACCATATTGTCCTTTAACACATCGAGACTATGTTGACACTGCTCATCCCAACGAAAAGTTGCATCTTTCTTTAATAGTTTCTCCATAGGCACAATTATCTGGGCATAAGACTTGATAAACTTCCTATAGTAGCCTGTGTGGCCCAAAGTTGCGCACAATTTATTAACATTCTTGGGAGCTTCTAAATTCACAATTATTGCTATCTTTGCAGGGTCCACCATCAATCCGTGCTTGCATACTACATGGCCTAGAAAAATTCCAAAAGGCACACAGAATATACATTTCTTCAAGTTCAGCGTGATTTGGTATCTGCGACACGTATCCAGCATAAGGCGCATACTTGCAACATGGTGCTTTACCAATCCAAACATAGTCCAGTCATCAAAATATACCTCCAAGAATTTATGAATAAACTCCTTGAACGCCGCAATTACTACCCTGGAGAAGATCGCAGATGTATTCTTCAGCCCGAATGGCATTACTGTGTACTAAAAGCAACCCCATTCTGTCGCGAAGGTTGTCTTACTGCGATCTTCTAGTGGGATCTTTATTTGATGGTATCCTGAGAAGCCATTAGTGAATGAATAAGCTTCATGCCCTCCAACACTTTCTAAAACTTCGTCTGTGAATGGTGTTGGAAATGGATCATGCACACTTGCATAATTTAGCTTCCTCAGATCTACGCGTATCCTAATTTCGCCTTGCTATTTCTTTTCCTGGAAAATCATTGGGCTTAACCAATCAAACTCTTCTACTGGCTCGATAATTCCGACCTCCAGCATTTTGTCCAGTTCCTTGCGCACCTTTTCTTTATACTTCGGTTTGAGTCGATAACGTCTCTGCTTTACAGGCTTCGCATCAGGTTTCAAAGTAATTTTCATAATGCCCAAGTCTCCTGCAATACCCTTCAGGTCCGCGAACTTCGTTGGGAATAGATCCTGGTATTCACGCAGCAGTTCATCCACCTTATCGATTGTATCTTCGTCCCAATAGTCTCCTATCCTCGCGAACTTAGGCTTCGCATCGGATCCAATATTTACTTTCTAGGTTTTCAACGGCTATGTTACATTAGGGTTCTCTGTTTGAGGTCCTTCAACCTCGCGCTGACCTTCAGTTTCTAGAATGTTGATTTTTCTGGGATCATCCTCCTCTTCTTCAGCAGTCATATTGTAGCATTCCAATGCGTGGCACAGCTAGGTACTCCAGTCTGTATGTACCCATTCCAGAGGATCTTCAAACATTCTAAACATAGCGGCCTTAATTTCTTGTAACGCCTCATCAATGCATTCAAATCCATCCTCAAAGCTGGAATTGATAATAAGAATTACCGCAGAATATCCCATTCATTCGTTCCATGGTGTAGCTCTGTTTCCAAATACCAATTCATGGGAATAGTGTCTAAGGTATGGAAGAAAAAATGAACCCACTCTGGTTGAGGTTCTTCACCCCAAGCCTTATTCCACCGTGCTAGATGTTCTTCACCCCAAGCTTTATTCCTTGTGCGTACCCCACCATCGGGTAGACGTAGTGCGCATTGCCAATTCAAGGGCCTGAAATTGATGTTCCTCGGGCACCTCTCTTTCAAATTTATCCAAAAAGAGATTAACATCATTCAACCATCATAGTGTGGAAGATTTCTTACCTATGTAGATACGCATCACATTGATTTGATCATCATATTGTAGCGCAATGTAGATATTTCATGCAACTGATTCTGCTAGTGCTCGAGTTCTTCATCCGAGTTTGAGGTACAAGAACTATCTTTGTCGCATGTAATTCGTCCATGGGTCATATGATTGATCCAATCTTTGTCTCGCATCGTGATCTTGTATATCTGGTTTATATCATCATCATCCTCCACAAATTCGTGAACAGGCTCAATATAGCGTGGTCCTTCCACAAGGTCCAGTCGCACAATAACCCTGAGCGCCTTCCTCTCAAATTTCATCTTCCACTTCTTCAGGTTAATCGTCGCATCCATCTCAAAGGCCCAATCAATTCCTAGTAGCACAGGATACAGATTGTTGTCATCTACGATTTCTATTACTTCAAAATCCGCTATAGCACTTTCTCCTTCAATATCGACTGTTACCCCATACAGTCACCCCATTGGAATAATCTTTTGTTGATTGGCCATGCGTAGCTATATAGCAGACCATTGTATTGCAGGTCTACCCATCCTTTCCCAAGTTTGTTTAGGCAGTACATTTTCATCAGACCCCAGATCCAAGATTACTCGGTCCATTTCATACACTCCTATATGCATGGTTAGCCTCATCTCACACCCTATCCACTTATTATGCTTACCTAGCTTCCTTATAGCGCGTTGTTCTGAAGGAACCTTAATCTTACCCACACAGTTGTCTATTAACTCTTGGATACCTTCTACTGCCTTCTTATCATGCAACAAATTCATACAGGTCTTCAGGAAAGTAGCTAATAGTGAAGGATCCACATCTTGCACTTCATTGTTCTCAGCTTCTTGACTCCTAGACATAGAAGCTTCAGCGAAATTCTTTTTAGCCTCCATAAAAGTTTCTTTATCTCGGTTGAGGTCAAACCCAACTTCCTTTTCAGTGGTCTTGTGCACCCATCCTTCGATTTCTGGCTGCTTTCCCTTATCTTCACCCATGGCCATACCATTGCATGTTACTATATTAACACTGTGATATTCTTCGCGCGGTTCCGCCCTCATCATTTGGATATTCTGCGTAGGTTTTTGGGTTTGCGTCTTGTTTTGTTGCATCTTTGCTATAAGGATCAGCTAATCTTCTATCCCATGATCAAATTGTCTGCAATATTGAAAATATGGATGCGTTGGGTTCTAACAATCGTGCGCAAGATGTCTAGCTTCACCACAATTATAGAAAATAACTTGTCCATGGCCTCTCCCAGCCCCTCCTCCTCTTCCTCTTCCATGACCTTGGAATCCTTCATGCGCTACACCTGCGCCCTGATCTGGAGGCTGCATTTCTACCTGTATTCTATAGGTAGGGGTTCTATCCATCATTAATTCATAACTTCGACAATGGAGCTCATCATGTCCTACAGATTTGCAGAAATTGCAAAATAATTGTTGAGGGGTCTGTACAAACTTCTGTAGTAGATGAAAATTGTATGTCGCATGTTGTCCTGTAACTTGACAAATAGCGCACCACGGCGTTGCTCCTACACTCGGCCCAGTGGTATTTTCTGGCTTTAGGGGGGATAGGCTCTCCCCCAATAAGATAATTCTGATAAACTGGGCAATGGTCCTTAGCGTGACCATGGCCCTTGCATTTCAAGCACCAAACTTCAGCATGCACCTCAGGCTAGGCTTCCTTTCCATTCTTGAGGCTTTGCAATTCCAAGTGTAGACTTGCCAACTGTGAGTGAATCTATTGTACTCCAATCTATGTATCTTGTATTTTTTAGGCTTCCAACATCATCACAATCTCCACAACTTCTGCTTGCGTTGCTACCTTCTACTTTGATAATGGTAATCTTAAGTGGGGCAACAATGAAGAAATGTACCAATCTTTGTGTTGTTCGTTTGTGATGTTCATATTAGCCTGTCAAATCAGGCATTTTAGCCTCTGCTAGAAATCCCATGAGGATTCATTCACCACTTGCTTTATTTTCGTAAACTCTGTAACAAACCGCGCCTGATATTTAGGCTTCTTAAACTCGCAGTTCAATGCTTTCTGAGTATCTACCAACGTCGCGACAGGGTGATATTGACAGTACTTGATATACTAGGTCAACACTCTATCATGTAGCACTGTGACCAATTGTGCTTTCTTTAGATTATCATCAGAGATCTGCTAAGCTATCCACACAACATCTGCAACGAACCAGAACTTCTCAAGGTCTTCGCTTCCTACCCCTTTGAAGATCGACATCTTCATTGCGTTCGCCATGATGAATGGTGGGGGTGGAGGTGAAGGTGTGGGTGTATGCGGTGGAGGTGGAGGTGGAGGTGGAGTGGATGGATGAGGTATCTGTGGGATACCCTGAGTTACCAACTGCAGCGCAGTTCATGATGTATTCGAAATCGTTCCTTCATCGTCGTTTGAAGAGGATCCCAATAGCGGACTATATTGAGAGCCTGATTCTTCATTCCTTCTGAAGGGTTCTTCGCTTCGCGTAGTCCCAAACATCAAGGTAATGACATAACCTTTTTTTCATACAACAACATCTTAATCCAAGTTTTCAGAGATTTTAAATACTTACCTCTCAGTCCCTTGAAGAGCTTGTGTTTTGCTTCGCTATAACTGACGGATATATCGATCGCAAGCTCAATGACTAATACCCCTAGTACGTGATCAATCCAATGATCAATGGCTCGCGTGATGTTGTTTTCTGAAGCTTCAAAGCGCCTCACTAGATATGGAGTCCACACAATAGTGTTGTCAAGTCTCCACGTACCCTGACTATCCGCCAATCTAGACAGCCACTCTTGCAATTCGCTAGGGAAGAAACATAAAAAGTTCTCAGTTTCATCTGAGTATAGGTATCTACTCAACCACTGTTCCTTGGACAATTGTGGGTTTCTGTTCTCCTGAGTTGCAAATGTGTGTTCCTTTTGATCGAGCCACTTCTCAATTTCTTTCTTGGTAGGGAGCCATTTATTCGACATCACACATTCCTCAGATTGATCCCAGTCCCGACAACAGAACCATTTGTTGGCTTAAGGGGGTCTGTCCCAGGTTCAGAGTTATTCGCACAAACCAAAAAAAACCTAATTGCTAGCCCTTTGGCCAACAACGTCCGTAGCGTAGGCTGCAGTCTCACCCGAAGGAGTATTGGGGGATGCTAGAACCAGGTTTCTGCATCCAAAGGCCTGTGTGATGGTCTTCCTAGGGATATTATAGCTTATATGTGCCTTCACACAAATCTATATCTTCCGATTGTCAACTACTGCAACTCTATCGAAATGACCTTCAGACCTTCACGAAGGTATCTGATTGTACTTAACATGCATAAAAGATATAGAGTCACTACTTTCACGCAATAAACTATATATTCTGAAGCCTTTATGACCTAGATATGCCTTCGTGCAGATCTATCCTTTCCAAGCAGTTAACTAAAACAGATCTATTTAACAACTTCCCAAGCTCTACGAAGGTGGTTAATTATACTTATTATGCATAAATATTACTGATCTATCCATTTCGCACAGAAATTAAGCATTAATTCATATAAAAAGGATCATCGAGTGAAGATATATATAAACTTAACAGAAATAAATAAACAAGACATAGAGGCACAAATTCAGCTCAAAACAGTCTTTATTAAGATGTAAATGTTCAGACACAAACTTCTTATCCCTGAGTACCCAACTGCAAGGGCCCGTGCACTCAGCTGCGGACTTACCAAGGTCTTCGTGCACTCAGCTGCGGACTTACCAAGGTCTTCGTGCACTCAGCTGCGGACTTACCAAGGTCTCCGTGCACTTAGCTGTAGGAGCCTTCCCCTTTCGCCTAAGTACAGGAAACAAAATTTTCCTGCCTTAACACCTTGCCCTTTTAATGATTCTTTTAAAATTTATTCCATAGAATCGCTATGAATCAACTATAAATAGCCTCTTCATTACAATACTATGGCCTGCGGACCATGGGTGAGTCTCAAAACCATCCTATCACCAACCCATACAAGGGACTAATCTCCCTTTGAATCTTACTTAGCTTCACGCTCTTCTTCCACATTTCATGGAGACTTTACACTCTTTCACAAAAAATATTACAAAAATTGATTTAACTAACAAGATTTGACCTGAGGGACCCCATGCCAACACATGTGTCAACAACTGCTTAAGTTGCTCAAAAATAGCCTCACATTCTTCTGTCCATTGGAACTTCTTACCTTTCAGCTACAATGATATTATAAGATATGCAATGCATGAGAAGTTCATGATGAACCTCCTGTAGTAGCCTACCAATCCCATAAATGATCTCACCTCATCCACATTCTTAGGAGATTCCCACTCCATAATAGCCCTTATCTTTTCTGGATCCAATGTTATGTCACCCTTGGAGACAACATGCCCCAAATAATGTACCTCCGTTTGAAAGAAGTTGCACTTTCTAAGTTTAGCATACAATTGATGCTCTCTTAGAAACCTCAACACGACTGCCAAATGTTCGACATGTTCTTCCTCATTCTTAGATTATACCAGTATGTCATCAATGAATACAATAACAAACTTGTCTAGATAAGGATGCAACAAACTTTTCATGAAACACATAAATGTAGCTGGAGCATTAGTCAAATTGAATGGCACAAGAACAAACTCATATTTCCCATACCTGGTCCTGAAGTAGTCTTGAAGGTATCCTCTTCCTTGATGCGTACTTGATGGTATCCCAATCTCAAGTCGATCTTAGAGAACATTGTTGCTCCTTTAAACTAATCAAACAAATCATCAATCCTCTGCAAAGGGTACCTGTTCTTGATCGTTACATTTTTCAGGTGCCTGTAGTTAATGCACAATCTAAGAGTACCATATTTCTTCTTCACAAACAACACTGGTACACCCCAAGGTGATACACACGACCTAATGTACATGTTGTCCAACATTTTCTTCAGCTGCAACTTTAACTCAACCAACTCAAGTGTGCTCATCCTCTAAGGTGATTTTGATGTTAAGGATTCCCCTGGCACCAACTCAATAGAGAATTCTTCTGGAACTTCTTTATTTGTCTTCATATATTGTATCTGCAGAGTCAAATTTGCCAGCTGACTCTGGATCTACTGCATGCCTGCATTGGTAGCGTCTATTGGCGAAGCTTCTTACTTCATCGCAAGTTCTAAGGCTTCAACTTGAGTTTCAATCTTCTGTTGTGACAAACTAAATCTTATGTATGTGGAACCAACGCAACTATAAACCCGTCTTTATGTTGTTTTAGAGCTATTTTGAAGCTCACCTAATCCAGTATATTGAATCTTTGATCAAATTCCCAAACAAACTCAGTAGGCTTTTGTTTGATTTATTTTAGCTCTGTGATGCATTGTGACTTAGACTTTGGCTTCTTGAATTCTTTTATCAATGTTGTTTTAATGTCTGCAAATGGTCTGTTATGATTGCTTGAATACTTCATGTACCATGTCAGTGATCTATCCCGAAATTTTGTAACAAGTTTCACTTTCTTCATATTTTCATCATGGACCTGCTTCGCTGTCCATACTGCTTCGCATAAGAACAGAATTGCTCTGGATCCTCTGATCTAGTCCCTTCAAAAACAGGCAACTTAATATCATTGACCATATTTCTTCGTGGTGGGGGAGGGGGATTCGTAAGGGGAAGGGGATGAGGGGTAGGGGGGTAGGAGGGATAGGGGCACGAGGAAAACCAGAAATACCCTAATTATTACTTGATTCTAGCTTCGACGAGCTTTCAGGTTGGAAGGGTGAATACTGTGGGGTTACTTGAGCATTCTCAGGTCCGTTTTCTTCACTTTCAGACTCACTTAATAGGGAGCTATAGTTAGCTTCTATAAAATTATTAGGATCTTGGCCACGAGATCTCTTTCTAGTGTCTATTCTATATCTTTTTCCGCTTCACGTTGCCCGAGTCTCTTCTTCGGATATTCTAAACATAAGTAACTAATAATATGATTTCATTCGTAAAATCCCCTTTTCACACAAAATCATCTTAATCCACAGGTTCAGACATTTTAAGAACTTACCTCGTGTTCCTTTGAAAAAAATTCATTTTGCTTCATTGTAGGACACAATCGAGTCTACCACGAACTCAGTAATGAATCCTCCTAAGACGCTATCAATCCCTAAATCAATAGCTCTTGAGGTCCTATTGTCTGTGTTCTTGAGTCCCTATATTAATTCTAATTTCTACTTGTTAGGTTCGTCTCCTTTAAAGCAATCTTTTCTCTCAATGAACCTTCATATCCACTCATATAACTCCACATGGAACGAGTCGAAGAGGATTTTGTATTGATATTAAAAAATATACTTCTCCAACCACCTCCTAGTTGATAGATAAGGGATTCTATTTTCTTGTTCTGCAAATTCTCGTTCCTTCTATTCTACCCAATATTGGATTTCTTTCTTCGACAGATTCCACATAAACATCCCTCAAACAGATCCTGGTCCTGACAACAGAACCATTTGTTGTCTTAGGTTGGGATAACCCAGGTTCAAATTTTACTACTCACCAACAAAACCCTTAACCACTGGCTCGAAAAACGACCTGCAATCAAATCAAAGTCTCACCAGAAGTGATTATGGGAGGTTGCAGAACCAAGTTTCTACAGCCTAAGGGATACTGCATTGTGGCACTCTTGTATATTCTTATGATTTAACACTTACTTAATACTTTGCATTCACAAAATACTTCTCACTTATACTTTAATTTACAGGATTACATTTATCACTTAAACATATCATAAACATTCATAAACTTTATAGTACTGAAATAAAGTACAGATATTAAACAAATAAACACATGTAGACACATATTTTCCCATGGTTCATACCAATGTGGGACTGCATCCACAAAATTGTTGCTTATAATATAGAATTTGTAAAAAAAATAGTTTTTGACCTACGCACTCAATTGCATGTCATATGCACACTCAGCTACAGATTTAGGCCTTTACGCACTCAGCTGCGGAGCCTTTCCTTCGCCACAAAACCTGATCACAAAGATTCAACCATTCAATACATTATATGATCCTAAGATGATCCTCTTATTCATTATTGATCCCTATATATAATATTACATGATGGATTACATTGCTACATTACCATGGACCTGATACCATGGTTTCCAAAAAACAAGGGACTATGGTCCAAAACCATCAATTTTTACAATATTTTATGCTTTTTACAAAAATGGAGGGGCTTCACCTTGAAGCCCCTCTGCTGCATGGTGACTTTGTTGCACGATCGTCGTTGTGGTCCGCTACTCTCTCGCACTTTATATTGTGCTCTTTATCCCCAAAATTCAGCGTCCTTGCCCAAAATTTGGACAAGTTGGGTTGCGTCGCCTAACATTGTGTAATAGAAACATCATAGACATGTTCTTGTGGATTAGCAGACTATTTTTTTTCTTCCTACTCTACTTCGACTATTGGTTCTTGTATAATAGAAATTTCATCAATAGGTTCTTGTGGAATACAAGGTTGAAATTCTTTGTCCTGTTCCCCCACTTGTACTCCAACTGAAATAGTAATAGTCTACATGATGTTAGCCTCCTTAGAGATTTGTTGGCAACCCTTACAAAGTTTTTCTAAGATAGTAGATGATTCCATTTCTACAACCTCTGCCAACATATCCAATCTAGTTCCATTCTTAAAATCAAGTTGCTCTTTAACCAAGGGAAGTTGATTCTTTAACTCCTAATTTTCCTTTCTTAGATTTTCAATTTGAATGAGAGGGTCAAACTTCCTCTTACCTGGTTAAGTAACAACCTCTTGTTCTTTTGTCTGCTCTTTTGTTATTGGTCCTTCTATCTCTTATTGTTTCTCTGGCACTTGTTCAGGATCCGGTGAGATTTTGTATGGAAAGGATGATTATTAGGATCGTATTGGAGCTCTCCTTTGGAAAAAATAATAAAAAAACTTTGATCTATATTTTTTCTCAGAGACATCTTTCTCTTGTAGCAATTCTAGACTTTCCTGTAGCACTTTAGGAATGTTGAAGAAAACCTATGGAAAATGAGGAATATGAGATGGATGGTGTTGGAAATGATATAAGGGAATGGAAAATTATACAAGGATACCAACTGGGGAAACCTAGAGACAATTTGTGTTGAGTACTTGAAATAAGTGCCATATTATAACCTTTCTTTCTGATTTTTGCAGTATGTTCATTTTGGTTGACCTGATTGCTTCTTCTTCTTCTGTTGTAGGAGAAATTGTTCCTGCATAAAAATCAATTTGAGAGATGATGAAAATTCAATATATATTTTTTTTTTTTTTGCCTCAATGGCTGCCTTATGAGGTTTTCAGCTACAGAACCTGCTTTAGGCACCTCATAATTAGCGGTTTTACTCTAGAGATTTATTCTTTTTTTTTTCTTCAAACTCAATGACTACCTTCTAGAGGCCTTCAACCAATAAACATGTATCAAGTGCCTCAAAGGAGGTTTTCAATTAAGACTGTTATTTTTCTTTTTTCTTTATTCGATGTTGGTCAAGAGATGGATGGATTGAGAGAACTAGTGCTCTCAATAACATTTAGTTACTTACTTATTGAAACTATAAATTCAGCCCTAAAAAGGGTTTCTTGTAAACTTTTAATATGTAACCATTCACTAATAGTGGGATTTGCTCCTAATTTATGGTTTTGATCCTAACAAAGTCATTGTCATATAATTTTTCCACCAGTTAAGATCCCAAACGTTTGGTTGTGAACTTTCCTTTAAATTCCTTGAACCTAGATTCAGACAAGCGAGCCCAATCACCCTCTTGGAAGTCTCTAGTTTTGATGTGTCTATCATGCCCGATTTTTCTTTGTAGCTGCATGAAACTAGGCCTACATAATGTACTCATCGAGGGAATTTAATTATTGTATCCCTTCAGTTTACACATTAGTAAAATCCATTTATAGTTGAGATTACATCCTCAAATTTTTTTATTTAAACTGAATTGATAAAAAAATGTTCTTTCCATAAACTAGCTCATAGGGAGTGAAACCAATGGTGGTTTGCAAAGTAGTATTGTAGGCCCAAGTAGCCTCATCAAGACTTTCTTCCCATCCATTATTTTTTCCACTAATTACGCTAGTAAGAGTGCTCTCTAAGGATCTATTGGTGACCTCTACCTACCCATTTTCTTGGGGGTAGTAGGGAGAGGAATCCTGATGGCGAATGTGGTGTTGCTTCATTACCCACTCAATCCTTCCTTGTAGTCTTTCCCATTCTTTGGCACTCATCACATTCTATAGTATATTTATGGCCATCCTTATGAAGATTTGGCCAAAAGTATCTTGCTTGCAAGGTCATGTAGGATGTCCTCCTTGCAGAAAAATGACCTCCACAAGGTCCATCATGACAAGCTGATAGGATATCATATACCTCATCCTCCTTCACACATCTTCTTAAAACCATTTTAGGTCTCGAATTGAAAAGGCATCCACCAATCCAAGTATAAGAGGAACTTTGTCTAATGATATTGCATTTATCTCTTGAAGACAAGTGACGAGGGAGTTGGCCAATGGCTATATGGTTGGAAATATTAGAAAACCATGGTGAAAGAAGTGAGATGGAAAGAATATAATCATTTGGAATTTAGTCACCAACCAACCGTTCATTTGCAAAAAAGGGTTAATCTTGACCAGAAACATGCAACACCATTTTTTTTTCCTAGTTTGTCAACAATGGTTAAATGAAACTAATATGAAAACAATTCCCACCTGATTATCCTAGCAATTACATTTGGTTTATTCATCAAATATTTAATTGTTTCATGGTAAGTATGTACAAAGACTTTGTAGCCAGTAATATAATGTCTAAACTTATTTAAAGAATATACAACAAGGAATTATTTTTCAGTTATTGTGTAATTCAATTCGACCTTTGACAAATTCTTACCCTCAAGTTGACCTTATAAAGCTGCTCCAATTTCCCTATTTAATGCATCCTTTGGAGAAATTTTGAGGTCAAATATGGGCCTCAAAACAAAAATGTATAACCAAAATCAACTTTAAAAGAACCAATAGAATTGATGATGATGATGTCGACAATGGGGGATGATTCACCTTTTCTCGAGTAAAAAGGTAAGATGATAAAAAATAAAATGAAAAAACTACTTTTCAACTTGTATTTTCAACTTATCTCCCTATAAGTTTACTCAAACTTCGAGCGAGAGCACTCGTTGGATGCAAAATTTAATTCCACATCCAAGGAGTACCCATGTTGATTGAAATCACGATTTCCATGCATTTTTCATCTTTTGTGTAGCAGGATCCATCGAAACTATTCAACATGGGTGCTTCTTGGATGGGAAATTACATACCACATCCTACGTGTGCTCCTACTCGAAATTTGAGTAAAATCGTAGGAAGACGAATTGAAAATACAAGTTGAAAAGTAGTTTTTTCTTTTTTCGCTTCAAAATTTGATGAGGTAATCTAATATTATTTTATTGTTTCCATTATTATTTTATAATTTTCCTTAGGAGGCCCATTCTAGACCTAAAAATTTCTCTAATGTGTGTGAATGTGAATGTTGAGTATGGAGCATGATTGTTTAGAGGTCTTTGTTTCAGCCGGATGTATACCCTAGGAAGTTTGTACACCCCTCCACATGGGGGGGTGGGGGGGGGGTGAGGGGAGGCCGGGGGGTCCGGGGGCCAACGGTCCCCCGAGGGGTTGGGGGGTTGGGTTTTGGGGGTAGCGCCCCCAAAACTAAAAACAGATGTAAAATTGCCTTGTAAAAGTATAGTAATTTCTAGTCATTCTGGGCTATTCATTAGGCGGATGATCTGATGGTAGAACTTATGTTTAGTTTAGGGTTTTTTTTCCCTAGAAGGAAACCCCTCTCTTTGTATGAGGGCATTTTATTTGAGGTTGTGTAATAGATGTGTATTCTCCGGAACGAGAAACAGAGAGGTGAGACTGTGAGAGAAAACAGAGGATATTACAACAGATTTGTTGTAGGTTGTGTCTCTTCATTTTGTTGGATAATAGAAAGGAAGGACTGGTTGTTTGGGGTGGACGTAGCCCAAACTGGGTGAACCATGTATATATGTGTCTCTCTAGCTTTATGCATTTCCTGTGTTTATATTTCTGCAATATTTTATGTGTTCCATTGCTCCGTAATACATAATTTTCTAACAACTGGTATCAGATGCCGAAGGTCTATTTGGTTGATAAACTCGCAGGAAAGAAGGGTTCCTCGTTCGAGTGGGAGCAATGGCGGAAGATGGTAAGTTTAGGGTTGAGAAATTTAACGGCCAAAATTTCTCACTGTGGAAGATGCAGATGGAAGATTATTTTTATCAGAAATATCTATACCTACCATTGGGCGGAAAAACAAAGATGCCGATGGGTATGACACATGAAGAATGGAACATTCTCGATAGAAAGGCACTCGGAACAATACGGTTGTGCCTCGCAGCATCGGTTGCCTTCAACATTTCGAAGGAAACAACAACAGAGGGTTTGATTAAGGTGTTGGAGAAACTATATGAAAAACCCTCAGCCTCAAACAAGGTATTTCTTATGAAACGGTTATTTAATATGAAGATGTCGGAAGGTGGATCTATTACAGACCATTTAAATGATTTTAATACTGTTACAAGTCAGTTATGCTCTGTAGGGGTAAACTTTGATGATGAAGTTAAAGCTTTGTTGTTCTTATGCTCATTACTAGAAAGTTGGAATGGTTTAGTAATGGCCATTGGTAACTCTGTTTCTGGATCTAGTACTTTAAAGTTTGATGATGTTGTCGGTGCTATCCTTAGCGAGGAAATGCGATGGAAAAGCTTCGGTGAGACATCGGGTAATGCTTTGAGTGCAGATTCTAGGGGAAGAAAAATGGAAAGAGGAAGGAGCTCATGATATCGCAGTAAATCAAGGAAAGGCAGATCTAAGTCCAGATCGGGGATAGTGTGCTGGAAATGCGGAAAGAAAGGACACCTAAAGAAAGACTGTAGATCTCAGAAGGGAAAAGAAGGAGATGCACAGCAAGAAAACAATCATGAAGCAAATGTGATAGGTGAGGTGTTACAAGATGCTTTGATTCTTTCTTTCGAAAATATTACTGATTCTTGGGTGGTAGATTTAGGGGCCTCATTCCATGCCACACCTGATAAGAAATACTTTCATGACTATGTTCAAGGAGATTTTGGAAAAGTCCGTTTGGGTGATGATAAACCCTGTAAAATTGTTGGGATGGGTAAGGTTCTTGTAAAACAGCAGAATGGAAACCAATGGCTACTAAAGGATGTAAGGCATGTTCCAGATCTAAAGAAAAATCTAATTTCAACAGGGCAGTTAGGCAGTGAACGTTGTGTGACAACTTTCACAGATAAAGCTTGGAAGGTCACCAAAGGAGCCCTGGTAATAGAAGAAGGTGAAAAGGTTGGTACATTTTATTTATGCAATGGTATTTCTAACATTGTTAATGATTTAACTTCCAAAGGAGCATATGCAACATTATGGCATCATAGGCTCGGACACATGAGTGAAAAGGGGATGAAGATTCTTCACTCAAGGAATTTGTTGCTGGGTTTGAAGAACGTTGATTTGGACTTCTGTGAGAATTGCATTTATGGAAAACAGAAGAGAGTCAGATTTCTCAGTGTTGGGAAAGAAAATAAGAGCGAAAAATTAGAGCTTGTACATACAGATGTATGGGGACCTGCTCAGGTATCATCTCTAGTTGTCTCTCGTTATTATGTTACTTTTATTGATGATGCAACTAGAAAACCTTGGATTTATTGTATTAAGAATAAATATGATGTATTCGATACTTTCAAGAAATGGAAAGCTTTGGTTGAGATTGAGACAGGAAATAAATTGAAGTGTCTTAGATCAGAAAATGGAGGTGAATATTGCAGCAAAGAGTTTGATACGTACTGTTCAGAGCATGGAATTCGTAGAGAGAAGATAGTTCCAAGAACACCACAAAAAAATGGTGTGTCAGAAAGGATGAACAGAACAATCATGGAGCGTGCAAGGTGCATGAGATTGCATGTAGGATTGCCATTACAGTTTGGGCAGATGCTGTAGATACTTCTGCTTATCTAATAAACAGAGGGCCTTCAAGTTCCTTGGATGGTGGTGTTCCATAGGAAGCATGGACAGGTAAAAAGGTAAACTACTCTTTTTTAAAGCCTTTTGGTTGTCAGACCTTTGTCCATATTGATAAAGAAAAGAGAACAAAGCTTGAGGCAAAGTCAAATAAATGTAATTTTATTGGATATGGTGTTAATGATTTTGGTTATTGCTTATATGATTACGAAAATCAAAAAATAATTAGGAGTATAGATGTAATATTCAATGAAAAGGTCTTGTATAAGAATCAGTTGCAGGAAAAGAAACAGGAAAAAGAGAACAAGGAATACGAAGTTCTTGATGAAATCACTGAAAAAGTAAAGGTGCCTGAAAATAATAATTATCAACAACCACAACAACAACAACCACCACAACAGCAACAGGCACCCCAAACACCTGAAAGTGGCGTTAGAAGATCTACCAGGATAAGTAGACCCCCTGAACGATACTCTCCTTCATTATATTATTTATTGTTGACTGATTCTGGTGAAATCGAATGTTATGAGGAAGCAATGCAGGTTGAAAGCAGGAAGAAGTGGGAGGTAGCCATGGAAGAAGAGATGGACTCCTTAATGCATAACCAGACTTGGGACTTAGTTAGGTTACTTGCAGGAAAAACTACATTGAAGAATAAATGGGTTTACAGGCTGAAGGAAGAAGATGGAGGAAAACAGAGGTACAAAGCTAGACTTGTGGTGAAGGGGTTTGCCCAGAAGAAAGGTATTGATTTTGATGAAATATTTTCTCCTGTTGTTAAAATGACTTCAATCAGAACTATTTTAAGTCTAGTAGCAGCAAAAGATTTGCATCTTGAGCAGCTAGATGTAAAGACAGGCTTTCTCCATGGGGATTTGGAGGAAGAGATATATATGCAGCAACCACAAGGATATGAAGTGAAAGGGAAGGAGAAAATAGTGTGCAGGTTGAAGAAGAGCTTATATGGCTTAAAACAGGCTCTAAGGCAGTGGTATCTAAAATTTGACAAGTTTATGTCTGAACAAGGTTATACTAGATGTCACTCTGATCATTGTGTTTATTTGAAAAAGAAAAATGATGGCAGCTATATTATATTGTTATTGTATGTAGATGACATGCTTGTTGCAGGGTCTAACATGCAAGAAATAAATGTGCTCAAAAGAAAATTGGCAAATTCATTTGCAATGAAGGATTTGGGAGCTGCAAAACAAATCCTTGGTATGAGAGTAACTAGAGATAGGAAAAATCGTAAATTAACGTTGTCTTAGAATGAGTACATACAAAAGGTGTTGAAAAGATTTATTATGCACAATGCAAAACCAGTTAGTACACCTTTTGCTAGCCATTTCAAACTTAGTAAGGAAATGTGCCCAAAGACCCAAGAAGGCATGGATTATATGTCTAAAGTGCCATATGCATCAATGTCACACGGAATCTGTCAAGGGTGCGGACACGACTGACCTTCCTAGAAGTCTAAGACATTCTAATGACAAACAAGACAAAATGGAGTGATCTTTCTCTAAATACACCTTTTACAACATGAAAACTACAAGTGTTTAGGCTTACCTTATTCCAAAACGCTGTTGTTGAAGTCCGTTCTTGACGATCCGGATGAGCTCCTCCTTCAAGTCAATTCCTGCAACCACAAACAATCAAACAATTACCAAGCACTTGCATTTCATATAATAAAACATATATTCAACATGCAGACCAAGGAACACATGAAATAACTCATTAACACAAGCTATTGAGAAAAATAAACCAGTTTGTATTAATAACGAAACAAAGAAACTCTTACAACCTGGCCTTGGTGTTGTGCAAGTTCCTCCCAGGGTCCATCAAGGGTTTTCCTCTACTTTGACAAAGCTCACCCTCTCCCAAGTAGAATCAAGTGAAGACAATCTCTCCTCACAAAGGCTCTAATGGAAGACCTAAATCCTGCAGCATTTACCCAAAGAAAATGTATAGCTCCAACCTCCTCTCCTTCTGGCTCAATGCCTTTATTTATAGTGCTGTAAAGAGGTTATTCAGGTCCACTATCAATGGGATCATCCCCCTCTATGGGTGGGATAGCTCCCTTATTGATGGGATAAGTTCCCCCTTAATAGAGATACATGAACCAACTGGAGGCGCATCCATTTCATCAAACCGACCTCTAGAATGTTCTAGAAGTAACCACAAGTAACTTTTTCAAGATAAAACTCGCGCATTTTGCCTTTTACAGAGGGACGCACCTGTCCCTTAACATACAGAGCGTCCATGGACGCAGATTTTGTGAACATGGTCAGCGTCCCCGCAGGTAAGGCTAGAGAGAACCTGCGACCCCAGAGATAAACATAGTTTTTACAAGACTTTCTCTCTTCTTTGAGTTTGAGATGGATAACAGAGGCATGAGACTTGCCTAAGAGGGTAGCATGACTGTTGATTTGAGCCATACTAACTGTAAGTAGTCAAGGTGACATTTTTTAGTGTAACAGATTGCCCCCTAAAGTGCGAAGCCTGGAATAGAATAGGGTTTTGTAATTCTAGGAAGGGTGAAGCGCTTTATCATTTCAAGGATTGCCTTGTGGATGGCCTGGTTGGAACCTGCAATTTTCAACACAAAATACATGGATAAGATTATATCATCACTGAGGTAGGCATTCCCATACTCAGATTCAAAACTTTAACTAATGGACTAACTATTCTGATACAGGAATGATCTTGCAGTACATCATTTTTATAGACTTTTGTAGACACAGTATGGACGCAGCCATCTGTTTATGATTAGTCTACATAGATAATGAATACAAAACTCCTCGCAGCCTGGATGGTAGAAACTAGATCCAGGGTCTTCACTTCTACTTCCCGAATTGGTACGATTCTAGCCATGTGATTAAATGATTCGATGTCGAACATGTTAGAAACCACTTGATTACCAGTCAATGATGTAAACTGTTAACAAGCGTGAGAGAAACCACCAGTAATGTCAATGGTTCTCAAAGTACCAAGCACAACCCGTGAAATGTGAATAGATGTTTTGATGTCGAACACTTCACGGAATCCTCTGATCGAAAGTCAATGATGTAAACTGACGTCAAAGGCGAGAAACCTGCCATTGATGCATGCAGACTTCAAGGTACTGTCGATTCCTAAGTCATCTTTCTAGATAATGTGTCGATGTCGATAGAAAGCGACCCGTTGCAGGCAAGCCCGCAACACGAAATCATTGTTCAAGTTGAAGAAATGTTGCTGTAAGGACTGACTCAGGGATGGTCAAATGGATGACAAGTATTTTGCAGATGAAAGTTTTTGCTTGCAGACCTCTTGAACACATAACGACACAACAGATGGCTTGGTGACGAATAACTCAAAGTTAATCCCCGAAACCCGGTTAAAGACTTTCAAAGTGATTTGGTCAACTGTGAGGTAAAAGATTTCCCAACCCAGGTGAATGAAAAGTGTCGTGTTCAAGAGTGGTAATAAAGTTTCTTCTGAGACAAAAGGTGACAAATAGGTTCATTCTTCTCTCTTTTCCCCCACCATTTCTGGCAAGTACCTCTTTATTTTTAACAAGCTTGAGGAGGATAACATATGCTTGATTATAAGCTCATCCTTCGGACGAGTCCAACCTAGTTTAAATTCGAACCCTAGGAAGGAGTGGTTCGTTCCTGTTTGTAATTGAACAGGTCCTCTACTGTAAAAGTTTAACGAGCCCAGTATAGGAGAAACTCGGCGTTTTTCAATTTTAGAGAGTCTGAAAAAACTAAAGGAGACTCCACGTTGAACTTTTTCGTATATTTGTGTCCCTCAAGCCCGAAAAAGTATAAAATAATACCTGGGGGAACCGCTTGATCTTGCGACCAAGGAGTACTTTCATAATAGTGTCGTTAACCTGAAAAGTAAAAAGCGATCAAGGACACGTCGTTTTATTTCCTTATCGAGTTCGAAACGACAAAAACCCGGCAATCTTTTCCTGATTTTGCGGTCAGAAAAGAGCTAAAAGGGGACCGTCTTTTAATTCCGTTTTAACGAGTGAAAAAGAAACACTCGGCGATCTTTTCATGTTTTAGGAGTCAGAAAAGGGCTTAAAAGATGACTCTGATATTTTTGTTTGTGAAAAATTACAATTTCCCTCGAAATCCCTTTGTCCTGCACAAAAGCAACACATTACTCATACCTGTTTAAAATAGGCAAAAATACATTCAAAAACATCTTTTCATGGTAAAAAATGAACTAATTCATCCAAAAAACCTATAAAAAGACCTTTTACCATGTCATTTTTACCGTTTCACTGTTGAGGTTGAAAAAGGAGCTTTTGACAAGAAACTTCCCGTGGTCGCTGCGGAAAATCTGACCGTCGGAATCGAACGCCGTCTCATCCAGGTATTTTACACATCCTACTCTGCATTTCTATCCGTTTAGAATCAATTTTTAGGTTTTAGTTTCATTTTTTGGGGGGTTTTGGTTTTGGAATGCGCCTCTCGGCGGACGCAGGTGCCCTTCGGGTGACCTGCGTCCCCCGACTTTTTCTCATACGGGAAAACGGTCGGAAGACGCAGCCCGCCTTCAGGCCAGCTGCGTCCGGGCGCCCTGTGCTACAAAGCCGGGGTGCGTCCTCCGAGAAACGCGCATTTCAAAACCCCAACTCTCTCAAAAAACCACCAAAAATTCCCAAATCAATTTCTAATTGCTATTTTTGATATGCAGGGCATTAATCATGTTAGACTGGAGAGAAAGAGAGCATGTAGAGGAAGATGAAGCTGCAATAAATCATCAACCTTCCCTGGATGCCCTAAGAGCATGCGGATTATACAAATATTGGACCATACCGGGCATGAGGGGCCAGGTAAGATTCTTGGAATGGCTGGTTGAGCGATGGAACGTACAAGAACAATGCTTTTACATAGGAGGGCACCAGCTCGAGATAGAGCCCTCGGATGTATACTTTCTCACTGGCTTGCCAAACAGAGGTGAGCAACTCAGTCTTGCGGGGACTAGGCCGGGTGGCCAATCCCTTGATAGTCTCCGCGAGAATTGGTGCACACCTGGGGCTCACCATTCAAAAGGCATAGAGATAAAACACATCACTCTACCGGAACTCAAAGTCATAGCGTTCACGGTTACCAGAATTTGCGGCGCGGCCGCTTTACACATTGCTTCCGGATCCCAAATGCGGATGGCAATTGACTGTTACCAAGGCACCATTTTCAACTGGTGTGAAGCTGTGTCGGCTCATATGAAGAGCCAACTGACCAAGGCAAAGAACGGACGACTAAAGACTTTTGGATATGGGCCTATAGTCGTGAGCTTTGCCTTGGAGAGAATTCCAATGCTGATCCCTCAGCAACTCACTGTTGATATCTTGGGTCCTCAGCAGCCAAAGCTGATACGATGGGTTGCGGTGATGGCCCGGCATCCTGACGAGGGCGCGACAGTAGTTCGATTCTCAGATAGTTATTTTGACTGGTTAGAGGGCCAGCTTTTTGTGATACAGGACTTTCCGTATGCCGGAATGGATTTCAGAGGTGATCCGGACATGGTTCTTCCACAGGGAGAACAATGGGACGACAGAGGTACTTTTTATTTTCACAAGTTTTCTAGTTATGTATTTTTTGTATTTTTTATATATATCGTCTCAAAACTAATAGTAAATCTTTCAAAATGCAGATGTTGGTCCACAGCGTCCAGCCAACCTCCGGCCTTATGATAGACTACATCCAGCTGCACCGGTACCGGCCCCACAGGATGCGACAGCAGAAGTACTAGCTGAGTTGGAGCATGATCTAGAGCGTCTCACGGCAGATATACCTGAGACTACTATGGACGACATTCCTATCAGGCTTCAGCGCTTCGTAGTCGCGGTCCCTGGACCGTTTAGGAGATTTTTGCGTAAGGTAGCCCGCGCAGTGGTGTCGTACAGAGAGCACCACCAGTGATTGACTAGTCACTTTTGTAGTCACATGTGACATTTTTGACTTTTTGTACTATCATTTTGCCGATCATAAGGTGTTTTAAACCTATGATCGAAGACGATGTATATATTTTTTGACACACTTCTATCTATATATATCACTATTACCGGCTTATCTTGTTTAACATATGTGATGAAATGTTTTTAAATTTACTTGCATGATTATCGTAAATGTCTGTCCAACATTCGAGAAGCAATTGCATCTGCTAATGTATTCAAAGACCTTGGAATATGTTGATATTCAATGTAATCAAATTCACGTTCCAAGAGACGCACTCTCAAAAACAACCTTAATAACACAGGATTTCTAATGGCATAAACTCTATTAAGCTGTAATACAACAAGTTCAGAATCTAACCTCACTATCAAACGTCGAATTCCAAATGAAATAGATTCGGATAATAATTCAACCACTGCACTGTATTCTGCAATGTTATTCGTTGTTTGACCGAGGCTTACCCCATGCATAGAAACTAACTCGTCAGAGGGCGAATAGATAACCCAAGCTGCGGAAGAGATATTCCGTGTATTACGACAAGCACCATCAGCAAATCCAATGTATGTTTGGAGAGGCGTCGACATCTACAATATCAAGAGTAAAACCAAGATAAGCCAGAATAATGACGAAAAACCACACTCGCTAAGCTAAGCACACTGACTAAACTAACACACTTGCTAGCTAGAAAGGAAATCTAACCTATCTAAAAATTTCTCCATACCCATCATTTTAAGCATAATACCTCTTTAGGTAAAGTCCATTTCTGGGTTTACCCAAAGAGTCCCCATCAAAATCAACTAACTCATAAGCCCCTTTTGCTAGCTTTCGCTTTACAATGTAGGGCCCATGCCACATGGGAACGAATTTTCCGGCACCTAGCTTATCGTTAGCTTGATCATATAATAGTACTAGGTCTCCTTCCGAAAAACTTCGAGGGGTTACATTTTTATCGTACTGAGCTTTCATTCGTTTCGCGTGAGTCTCGATAGCTAAAGTAGCGTCACGTCGAGTCTCATCTAATTTAGCCAAGTATAATAACCGTTTCTCCTCTTCGGAAGTAGCTGGAAGTAATTCGACAGCCATTTGAAGTGATGGGATTTCGCATTCAATAGGTAACACAGCTTCTAAGCCATAAACTAGCTGGAAAGGGGTGAAACCTGTTGAATTTTTCACTGAAGTTCGATATGCCCATAGCGCCGAAAATAACATGTTATGCCAATTCGTTCGATGGATACCAATGATCCGTCGAATCATGATGACTAGAACTTTGTTGATTGACTCAACCAAACCGTTGGCTTGCGGATAATAAGGAGTAGAGCTATCGTGGCGCAAACCAAGCTGGCTTGTAAGCTCAGTCATCATGACGTTTCGAAAATGGCTCCCATGGTCAGTAATGATTGCTTGTGGGACACCAAACCTAGTTATGATATGATTGAATACGAAAACTGCAGCTGTCTTGCCGCTTGCGTCGAATGTAGGCATCGCCTCGGCCCATTTTGTAAAATAATCAACCGCGAGGATGATATACGCATGCCCCCCGGCCGAGTGAGGGTTACAAGTAATAAAGTCAATGCCCCATTTGGCGAATGGACCAGCGGCAATTATAGGGTGGAGAGGAGCAGGTGGAGCGCGCATCTTTCGATCAAACACTTGACAGTTGTGGCATGTTCTGACAGCAAGGATACAATCTTTAAACATAGACGGCCAGAAATAGCCAGCGCGCAACACCTTCTGAGCTGTGGCATACCCAGACATATGACCGCCACATGCTCCAGAGTGACAATCATTCAAAACTCTCTCAGCCTCTTCGTGAGTTAAACAACGTCGAAAAACTAAGTCTGCCCCCCGGCGATAAAGTGTATCTCCAATAATTCTGTATTGCTGGGATCGAAACCGAATTTTTCGACGGTCTTCCTTGGAAGCTTCAGGCCGAAAGGTTTGGGTTTGGAGATAGATGATTATATCCCCATACCACGGATCTAAAGTGCTAATAAGAAACAAAGATTCGTCCGCAATGGACTCCTCTGCCACAGTCTCTGTGTCAGCACTCGGGAAATCACACATCAATTCCGCAAAAACTAAAGATTTCTTAGACTTGGACTTCTCGAACTCCAAGTCGAACTCTTGCAGGATAACAATCCATTTAGAGTACTTGCCCCCTAGCAGTTGTTTTGTCAAAATATAAATCATAGGGTTGCAATCCGAAATAACTGTAGTCTTGCGGAGAAGAATGTAGTGACGAAAACGCTGGACAGCTTGAACGGCTGCCAGGGCCAATTTCTCCACATGCGAATATTTTAACTCAGTGGGATTTAAGGTTCTACTAAGATAATATATCACATGCTCTGCTTTGAATTCATCTTCTTGAACTAACACCATTCCAATGGTGGAATGCGAAGCTGCGAGGTATAAGAAGTAGTCCTGGTTGTAGTTGGGAGGATGCAATAACGGTGCATGGGTCAACGCGTGTTTCAGTGCATCAAAAGATTGTTGGGCAATCTCGTCCCAAAAGAATTGTGCGTTCTGTTTCAACAACCGTGTAAAACCTTTAGTGACCTCGGCGTAGTTTGGGATGAATCGGCGTAAAAAGTTCGCTTTCCCTTGCAAACTTTGGAGTTGGCGCAAACTCGAAGGAGGAGGCAATTTGATGATAGCCTCGACTTTCGAGGGATCGACGCGAATGCCGGCTTTTGAAACAACAAATCCCAGCAATCGACCTGTTTCTATACAGAAAACACACTTGTGGGGATTCAACCGAATTCGATAATGCCTACACCTCATAAAGATTGCTCGTAGGTGGACAAGGTGATCAGCTCGTTGTAAAGAATGAGCAGGCAAATCATCGAGATAGGGTTGCACAATGTGCTTGATGTCATGAAATGCATAAGACATCGCCCGTTGAAAAGTAGCGCCGGCGTTCTTAAGCCCAAAAGGTAATTTGCAATAAGCAAATGTCCCCCATGGACAAATGAATGCCGTTTTTGGTTGATCGGCAGGTAGAATATTGATTTGATTATAGCCTGAGAAACCATCCATGAAGGAAAACATCTCACTTCCGGCACAATCATCAATAATTTGATCGATATAAGGCGTAGGATAGTTGTCTTTTGGACAAGCTCGATTGATATCCCTATAGTCGATACAGATTCTTATTGTTCCTTGTTTTTTATTGACGGGAACAATATTCGATACCCAATCCGTTAACGGGATCGGATAAATGAAACCTGCTTTCAACAGCTTTTCGACTTCTGCTTTAATCGCAGCCGCTTTTCGAGGGTGAATCTGACGCAACCGTTGCCGAATGGGTTTAGCATCCGGGTAGGTTTTGATTTCATGAACAACAATGGCAGGATCAATTCCCGGCATTTCCTCGTAAGACCAGGCAAACACGTCGCGGAATTCTTGGAATAGGGCCTTGTAAGTTTGGATTTCTTCTTCAGTACATGCGGCACCTATATGAATGTTCTCCTCGATTCCGGGCTTCACTGAAATATCAATGGGAATAGTACGAGAAATATTCCCTAAATTCAGCTCTGAATCAGAATGTTTCGTTGGATCCTGAGCGTCTTTGACATATTCAGCGGTAAAGATAGATGAAAAATCATTTTCAAATGCATCATCCTTAGGTAAAAACGAAGATCTGTGATGGAGATCTTCCCATGGTAGATCATCTACACTTAGGATTTCGCGAAGTTGTTCGTCAGATGACACTTCTTCGGGAAACGTTATCCGTTCTAAGGGTGAGGTGAAAAGTGACTCTTCACTGACCACATTCATTTGGTCGGTTTCGGTTGAATGAAAGTCGGTAAAAGACATAAGAGCTTCATAAGCAATCTCATACGGACTCAACGGCATAACATCACCGAGTGAGTCTAGCTCAGAGTCAGAGGGAACATACCAAGGATCATCATAAATAATGTTTTCTGACGTGATCATATGAATTGTTGCAAACGAAGGGTCTGCATTGAGTGGAGGGAGAGGAAAAGTTCCCAGTAAACCGGAATCCTTAACTAAACCTACACCAATGTCCCTATAAGGGATTGTCGTTTTACCAACATGCTGGATAGTTTCTAAAGAGGTTGGGTCGGATGAAAAGTATGTCAGCTGATCAATAGTCACGATCTTACCGTTATGTGGAAACTTAATGACTCTGAAGACCGATGAAACGACCGCTGTCATAGCATATGACCAACTTCGACCCAAAAGAAGGTTGTAGTCTAGAGGGGCATCAACCACTTCCACATCCAGACTAACGGTTTTACCTTCGACCCCTATAGGCAATTCTTGTAGAATACCAAACGGACGGAACCCACGGCCATCAAAGGCCTTAAGGATGGTGGGGGATTGGTTCAACGAAGGAGAACCAAGCGATCTCCAACATTGAATCGACATAATACACGTAGAAGCTCCCTCATCAATCACAGTCCGATGAATAGGCCTGTTTTTGACTATCACTGGAATTTGGAAAGCCATTTGATGGGGGAGACGCGGTGTACTACTTTCTAGATCAAAGATCATTAGGTTCGGGTCCTGAACATCGACAGCTCCAATAGCCGACAAAAGCAATTTTCGTTGCGCTGGACATGATTGCAGCACTTCGAGTGCCGACATTGCTGAAGGTGAAACAGCTAAGTCTTCAACAATGTTGTAATTCTGGGCTGCTCTCGCATGTGGATTGAAAGCAGACCTTCGAAGTACACCCTTGGCGGGCGGCTTAATCACTAAGTCTGGGTTAGGTTTTTCGATCTGTAGTGGATCGGAACCAGGAGCTGAGGTTGATGGGTTAGAGTGAGAAGATTCTGCTTCCTTACCATCAACAGGAGCCTTACTACCATAATCTTGCGATCGAGTCGCAATCCTGACATGAGACATCATCAAAATGGGTTCTTCACTGGCATTCGAAGAAGAACCTATCATCTTATTCTCCTGCTCTGGAAATGGATTTTTTAACACAGCAGGAGTGGGAGAACCTTTGACTATTTTCACTACCTCGGCCCGATGAGGGCAGTCTCTCGTAAAATGATCTTCTTCACAAATAAGACAAGGATATCGAGGTTTGCGTTTTTCGTCATTGGTTTCCGACTTTTCCGTTTTCTCCTTTGGAGCCTTGTCTGCTTTAGCCTTCTTCTTTCCTTTCTTCTTTCCACCGTTTTTGGATTTGGCCGTAGATGACTCTACAGCGTGAATGTCGGCGGTAAGTTCAGGAGGAGAAGACTCTCCTGTCGGAGAATCAGGCAAAGTGATAATTGGAGTATTGGAGGTCTTGGAAGACTTCTTCTTACTCTTCGTAGTCACGATACCAATCATACCATCAGCGGCATGAGATCCCGAAGGAGCAGCAGCGATTTGGTTTGACTTTGGAAGATCCGGAATTTTCTCGTGTAACGTACCCGACTGAGTGTAAACTAAGTCAAGGTATTGTGCCTGAGCAATGACTTGCTCCTCAGTAACTACTCCGGCCTTAGCTACATCTTCAGTAATTCTTGGTAATAATGATTTGACAAACCATTCAGCTAAGATTTGGTCCGGGATAAAAACTTTCACTAATCTCCTTCGACGTCTCCACTCATGGATGTGATCAGAAATGTACGTGGATGTCGATTGTTTTAGCGAAGTTAATAATTCTGTACCATTATCGTATCTGACTGGTAACTGAAAATGAGTTAAGAACGAGGTAGCTAACTGGCTAAAGTTGTAAAAAGAGGCCCGTGGTAACTCAATGTACCACTTGGCTGCGAGACCAATGAGTGTACGCTGGAAAAGACGTAAGCGGATGGAATCATCTGAGATGGAATTTGATGCACACCAGAGGTGGTAAGTCATCACGTGATTAGACGGATCCTCTCCAGACTTACCTTCGAACTTGGGTATATCGCTGGGCAACTTATTTGGCATTGGCGGCCAGAACTGAAGATATTGAATTGGATCGTTCGTTAGGCGCGTCAAGTCGGGTAAATCTAAAGTCGCAATAAACGGTAACTGCCGGTTAGGATCTCTAAAACTCTGAGTCACAATACCAGCCCCAGGAGGAGGATATCCAGGATAACTAGGAACAGGAGTCGCATTTGGGATATTATATCCTCCTGGAAAACCAGGATTAACCGGACCGTACTGGGGTTGCTGAGGTGGTTGATAAGTGTACCCAGGATACGGTTGATACTGGTAAACCGGTTGTTGGGCAGCTTGCCCAGGTTGATACTGTCCCTGGTACGGAGGTTGAACAAATTGAGGTTGAGTAGTAACAACCGTACTTGTACCAGGTTGGCCTGCAGGCATCTGGACTGTGGTTTGAACCGTGGGTCCAGACAACGGTACAGATGTCTGAGGAGTGGTTACAGGGACAGTAGAAACCGGAGCTGCCGATACTCCAGAAGTAAGCATGGTAGATGAAGCGGTAGTTGCTGCAGCCGTGTGAGGTGGAGTACCAGGTGCAATTGGCGGCTGAGTAACTACGAAGTTACAGGGGTCTGAACACTTGACTGGACAGGTTGCGGTTGCTGGGGTGGACCAGGAACTGCAGGTTGTCCTGCTTGAGGTACCGACTGTATACTTGGTTGCGACATCTGTTGACCCTGTGACGGATCCCATGTTAACATTCCAGGGTATTGACTCGTAACAGGTTGAGGATACTGAGATCCATAGCCGTATTGAGGATAGGGTTGATAACTGTAAGGTGCAGTCCCATATGATTGCCCTTGAGGTGGTTGATAACCTTGACCAGGGTATTGACCCGTAGGTTGATAACCTTGAGGTAAATACGAATACTGGGGTTGACCTTGACCTTGAGGTTGGTATCCTTGAGGTTGATACCCTTGGGGTTGATACCCTTGGGGTTGCCATCCTTGAGGTTGCCATCCTTGAGGTTGATATTGATACTGAGGTTGACTTTGGGGTACATATTGAGGCTGGGGTTGATACCCTTGGGGTTGATACCCTTGAGGTTGCCCCCCAGTCACGAATGAAGTACCTTGAGGTTGCCCCCCAGGCGGTAATTGGCCACCTTGAGGTTGGTTAATGGGAGTTGAACCTGACATCATATAAACGTCACCTATACTCAATGGTACATTACCACTGTTTCCAACTAATAACCCATGATCAACGGGTTGAGGAGATGCTCCCGCAAAGGTACCAGAAAGTGATTGATACCCAGTAGGAACAGAAGGACCGCCATGTAAAAATGATTCAGGACTTTGTGAAAACACAGATGACTGACCAGACATATTTACAGGAGAATGAATTCCTCTAGGTGGAACCGGAGTACGAGGTGTAGAAAAACCTACTGAGTTGTCTAAAAAATTGGTTAATGCAAGGTACCAAGATTCACTTCTAGGAGGACTGTAAAAGATGGATTCACGCTCCCTTAGATCAAGGGTAATTAGATCTTCAGAATCAGAAACGCCTATTTCTTCCTCTGGAACAAGTTCTTCTATAGCAATTAATCCAACAGGAAGATTTTCGGTGATAATTCTTTCTATTCTTGGTGAATCAGGAACACTAGGAGTTGGAGTAACAGGTTCGGAAATTTCAGGTTCTTCGCCTGTTTCACTGGCAGATGAAAAACTACCAGCAAGCTCGGAAACTGTAACAGCTTCGGGATTGTAACCTGTTTCTAAACTTTGGTAATCTGGATGGACTACCAAGGAAAATTCTCCTTCTTCAGGTGATCCTACTCTACTGCCACTAGGAGGAGTTACAAGGACCTTTAACCCTTCTAAATGACCCGGAATGTCTTCAGGAGATTCACCCCGCGATTTACGGAGTTTTCTTAACAAATCTATTCCGGTAACAATCTCAGGAGACTTGCCCCGAAGTCTACGGGACTGTCTCGGTAATTCCGCCACAATTAAAGATTTTAACTACAACACACGAAAACAAAGTAAAAAATTTCAAATCAAACCACCTAAAGTCTTCTAAAGAAGCAAACAAATTTGAAGCACACGCCTAAATAATCTAGAGCGTCAAACCACACACAAACAGTAGTCTTCCGGACCAAAAGCGCTAGTTGGTGATTAGGCCCAACCTCGCAGGATTCAGTACAGAAATGGTGGGTGGAACAGTTACCCCGGCAACCTGCTTAATGAATAGACTGGACCAAGTTCCTCCACTTTAACCGTCTCGAAGTGAAGCGAACCCCCCAGAAAATCCAAGTGAGTATAACCGACGTCTGCTCCAGGTACAGTGGGACCTTCCCTCCACCGTCACCTTGGGTAGAATCCTAGATATTATGGCCACTAAGGTTACCAATCACAACAATTACACCTGGGGGAACAGTCTAAACTCCGACAGCACGCAAGGGCAGAGTAGCAAGCTCCAATCCCCTTACCGGCTCCTTGACAACAATCCAAGGTTTACCGATAAGTGACCCCTGGCTCCTCGACAATGGTTAATCCGAGGTTTACCGTTTGTAATACGTACTGCCTGGCGTCGTTCCCAACGAGGGAGGAATGATCCCCTCACTGGTTCGGACACGAGCTCGTGCTTCTCCTTTAAGAGGAGCTTTCCCAGAATGTAACTGAAACAATTGGATTTGTTCTACTCAAGATAGACTATCTGTTTGGTTTTGTAGTCTTGGAGAGTTAAGTACTCACCTACTCCAAGACCCTAGCCTAAGCTATGTTGGTGCTTCAGAGCCCTAGAAAAATAAAGATTACTAGATTGATTTTAATTTAAGCGTTACTTTTAAGGTTGTTTCTTAAGTCAAAAGGTGATGGAAGTGAAACTAGTGGTGTGTTGACTCGACTCGAAACCACTACAAAATGCACCTAGAATGATTTATCCACTACTTTACTTTTTCGATGAATTGCTTAACTAAAAAGTTGAGAGAATGCAATCTTTATAAAAGCAACTTCTTAATTGAAGACAATCAAAGAAACAATTCGTTTGTCTTTTCCAAGCATAAAAACATAACCTCTCTTTACATGCACGAAAAAACTCTTTTCTTCTTTCGAAAACAAAAAGCTACTTGAAACAAGACTTTTTAAGAAGATGTTTTTGTATTTTTCTTTTAATAAAGCAAATAAATCTAATATAACCAAAAATCAATCTTAACAACTCTTAAAATCTATGAAAATGCACTCATAAGCAAACTAAAGGCAAATTTACTCTAAGCAATCTTAACGAGGCCAAAACTAACAATGATTATTTCTAAGGTGTTTTACTTGATCACAATCAAATCAAGGACTAGCTTATTGCAGAATCAAAAACTAGCCAAAACAAAACTCTAATCTTTTTGTTCTTTTTGTAAAATGGAAATCAATACTTTATAAACAAGTAATTCGAAATTTGACCCAAAACAACTCAAATGGCAAGTTGCTCACAAAAGGAGACTTTACGACAGGCCCGACTTCTAAGAAGGTTGACTAACCAGAGAGATCTAAGGCTGGACAACTTTCTACTATCAAAGTCACTACAAAGCCTTTCCAAAAATCAAACCCTAGGTCTAAACTTCGTTGAAAACCACTAAAACACTCAAAGCTCACAAAACTAGTTCAGGTGAAAATTCTTGACAGGGTACTAAAGGATCTGGGCAGAAAACACTAAGGAAAAACAAAATCTAAAAGCAATTTAAAGCAAAAATGGAATTTTCTTAAGTTTTACAGGAAGACGCAGGCAACCCGTTGTCACAGGTGCGGCCCCGCTCTGTGCAGACGGCAACAGCGCGTCCAAAGACGCACTGTGCAGTACTCAGAGGGTGCGTCCTTCTGGAAAAATGAAGAAAAACCAAATCTAACTAAATCTAAAGCTAAGCCACCCAAATACTAATTCTCACAGTCAAAAACCAGAAAATAAAAATGATTTTCTCAAAGCAAAGTTCATATAAAGGAAAAGACTCTCTCATTAATGGATTCCCCAGCGGAGTCGCCAATTTGTCACACGGAATCTGTCAAGGGTGCGGACACGACTGACCTTCCTAGAAGTCTAAGACATTCTAATGACAAACAAGACAAAATGGAGTGATCTTTCTCTAAATACACCTTTTACAACATGAAAACTACAAGTGTTTAGGCTTACCTTATTCCAAAACGCTGTTGTTGAAGTCCGTTCTTGACGATCCGGATGAGCTCCTCCTTCAAGTCAATTCCTGCAACCACAAACAATCAAACAATTACCAAGCACTTGCATTTCATATAATAAAACATATATTCAACATGCAGACCAAGGAACACATGAAATAACTCATTAACACAAGCTATTGAGAAAAATAAACCAGTTTGTATTAATAACGAAACAAAGAAACTCTTACAACCTGGCCTTGGTGTTGTGCAAGTTCCTCCCAGGGTCCATCAAGGGTTTTCCTCTACTTTGACAAAGCTCACCCTCTCCCAAGTAGAATCAAGTGAAGACAATCTCTCCTCACAAAGGCTCTAATGGAAGACCTAAATCCTGCAGCATTTACCCAAAGAAAATGTATAGCTCCAACCTCCTCTCCTTCTGGCTCAATGCCTTTATTTATAGTGCTGTAAAGAGGTTATTCAGGTCCACTATCAATGGGATCATCCCCCTCTATGGGTGGGATAGCTCCCTTATTGATGGGATAAGTTCCCCCTTAATAGAGATACATGAACCAACTGGAGGCGCATCCATTTCATCAAACCGACCTCTAGAATGTTCTAGAAGTAACCACAAGTAACTTTTTCAAGATAAAACTCGCGCATTTTGCCTTTTACAGAGGGACGCACCTGTCCCTTAACATACAGAGCGTCCATGGACGCAGATTTTGTGAACATGGTCAGCGTCCCCGCAGGTAAGGCTAGAGAGAACCTGCGACCCCAGAGATAAACATAGTTTTTACAAGACTTTCTCTCTTCTTTGAGTTTGAGATGGATAACAGAGGCATGAGACTTGCCTAAGAGGGTAGCATGACTGTTGATTTGAGCCATACTAACTGTAAGTAGTCAAGGTGACATTTTTTAGTGTAACAATCAACAGTTGGAAGCTTAATGTATGCAATGGTCTGCACAAGGCCTGATATTGCACATGCAGCGGGAGTTGTAAGCAGGTACATGAACAATCCAGGAAAGGAACATTGGATGGCAGTGAAATGGATTCTAAGATATTTGAAAGATACCACAAATCAAGCATTATGCTTTGGTGGTTCAAACATTTCTCTACAGGGATATGTTGATGCAGATATGGCATGTGACAAAGATAACAGGAGGAGCACTAGAGGATATGTATTTACTATTGGTGGAACAACTGTCAGTTGGGTTTCAAAAATCCAAAGTGTTGTTGCACTTTCAACAATAGAAGCAGAGTATGTTGCTGCTACAGAGGGTAGTAAAGAAATGATTTGGTTACAAAGGTTTATGGGTGAATTGGGTAAGGAGCATGATATGGGCACGTTATACAATGATAGCCAAAGTGCCATTCATCTTGCAAAGAACTTAGCATTTCATTCCAAGACTAAACACATACAGCTCAAGTACCATTTCATACGAGCAGTGATGGAAGATGGAGAGTTGAAGCTGGAAAAGATATACACTAGCCAGGATCTTGCAAATATGCTAACAAAAGTTGTAACCAGGGAGAAACTGAGAATATGCTCAGTTTCAATTGGTCTTCAAGGATGACAATGAAGATGAGAAACAACCAGGTCCAAAGAGGAGTCATTGTCAACCAAATGAAGTAGCGGTGGAGTTGCTACAATCATTCTCCAAGTGGGAGATTGTTGAGTATGGAGCATGATTATTTAGAGGTCCTTGTTTCAGCCGGATGTATACCCCAGGAAGTTTGTACACCCCTCCACGCAGGGGGGTGCGGGGGGGAATTGTCCCCCCTGGGGTCTGGGGGGGTTGATCCCCCCCGACTGGGGGGTCTGGGGGCTAGCGATCCCCCAGCAGGGGTTTCGGGGGCAGCGTCCCCGAAGCAAAAAATAGATGTAAAATTTCCTTGTAAAAGTATAGTAATTTCTAGTCAATCTAGGCCGTTCACTAGGCGGATGATCTAACGGTAGAACTTATGTTTAGTTTAGGGTTTTTTTCCCTAGAAGGAAACCCCTCTCTTTGTATGAGGGCATTGTATTTGAGGTTGTGTAATAGATGTGTATTCTACGGAGTGAGAAACAGAGAGGTGAGACTGTGAGAGAAAACAAAGGATATTACAGCAGATCTACTGTAGGTTGTGTCTCTTCATTTTGCTAGATAATAGAAAGGAAGGACTGGTTTCTGGACGTAGCCAAAACTGGGTGAACCACGTATATCTGTGTCTCTCTTGATTTATGCATTTTCTGTGTTTATATTTCTGCAATATTTTATGTGTTCCATTGCTCCGTAATATATAATTTTCTAATAGTGAAAGGGAAAGATGAAACTAGGACCTTTAAGAACATGTGTTGTTATTAAATTTTCCTTTATGCTCTCAAATGATTTTTGACATGGATTTGTCGAACAAAACTAAACATCTTTGGTTAGAAGGAAAACAAAGGAGAGGAAATTTTACTAAAATCATTCATAAGCCTCCTATAGTATCCCGAAAGATCTAATAAACTTATGACATTTCTTTATTTTTGAGGTATAGGAAGGTGGTTGGTGATTTCTAACTTACTGGGATCCATTTGAATCCCTTTTAAGGAGAGAAAATGTCATAGAACAACTCCCTCATTCATTAGGAACACAAAACGTTCATAGATTAAGGAGAGGTTCATCCCCACATATTTGGAAATATATTTCTAAGATTGGAGAGAGATTCTTGAAATTCATTCCCATACGGTGTGATGTCATCCATGTAAATTTCTATTGAATCATATAGAATATCATAAAATGTGCTTAGCACAACCCTTTGGAAAGTGGGAGGGGAATACATAAGCTAAATGGAAGGATGTTATAAGAAAAATCCCTCCAAGGACAAGTGAAAGTGGTCTTATCTTGATCTTCAGGGCTAATTTGGATCTAATTATACCCACTAAACCCATCCATGAAGGAAAATATATTTTTCTTGACAAGAACATCAAGGACTTGGTCTATGAAGAGAAAGGGAAAATGATATTTTCTTCTGGCTTTATTAAGTTCCCTATAATCAACACAAATTCTCCATTTTCTATTCTTTTTGGGAATAATAACCAAAGGATATACCCATTCATTATCTGAAATTGGATAGATGAATCCTACATCAAGTACTTTATGCAGTTTTCTTTAACAATGCCCTTTAAAGAAAGATTCATTTTCCTTTGATGTTAGTGAATGGGCTTATGATATTCTTTTATGTATATGTGATGGGTGTATAAAAATGGATGTATACTTTTCATACCCTTGTAATCCCATGAAAATGCATTAATGTGTTGCCTTAAGACAATGAGCAATTGATCCTATTTATTAGCTGAAAGTGAGGAGTTGATATTTAATAGTTTAGAGGGGTTGGTTTCCACCATTTTTATGATGTTCTAATTAGAATCAACAATCAATAATTCTTCTCACAAACTATCCTTGGAAAAACTACGTTTTCCTAGGGATAACCCCTCTTTCAGCCCATTAATTTTCATAGCAATAGGATATTGATTTTGCAAAAAAAAAAATCAATTAAGTCATCTTCACCAACCTGCTTGCTGCTAAGAGATGTTTCTATGGCACACACAAGATAGGGTGACGAAAGGTCACAATCATCATCTTCTTATTATACAACCCATGTAGGTAAATCATCTTCAATGAGACGTTGAGTTGGGGGATATGGTACAAGCTATTTTCGAGACTTTATAAGCAGTTTTACTCTAGAGCTTTATTCTCTTTCTATTTTTTTTTTCCAAACTCAATGACTACCTTCTAGAGGTTTTCAAATAATAAGCATGTCTCAAGTGCCTCAAAGGAGGTTTTCACTTAAGACTATTATTTTTCTTTTTTCTTTATTCTCTGTTGGTCAAGAGATGGATGGATTGAGAGAACTAGTGCTCTCAATAACATTTAGTTAGTTACTTATTGAAATTGTAATTTCAGCCCTAGAAAGGGGCTTCTTGTAAACTTTTAATATGTAACCATTCACTACTAGTGGTATTTGCCCCCAATTTATGGTTTTGATCCTAATCGAGTCATTGTCATATAATGTTTCCACCAGTTAAGATCCCAAACATTTGGTTGTGAACTTTCCTTTAAATTCCTTGAACCTAGATTCATATAAGAGAGCCGAATCACCCTCTTGGAAGTCTCTAGTTCTGATGCATCTATCATGCCCAATTTTTCTTTGTAGTTGCATGAAACGAGGCCTACATCATGTACTCATCCAAGGAATTTAATTGTTGTATCCCTTCAGTTTATGCATCAGTAAAATCCATTTATAATTGAGATTACATCCTCAAATTTTTTATTTAAACTGAATTGATAAAAAAATGTTCTTTCTATAAACTAGCCCATATGGAGTGAAACCAATGGTGGTTTTCAAAGTGGTATTGTAAGCCCAAGTAGCCTCATCAATACTTTCTTCCCAACCATTCTTTTTGCCACTAATTACCCTAGAAAGAGTGTTCTCTAAGGATCAGTAAAATCCCATTAGGAGGAGTGGGTAGGCGACATTTATGGCAAATATATTTGGATATCTGCCGCGAAATATGCATTTATAATCAAGAAATGGAGGGAAGAGTCAGATTTGAATTCGAAATCACCTATAAATCTAGCATGTTGGTCTAGCGAAGAACACTTTGCGTTTTGAAAGTTGTGTATGAGCCCTCTTGTTTTCGCTCTATGAATCGACAGACTTGGGAGGATTTAGTTTCAAGCCCGACATTTGTGAAACTAACTGAGTGGAACCAGAAGATTATCTTTGAACAAATGTCTGAGCCAGTAAGTTTCGAAGCCACTGTCTCTCAAGCAGAATTCCCTAAAGTTCCATCAATGGAAGACACACCATCCGTGCCTACGACATTGCAGTCACCTAGGCCAAAGCAATATGCTACTAAGGTGAAGTAAAAGAAACCATAACCTATATCGGTGAGGCGGTCAACGAGGAAGAACCCTGTAGAGGTTCGACAGAAAGAGAGGAAGGACAAGGCAAAGCAGCGAAAGGAACTCGTGGATTTGGACACAGAAGAACTCCACGATGGAGTTGAGGAATTGGATGCTGATGAGAGCGAGCCTATCACTAGGCTCCCGACGTATATACCTCTACGGAAAGGGAAAGTGAAGTTAACCAAGGACCCAGATTCAGGAAATTTCACGATATCTAGGCCATAATTGACGGAAGAAGTGGTATTTGAGGACACACACTTTGCGCGTATCCTTGTGTTAAAACTAGAGGATTGAGATCTCGTTGATCATGAAAAATTTCTGTATTTGGCCACCAATAAGTACATGACCAAGATTTGCTATGGAGATACTTGGGTCACAAGATTGGAACCGATGAAATGGATAAAAGGCGTCGATCAGGCCTGATTGCTACATATGTTGTGTGTGCCACAATTTCACAGGTCAATTATCAATAGTGTCTGTGTGAGCCAATTGCTCAAGTTAGTGCACGATGGGTGTTTGTGGTTAGGCGAACCCATCCCCATAACAGACATGCTGATCCATAGAATTATGAAGTTTCCCTATAAAGGGGTGGATCCAACGAAGGAATTTGGAGGAAAAAAGAAAGGAGAAGGAAATTGCAGATAAAATAAAAAATGAGTATGGACTGGTCAAGAAGTTGCACAAATACTCTATCCGCTCTATTGCAGACCCAGTGGTGCACTTTTCCGATCAGATTTTGGCTGAGAAGGTAATGATAAAATGTGCGGATGAGGTTACATCACCAGTAATTTCATTGGCAGCACAGTGTGCAAAGGGGGTGCAGTACAACTGGGTATAGTACCACTGCAAGGGATTTTTAGCTAATTGTTGCGAAGTGTTATCAGTCAGAAATTTTCCCTAGAAGTTATCAGAAGAAGCACAAGGCCGAGGTAACTACAAACCAATCTTTTAAGTATAGGCTCTAGCTAAGCATGACTCAGAGAGGGCTCTCTCTATATGTTTTAGCTTTGTTTGCTGAGATTTTAGGCTAGTTCTTAGAGTTCAGGGGGGTTTGGATTTGTATTGGAAGTTGGATGGTGGAATCCTTAAACAGATGGATAGAATGGTGTCTCTGGCTATTGGGCTATGGAGTCAAAGAAGGATAGCAGGACTGGTCTTAAATCATTAAAGGGAATGTTCAATGGGTAAGCTAGCAGAGTGAAACACAGGTTTTCAAGTCGAATGGATGAAATGATCTTAACTAGGGTGAGAGGGCACTTAAGAATCCTCATACTAGGACTGAGAGGAGGAACAGAGGATGATCATGAGAAAAGGGCAGTTAAGAATCTTTTACTATAGACCAGAGGGAAACTATCTGAGCTAAGGAGCACTCAAGAATTCCTTAACTTAGATAATTTTAGCAGAAAACATACAAAATGCCTAATAGTCAAAACAGAGTGCAGTGAAGCAAGTTCTGAGATATCATTCCATATTAAGCACTTAGATTTCAGATACATTTAAGATTATGGAAAAAACTTTTAAAGAAAAGTGACAACTCAAAAGAAGATACTTGTCTGTATTTCGCACTACACATGAATCCAGTGAAATGTCTTTTCTTTATTCAATAATCCAACTTGCTGGTCCAATAGTGGTATAATAGCTTACAGTCTTTGATCAAGAAAACTATAGAAATGTCTAAGAATCCACCCTACATACTTCGAATTGTGAAGTATTTATACAAAAACTTATTAAAAAATATCTCAAAACAACTTCAGATTTATTTGAGGGAATACAAATATCTTCTTGCAAGAAGATAGAGACAGCGAATGAACTGTTTCTTGCTGATGGTTTTGGTCTAAAGTGTAAAAACCAAAATAAATCTCATTAGATTCCACTTAATTTAAAGTGTTATGAGGGCAATTTACTGGAATTGGACGACTGAGTGGGTTTTCCACGGTTAAATACTTGGAATTGGGCGATTTTCACTGTAACTGGTAGTTAAAAAAGGTTTTGCAGGGGTCTGTATGGCTCTGGTATGGATGCATGACTGTGTCGGACTGTCAGCAGCTTCTGTGGAGAAATTATGGAGGTTCATGAGATATTTCGGCAGTTTGCAGGAGTTGCAATGATGTTGTGAGTTCTCAAAGGCAAACACGTGAAAAAAACAAAAAGAGGGGTAATCAGGCTTTTATAGGAAAACAATTAATTTTGGTGGGTTTTTACTAATGGATGAATAGTGGTGGTTTTCGGTTGGAAAGGAGAATCAGTTTGGGAGGTCCAACGCACCGCTTTTGTGGTGAGGGCGTTATTCGGGAGGGGCCGCCTGCTGAAAAATGGCAACAAGAAATGCTAAAAATAGAAGTGCTAAAAATAGCACTGCTAAAAATAACAGTTTGGGTACTAGTGCTGGATTGGGCAACAGGGAATGAAAAATGGAAGTACTAAAAATAACATTCTATTTTTAGCAGTTCAGGATGGATTCCTATTTTAGTCAGTCCCTGGACTAAAAATAGGAAGTAAAATTCAAATTTGATATTAACAACAGTTTGAAAATTAATTAATTAATTCATCTTGAGTTAATTAGTTAAGGAAAATCAAAGTTGAAGTCTATGTGAGGACATGCAACAATTTATCTATTAATTGAGGAATTTATCCATCAATTAAAGAGATAAGGATGAGTTCTAATTTGAGTAGTAATTAGTTCCCTCCGCAGGATGAGGATTCAGAGGAGGCAACAAAGTTCGCTTCATTATGGGTAACGAAGGATCCAGAGAGGATCACAGAGTCAAAAGTATTTTGGATATTGGTCAAGATGGACCTCGGTACAATGATAAGTTAGAGGCCAAGGTTGTCTCCAACCTTGTCTGAGCAGTTGCGGGCCTTTGCGGAATTTAAGGCCAATTTTCATAATGTATCTATTCATGCAAGGCAAGACCCTAAGAAGATATGGCACAAGTTGCCATACCTAGTAACAGAGGCTGATGTACAGGAGATTTTGGGGTCACGACCAGCGGAGTGGCGAAAAACCACAGATATTGGCGTAGGTACCAGTAAAGGAGGAGAACACAAGCAGCAGCACGAGAGTTGGCCAAGAAGAAGAAGAAATAAGTCACTACTAAAGCAACTGCTACTAAGGCAACTATTGATAAAGAGTGCGCTGCAAAAGAGGCCACAGTAGAAGTCGAAGCATCGACTTCCCAGCATACTAAAGAGGAGGAACAATCCGAGCTAGAAGGAGGCAGGGGTGATGAGCAGAGCACTCCATTTAGGCTGACAAAGTGATAAAATGAGACAACTACCGGACCCAGGAAGAAGAAAAAACTAGACAAACAGGCACACGCAGATCCAATGGTCCTCACTGAAGGGGACTTGGATGAGAACGGGGACAAGGTTCGAGATACAACAACGGAACTATGGAAATAGTTTGAGAAATAGTACATGCAGACGCTTAGGAGCGTCTAGAAGGATCTTCGTGAGTTGTAGATTCAAGCAGTTAGAATTCAGGCGAGCGTGGGACAAGCGAGTGGGGTTCAAGAGAACCTGCAGCGCCGAGCGAGAGCGTAATGGAAACAGAACGGACTCTAGACCTCAGAGTCATTTCCTTTCCAGAAGGGACATTACACATAGAATCAGAGGAAGATAGTTCTCAGCTCAGAAAGGTCAAGGGTGTGGGTATGAATTTAGCCATGCTGCCCCTTCAGACCCTCCACGCACTTCATCAAGGGGTCTTAGATGAGCTTCAGATCAGAGAACAATGCGTGCTATTGGTGATTAGTCAAGTTAAAATGAACAATGAGAAGATCTTTGCTAAAAAGTTTTAGGCTCTTAAGGAAAAAGAAGAGCTAGCAGCGCGAAGCCATAGCCTAGAAGCAATAATTACACAAGCATGTAATTTAGTACTGGAGTTACACATTCCAGAGGATGCGACCACTTCAGCAAAGGTTTGGAAATTGGCCGCTGCAGTGTGAAAGTCAAAGGAGGAGGTAGGTAGAGTTACTTTTGATTTTCAGATGAAGGTCTCAAAACTACAATTGAAACTGCAACCAACTACTCCACCAGAGGTCAGGGAGCAGAGCGGCACAGCCATCCAAGAACACATGTCTAGCTTGGATAGTGCAGTAAAGGGTTGTAATTACCTCTTTGAAAATGCAATGGAGCTATGGACCATTTTCTAGGAGGACTCAAAACTTGCATAGATTAGGTACAAAGGTCAGAGGGGATAATATATAGTGGATGAGATGGGGGGGGACTATGCGCATTTTAGTGCCAGTCTAGTGCTTTGTGCACTTACAAGAAATGAAGGTGCTGCAGGCACAGGTTGAGGATATGCAACACACAGAACACATTTTTAAGGCTCAGATTCAACCATGGATAGAGGAAGCAAGCCAAATTACTCTGTTTATCCAAAATAAGCTAAAGACTTTCCATGAGACACAAAGGACCATGTGCCTCGCGATGGAGGGGCCAACTACAGAGGAGCTGGTCGAAGAAGTGCAGCAGACCGCCGTGTAGAGCATAGTGGACCTTGAAGTTTTGAAGATAGAGTTCAGTGAAATCCTCCATAAAGTGGAGAAACCAGCTGAGTGACTCGAGCGTAAGTCACCATATTTGTGTTGGGGGCCTGTTGGGATGGGGTCCCTGGGGTCAAATTTTGTCAGTTAAGTCAATTTTTGTAATAGTTTTTGTGAACAAATGTAAAGTCTCTGTGAAATGTGGAAGCTGAGCGTGAAGATAAGTAAGAGTCAAAGGGGAATTAGTCCCTTGTATGGGTAGGTGATAGGATGGTTTTGAGCCTCACCCATGGTCCATGAGCCATGGTATTGTAATGAAGAGGATATATATAGTTGAGTCATAGCGAGTCTAAGGAATAAATTCTGATAGAGAATCATTATAAGGGCAAGGTGCTAAGGTGGGAAAAGTCTATTTCCTATACTTAGGTGAAATGGGAAGGCTCCTATAGCTGAGTGCGCGGAGACCTTGGTAAGTCTGCAGATGAGTGTGCGGGTCCCTGCAGTTGTGTGCACAAGGATAAGAAGTCTGTATTTGAACATTTACATCTTAATAAAGACTGTTTTGAGCCGAATTTTTGCATATGTGCCTTGTTTATTTATTTTTGTTAATTATATATATATATCTTCGCTCGGTGATTTGTTTTATATGAATTAATGCTTAATTTCTGCGCGAAACGGATAGATCTGTAATATTTATGCATAATAAGTATAATTAACCACCTTCGCAGAGCTTAGGAAGTTGTTAAATAGATCTGATGTAGTTAACTACTCGAAAAGAATAAATCTTCGCGAAGGCAGATCTAGGTCATAAAGGATTAAAAATATACATTTTATTGTGTGAAAGTAGTGAATATGTATCTTTTATGCATGTCAAGTACAATCAAGTACCTTCGCGAAGGTCTAAAGGTCATTTCGGTAGAGTTGAAGTAGTTGAAAATAGGAAGGAATAGATCTGTGTGAAGGCAGATCTAAGCTATAATATCCTTAGAAAGACCATCACACAGGCCTCTGGATGCAGAAAACTGGTTTTGGCATCCCCCAATATTGCTTCTGTTTGGACTACAGCCTGCATTATGTAGGTTGTTTCTGAAGGAGCCAATAGTTAGGTTTTTGTTGGTTGGCGCGAATAACTCTGAACCTGGGTTAGGCCCCCTTAAGCCAACAACATGCACTAGTGCTAAAGATTGTGGATCAAGACAAGGAGTTTGTAGTGTGTACGGATGATTGCAAGAGAGGATTTGGTGGAGTTCTCATGCAAGAAGGGTAGGTAGTGTGCTATGAGTCACAAAAATTGAATGAGAACGAGAAACACTATCCAACGAACTATCTTTTGCTAGCAATGATTATGTTATGAAACCAGCTCACAAAAATATAGAAAAGAAAGATCAACGCCTTACAAATCAACCTCTTCGAGGGGGCAACCTCCTTTATATTACACAAATGAACAATTCTTCGATGATACAGATGAAAAGACCTCCTTTCTATATATAGGAGTCTAAGGGGTCATAATGTAATCATAGTTGACATAACAATAATAATGTAAGGGCACAACAATAACAATAGTGGGCTTCTATGGGGCACAATAATAACAATATGGAGACTACATGGGCACAACAATATAATAAGGGGGTTGCACTAATAAAAATAAGGGGTTACACTAGTAGTATAGGGACCTAACATTCCTCTCTCCTTCAAAAAGTGTTGTCCTCAACACTTGAGTAGTTATCAATGCTTCTGTATAAAATTCTCGTCTTCCCATGTGGAATTTTCAGTGGGCAAGTTCTTCCACTAGATAAGATACATTAAAATTGATCGATTTCGTTGTTTTCGGGTTCTTGTTTCCATGACTTATTCAGGTTCCAATATGATTTTTATTTCCTCATCAAGTTTTGACAATATTGTTTGAACTGGGAGCTTGTCACTTATAAACTTATTTAAGCATGAAACATGGAAAACTGAGGGCACATGGGAAGATGTAGGAAGCTTCAATTTGTATGCCATAGTACCAATATTTTGCAGCGCCTTGTAAGGAACATAGTACTTTGGTGATAATTTATTATCCTTCTTAGCTTTCTTGAGGGACATTTGTTTGTATGGATGTATTCGTAAAAGTTCTTGGTCTCCCATATCAAAACTTCTTTCGCTGTGATGTTGGTCTGCCTATTGTTTCATTTGATTATGTTCCAAAGTGAGGTTATCCTTTAAGAGTTGGAGAACTTGTTGTTGTTGAGGGTCTACCTTAACACCTTCATGAGATAAAATATGACCCAAGTATTGCACCTCTTGTACTCTAAAGAAACATTTGGAGGTTTTTGCATATAATTGTTTCTCGTCCAATAGTCTTAGCACTCTATCAACATGTTCAACTTGATCCTTCCAAGACTTGCTGTAGATTAGTATATCATCAAAAAAATACTAACACAAATTTTCTAAGGAAGGGTTTGAAAATGGAATTCATCAAACCTTGGAATGTAGAAGGTGCATTGGTAAGGCCAAAAGGCATGACCAAAAATTCATAATGACCCTCATGAGTTCTAAATGTTCTTTTCGGAATGTCTTCATTCTTCATTCTAATTTGATGATATCCTGCATGAAGGTATGACTTGCTGAAGTAAATTTCCTCATGCAATTCATCCAATAATTCATCAATGAGAGGAAAGGGAAATTTAACTTTAATAGTGAGCTTTTTGAGCTCTCTATAATCCAAACACATGTGCCATGATCCATTCTTCTTGTGCATCAATACTACTGGAGCAAAGAAAGAACTTTGACTAGGTTGAATTATACCAGCCTCTAGCATTTCTGCAACCATATGTTTAATTTCACTCTTTTGTACAAAAGGATATATGTAAGGCCTGATGTTTGGAGGAATACTTCCTGGAAAATGAATAGCATGATCATGATCACAAATAGGTGGGAGGCCTTTGGGAGTCTCAAATACCTTGGAATGATTGTCCAAGACTTTTTGGAGATCTGGAGAAATAGATGATTTCGGCGTGGGAACCTCTAGCGAAAATAATTGTGTAATTACGCCACATTGTTCTTCCTTTAGAAGATTTGTCATGCTATTAGAGCTGATTATCTTTCCTGGTTTCCCTGCGATACCCCTTAATTCAACTTCCTTTCCTTCTGAAAAATTTTCAAGAAGAGTTCTTGAAAATTAAAAGTTATAGATTTGAGGCTTCTGCGATCTTCATTTTGTGTAGTGATGTCTTCTGGAGTCATCACATTCATGATCTATTGTATCGACGTTTCGAACCAACCTCTGTGGTTCATCATCAGGATCAGATGTGTGAAAGTTATCGTACCCAAAGATTGTAGCCATTAGACTCATAGTACAACATCAACACCACCCATTGGAATGGAAAGCATTGGACTATTCAAAACACATTCTCCCATGGATAGCTTGATATTATAGCACTTTCCAGAGAAATTTATGGTTCTTCCATTTGTAACCAACACTTGACACTCTGGTGCTGGATATAGGAAGCAATTCAATTCCTTCACTATCTTACAATGAATAAAATTATGGGTACTGCCCGAATCAATCAACACTATTACCTTTTTATTCTTGATATGTCCTTCTATCTTGATAGTTTGACAAGTGGTAATTCCTGCCAATGCATTGCAATATATGGTCGAATTCATTTCTTGATGCTCGATGTGATCTTTCACTTCTTGAATCTTTTTCTTCTTGATATGTCCTTCTATCTTGAGAGTTTGAGAAGTGGTAATTCATGCCAATGCTTTACAAGATATGATCGGATTCATTTCTTCTTTATCTGGGGTTGGTTCCTGGTGTATATCCTCTTCTTTTGATGTTTCTTGATCCTTTTCTTCCTCCTCTTCACAATCTATGTAAAATAATTTCTTCTCAACACACTTATGACCTTTAGTGTATTTACTATCACAAATGTAACAAAGCCCTTTTTCTCTTTTTTCTTCCAATTGTTGTGGTGTAAACCTTGTAGGTTGTGGAAGGCTAAGAGCAAAAACACTTCCATATTTATATTTGTGAGTGGTAGGATTCCTTGTTTCTATAATTCCACCTTCAATTTTCTTGCCAACTTGAATGCCTTCTCTAATGAATCAGGTTCCCAAAGACGAACCTCATGTTGAATGTTATCCTTTACAGTCCCTATGAAGACATCAATCCTTCCCTTATATGGAATATCATTTATACTTATATTTAATTTTTGGAAGTCCTCAATGTGCTCTTCCATTGAACCCTTTTGTTTGAGATTTATCAATTGGATAAAGAAGGTGTTTCTCTTTGTATCCTTATAATGTGCTATCATTTCCTCCGTGAAAATTGACCAAGTGACAAGTGGTGTACGAGAACAAATCCCTTTATACCATAAAAATTGATTCGGTTCTAAATATAAAGATGCAATACGTACCTTTTGTAACAGTTGTACATCATGTAGATCAAAATATTGTTCCATCTATAGTATCCAATTTACCGGATCATTGCCATCAAACTTCCTCATGTCGCCTTTTCTTAATTTTGGGTCATCCAGGATATCAAAAGACGTTGATGGTGTTGAAGAAATTATACTATTGGATGAATCTGAAGAATGAAGTGGCGGAGTTTGTGGCTAGATGTTTAGATTTTCAGCAGGTCAAGGGGGAATGTAAGCATCTAGGTGGTTTACTATAGCCTATAGTGATTCCATAATGGAAATGGGAGGTCATTCCCGTGGATTTCATCATAGGTCTTTCGAGGAAAGTGAGGCAGCATGATTCTATTATGGCCGTGGTTGAAAAATTGAGAAAGGTAGCTCACTTCATTCTAGTAAAGACTACATATTGATCTAGTGAGGTAGTATAGGTTTTCATCAGAGAGATAGTGAGACTGCATGGTGTTCCAAAGAAGATTGTATAGGACAAGGATGCAAAGTTCACTTCCAAGTTTTTGAAGTAGTTATTTGTAGGTTTGGGCACAAAGTTGGCCTTCATCACAAATTATCGTCCACAGACAGATGGATAGGCAGAGAGGGTCAACAGGATCTAAGAGGATATGTTGAAGATGTACGTGAGGCACCAATAGAAGAAACGGGAGCAGTATCTTAAATTGGTTGAGTTCGCATACAATAATGGTTATCAAGAGTCATTAAGGATTAGCCCTTTCGAGGCATTGTATGGACGGATTTGTAACACTCCCATCAGCTGGAGTGATCCATTGAACAAGGTACTTATTTGACCAAACTTGTTGGTAGACATGGAGCAGGAAATGTAGGTTATAAAGAAGAATATAGAGGTAGAAAAGGATAAACAAAAGAGTTATGCGGATCAACACAGGGTTTTCAAGGAATTTTAGGTTTTGGAGCATGTGTATTTGCACATCAAGCCCAAGAAAATCTCTTTGAGGATTGGTTCATGTGCCAAGTTGGCACCATGGTATTGTGGGCCTTTCGAGATCATTAAGAAGATTGGACCAGTGGCATATCGAATTGTACTACCCCTAACAGTGAAATTCCATGATGTTTTCCATATTTCATTGCTTAAGAAGTATATAAAGGATGGCGATCATGTTATTGATTGGTCTGTATTTTAGTTTGATCAAGAAGGAGATTTCCATCCAGAGCCTCAGTGCATATTGCAGTGGAAACATCTCATGATCAGGAAAAAATCCATAGAGAAAGCTAAAATGTAGTGGAAGCACTTTGGGCCTAAAGAAGCTACATGGGAGATGGCAGATCAGATGCGAGCCTTGTATCCTTCACGGTTTTCTAGTTGAGGCAAAACAGTTTTGGTTTAATGTTGGTATATGTTTGGCGTATGTTTTGCTGATGTTTTGGTATATGTATGTATATGTATATGGATGTAAATATTGCCATGAGCTAAGTTATAAAGCTCCAATAAGCCGTATTGGTGTCATATTATTATGGTTGTTATATTGTCATGTTGTCATGATGTTTTTCTTTTAAGCAGGTCTTTCATTGTAAATATTACAGTGAACTAAGTTACAAAGCTCCATGGGCAGTATGTTTGGTTTTCAACATTTTTTCTGAGGTCATGGTGTGGTTTAACGTCGAGGACAGTGTTCCCCAAGGGGAAGGGTTCTATAACAACCCTGGTGAAAATTTCATGTAATTAAGGTTAATAAAAGAAAAATAAGGCCATGGTTAAGGGACACTTATTCCAAGTTGAACGTTTGGAAAATATATCTTATTGGGTGTCACTAGATGTGTGTTTTGGCTAAGGAAAATTGGAAAAGGCTAAGGCAAAGGGATTATAAGGAAAAAAGGAATTTTTGCCACATTAATTAATGAAAATAAAGGAAAATAGGAGAAAAAGAAGATAAAAGGTCATAGGTTGCATGGGAGGAGGAAATTGAAGGAAAATAATGGAAAATGAATAAAATAGAGGCATCATTAATAAAAAGGATTTTGAAGATCAGTGGGCAAGCTTTTTCTAACCTTTTATCAGTTCAAGTTTGGAGCTCTCTCATTATTCTCTCTCTCTTGCTCACTCTTGATCACTTAGAGTTTTCTTGGAGTACCCTAGCTTTGGATCAAGGAAGGAAAAGAAAGCAATGGGAAAGGAAGGAAACCAAGGATCAAGGAACAAGAACAAGATCAAGAAGCTTCAACAGAAAAAAAAATGTAGGTAGCCTTTTGCATGTGTGATTTCCTAGCTAGTTTGGACATGCATGGATTTGCATGTTGGTGTATGGTTCTCTTACGACCGGTGGCATGGTTTTGTAAGGTTATGACAATGGTTTCAGCCTAGCCTTGCCTTTTTCTAGATGCCATGGTGTTGGGATGTTTATTTCGGTTTTGATCTTTGGTTTGCTGGATTGGTTTCAGAATCTTGGGCGGAGGTGGTCTCAAGGTTCATTTCCCAAAGGCATAGGAATCCCTTGACTAGTTTTGGTGGGATACATGGAAAATCCTAAGGGAGAAGTCTTGGTTTAGGGCCTAGTGATCCGGGTTTGGATTATGGTAAAGCGTGAGACATTGGTCTCGGTTTAGGGCCTAGTGATTCGAGATTGGATTGCGGTAATTCCTGAGAGACAAGGAGACAGAAAATTCCTCAAGGATAGTGATGGATTCCAAATGGCATTCCAAGTTCGGTTCAGTTGTGATCGGAGAATCGGTTTGGGTGTGATCAAGTTTTGGTGGTTTAACCTCTAGATTCCCCTGGTTGTTCTTTGATTGGTTTTTCTACGAGATCCCACATTCATGCTTGGAATATGGCACAGGGGTGACTGGTTGAAAGAGAGATTTGGTTCAACCATGTCTATGGTCAGGTGGTTCAACCATGTCTATGGAATCAGAGTTTTATTGTGCTTTGATGCTATGTTGCTGCAGTGCTCATGTTAATCATGGAGGAAGTGAAGGCATGGAGGATTTTGGTGTACTGTGATTGGCAGATTTAGGAGATGGAAGAGATTTCTATCCAATGGTGGTTGGATAATTCGACAGAAATTGGGCGAGGCTCATTGGTCGTGATAGTACCAGCATACTGGAGTCTGTAGAGTCATTTTTACAGTGTAATCAGCAAGGATTGTTGATCGTGGTGGCCTTTAGCAGATGGTAGTTCACAAATCCGTGTGATAAACATTTTCCTGTCTGATAGTGCCAACATACTATGAAAGAATTTGAGTCTTCCCGCTCATAGAAGTGAGTTGTTCCATGTATAATTTGCTTGATAAATTAATAGAAGAATTGAGCAGCGCAACAACAACATGGTGGTTTTTTGTCCGGGATAAGTTTTCCACCGAAAACAATTGTGTCTATTTGTGATTGCCTTCATGGTTTCTGAATTATTTTTGATGCACTAATATCTAATTATGTGTTTCAGTTTATGCATGTTAAAGATTAAATAATAGGAGAAAAATTGTATAAGTATTCACACCATTGATTCACCCGCCCCCTCCCCCCCATCTCCAACCCCCTCCCCCTCTCAGTAGTGATCTAGTTTCCAACAAGAACAACTACCTCACCAAGGGTGGCTCTTTATGAGAGGAACTATGTGGACTTGCATTCATAAGTTTGGATTTTAAATGAAGAAGTACTACAATACTTGAGGAAAGCAATTTTGATTATCTTTTTTAATAGAAATTTATATTTTTTTTCTTTAGAAAAAAAGAAAGGAAGAAAAGACTAAATTAAAGTCCTTAAAAATTAAAAAACGAAACAATAATAATAATATAAATAATAAGCCACAATAATTGTAAAAATTTATAATAAAATAATAAGTTAACCTACATCTATCTTTGCCTTAAATAAATCTTTTAAAATTTGACATGCCTTTATGTTCCTTGTTTATTTTTATTTTTTTTAGACTTATTAAAACATTCTCGTTCAATTGTTAGATGTGTGTTAATAATGCTTATTAAAACATTCCCTTTCAATTGTTGGGTGTGTGTTTATGAAAACGCTTTAGTTTTCCCATAGTTTTGTAGTTTCAGTTATGGAATTACGGTTTGATTGAAAATTCATATTTAGTAGGATTTATATTGTATTTAATATATTGTACAAAAATATAAAGAAAAAAACTTCTTGGTCTTTGGGTTTCCAAGTTAAAATTTATGTAAATTTGTGTGTGCCATTCTATTTTTTTTGTTTTTATTAAGAATCTATTTGCAACAATTATTTGTACATAATTAAAACTTACATCAATATGATAAAAGTTTTGGTCTTGTAAAAAATCAAATTAAGACCCAGAAAATATTTTACAATATTTTTCTAATTTTCATTATCATATATTTATACTTGTAAAAATCTATTTATAATAAGAACTTTATCACTTTTATTGGAAACTTAAGCACAAGAAAACATTTTCCTTAGTATAAATGAAAATTCCAACCTTCTCATTATGCCTCCCATTATTATAGATAGAAAAACATTATACAGCCTCCAATTCAAGGTGGCAAATTAAATTCAAAATGGCAAGTTAAACATGTTTTTTTAATTTACTTCAATTTCATTTCCAACAAATGAATAACCATAAATCAATAAAAACACCTTTCATTTTGGTAAAAGTGACTTGCTCTTTACAAATTTAATTATTTTTTTCATTTTTATTACCAAATAACATCATATATGAGCCCAACAACACTATAATAATTCAACATATGAGTAGCTATAGCAAAAGTGGTTAGCTTTTTACAAATTTAATTATTTTTTAATTTTATTATTAAAGAACATATTTAATATATGAGCCCAAAAACATTAATAATACACCGTTCGCTTTGGCAAAAGTGATTTTCTTTTTACAAATTTATTTATTTTTTAATTTTATTACCAAAGAACATATTTAATATGAGTCTAAAGAACTAATAATATATTTCCTCAAACATAAGAACTTCATTTTTAAAATGCTTATACCCTTGAATCATTAGATTATTCAATAATAAATTAAAATGGTCTAGTATGAAGCTAATGTGATTTTGGATTGCTCAAGTGAATGGAGAGTTAAGTAATCACCTTGACTTCAATTTAGTTACAGTTTGCTCTACAAAGATTAGGATGAATAGTAGAATATGTTTGTTTTACCCAAATAGCATGTAGAAAACTGACAAATGACAAAGAATATGAAATAATTAGCAAGTTGACATGTTTATGACTTTGTATATTTGTTATTCCTTGTTGAAGGATATTTAGATTTCCATTTAATTGGTGGCAAATTTTCCCAAACAATGACAAGGAATTTCCATCAAATATAAGAAAGAATTACTATGAAAAAAAGAAGCATGTAAAATTGAAAACTTAACAAATAGCTAATCCTAAAATCTTTTAAAAATTGATGCTTTTATAAGGATATTTGTAAATGCCACTTTTGTTGGAAACTTAAGCTTTAAACTAAGATTTTTCTCTTTTTAGTGTAAATAGACGTTGTGGTACTCTTACTGTCTCTATTTTTTTTCCATCCTAATTTCATTTTGGATAGACACAACATAACCTCCTATAATTGTTTTCCATAGTAATTTCTTTTTAGACACAACATAACCTCCTGTAATTGTTTTCCATAGTAATTTCTTTTTATAGACACAAAATAACCTCCTAATCCCAAGTTAACATACGTATGCTTTTGTAAATGCTTGGAAGAATCATACTGGCAAGTTAACCTCCTTAACGTTTTGTCTATGCTTTTATTTGCTTGGAAGAATAAGGATAAAGGCTTAGGTTTCAATTTTGTTGGTGACAATACTTCAATAAATCATTAAATTTCTCTTTGACAGAAATGGTTAGGTCATTATAATTATTTTGCATCTTTATTACTCAATATATTAGACCATTTCATTATGTGAAAGCAAGACAAACCATATCATAAAATAGACCATTTTAGTTATCAAATTTTAAGTGGAATAGAATGCAACTTATTATATTATGAAATATAACAAATTTGTAACAAATATTGACTTTTTTCCACAATGTCTAAACATAAGAAAATATTGTTCATATCATTACCTCATTAAATTGTTGAATAATGAACTAAAATGATATGTTGTGAAGTTAATGAGGCCTTTGTTTTAGTTTTAAAGTGGATGGAGAGCGATTACCAAGGCTTCATTTTAGCTATGTTTTGCTAACTTAAATAGTAGATTTCATTTGAGATATGGTTTCCTCCATTTAAAGGATACATTTGCCTAGTGTACCATGATACTTGGAAATTTAAACCTCAAAATTTCATGTATTATACCAGGTAACTTTTACCATGTAATATCAATTAAAAAAAACAATACAAAACCAATAAACTAATAAAAGAATATTGAAAAAAAAAACAGCTCTCGAGTATTCCAACAAAATAAAAATCAAATATCCAACACAAATTCTCTTTTCCTTACAAGTCAAAACACCAACATTCAATTTTCATATCTAAAATTAAGATACAATCTACCTTCTAAATCCTCATTATTCCACCCTAACAAAAGTGAAATAGATATAAAATATTTAAAGGCACACAATACAAATCCTCATTATTCCAACATAATAAAAGTGAAATAGATATAAAATATTTCAACACAAACTGTACTATTCCACTTCTAAATCTAGATTTGTAAGAACCAAAAACACCCATACACAACCAATAAAACAATATAAAAATTTAGAAAAAATGAAACAGCTCTAAAGTATTCCAACAACATAACGAAGTAGAATATCAACACAAATCCTCATTTCCTTGCTGCTCAAAACAACAGCATTCAATTCTCATATCTAAAATGGAGAGACAATCCACCTTCTAAATCCTCATTTCCTTGCTGCTCAAAACAACAGCATTCAATGGAGAGACAATCCACCTTCTAAATCCTGATTTGTAAGGGTGCTGTATCATCTTCTAACACGGTTAAAACAAAAAGAAAAAAGAGAAAATTATTTAATCAACTTCCTCAATTTTAGGCCCCGAGCCTGCAGCAGCAGAATAACCCTGTTCAGGAGAGCCAGCAGCTCCATAGGCTCCACCAGGTATATCAGCACCAGCGCCTTGGTACATCTTAGCAATGATAGGATTGCAAGTGTTCTCCAGCTCCTTCATCTTGTCATCAAACTCGTCAGCATCTGCAAGCTGGTTGTTATCGAGCCATTGGATAGTCTGTTCAAGGGCATCCTCAATCTTCTTTTTATCAGATGGATCTAACTTTGCCGCAATCTTATCATCTCGAATGGTATTCCTTACGCTGTAAGCATAGTTCTCCAAAGAGTTCTTGGCCTCTAACTTCTTCTTGTGCTCTTCATCTTCAGCCTTGTATGTCTCAGAATCACGAACCATCTTCTCAATCTCCTCCTTACTCAATCTACCCTTGTCATTTGTAATGGTGATTTTGTTTTTGTGACCAGTGGTTTTGTCCTCAGCAGAGACATTTAGAATACCATTGGCATCAATATCAAAGCACACAGTGATCTGGGGAACTCCTCTGGGAGCAGGGGGAATACCAGAAAGTTCAAATTTACCCAACAAGTTATTGTCCCTGGTTCGAGTTCGCTCACCCTCATACACTTGAATCAACACACCAGGCTGGTTGTCTGCGTAAGTAGAAAAGACTTGCTCCTTCTTTGTGGGGATGGTAGTATTCCTGGAGACGAGAACTGTCATAATCCCACCTGCAGTTTCTAGCCCTAATGAAAGGGGAGTAACATCTAGAAGCAACAGATCTTGCACTTTCTCACTGCCCTCTCCACTCAAAATAGCAGCTTGCACTGCAGCTCCGTATGCAACAGCCTCATCAGGGTTAATGCTCTTGCAAAGCTCCTTGCCATTGAAGAGGTCCTGCAACAAGGACTGAACCTTAGGGATCCTGGTAGACCCACCAACAAGAACCACATCATGGATTGAGCGTTTGTCCATCTTCGCATCCCGCAGGCATTTCTCAACAGGCTCCATGCACTTCCTGAACAAATCCATGTTCAACTCTTCAAATCTAGCCCTAGTAATAGTGGTATAGAAGTCAATACCTTCATATAGGGAATCAATCTCAATGGTGGTCTGGGCAGTTGATGAAAGGGTTCTCTTAGCTCTCTCACAGGAAGTTCTGAGTCTCCTGAGGGCTCTGGCATTACCACTAATGTCCTTCTTATGTTTTCTCTTAAACTCTTGTACAAAGTGGTTCACCAATCTATTATCAAAATCTTCACCACCCAAATGTGTATCACCAGCAGTGGCCTTCACTTCAAAAATACCATCTTCAATTGTGAGCAGAGACACATCAAAAGTACCTCCACCCAAATCAAAGATAAGAACATTCTTCTCACCAGAACTGCTAGCCTTCTTGTCAAGCCCATAGGCAATAGCAGCAGCAGTGGGCTCATTGATGATTCTCATAACATTCAAACCAGAGATTGCCCCTGCGTCCTTGGTTGCCTGCCTTTGAGAATCATTGAAGTATGCAGGAACAGTGACCACAGCATTCTTAACAGTGGTCCCAAGATAAGCTTCTGCAATCTCCTTCATCTTAGTTAAAACCATGGAAGAGATCTCTTCGGCTGCAAAATGCTTCTCCTCCCCTTTGTATGTTACAACGATGCTGGGCTTATCGCCAACCCCTGAAATGACCTTGAAAGGCCATAATTTCGCATCGCTCACAACGGAGGGATCAGAGAACCTCCTACCAATCAACCGCTTTGCATCTGCCATAACATAGAGAACTGATTTAGATTGAACACAAATGCAAATTCTACACAAACAGAAGAATCTTACAGCTGCAAATTCAAGCCTTCATATCAATCACCTTCAAAAAACTATAAGCTGAATTATGTCCATCCCGGTTCATATTCGAGAATGAAAGGGGAATTAATATACAACAACTGAATCACATATACAGAAATAAGCAGTGGAATAAACTCCCTCAAAAGAGTGACAGAGATTACTAACCGAAAACAGTGTTGATAGGATTCATGGCGACCTGGTTCTTGGCAGCATCTCCGATGAGACGCTCTGTATCAGTAAAAGCGACATAGGAGGGAGTGGTTCGATTCCCCTGATCATTGGCGATGATTTCCACCCTGTCGTGCTGCCACACTCCCACACACGAGTACGTCGTCCCCAGATCGATTCCGATCGCTGCTCCCTCGCCCATATTGACACTCTCACACACAGAACGCAGAGAGGGAGTTAACTAAGGAAATTGGGCCGAGAGCGATCGAAACTGTAGACGAGTAATGCAGGCCAAGAAGCACGAGAGGGGGAATGTTCAAAATAGTTGTTTCACACTTGAATTCCCTTCCCTTGACCATATTTTATAGTCGTAGAAATACTTTCAACTTAACTTCTCCCTTGGGATAAAGTAAAAAATAGGGGTTGGTTTTTCAACGAATTGCCCCTAAACCAATCCAATCCGTCATGGGTATTTATTGTGATACAGATCTATTTTTTTTTTTTCTTTGGCAAACTTTATCTATCGGTTTTTATTGTTCTGTAAACCCATAAATTTATTTTTCTCCTTCCAGAAACTTCATTTACCATTTTTTTTTATTGTTATACTAACTTAAGTTTCTCGAAAGAGAAACTTTATTAACCGGACTTTGGGATATTATTATTATAACGGTTTTCATATTTCATATTATAAGTTTAATGTTCTAATTTTATAAATTTTAATTTGTGGGCAAAAAAATCAATCTTAAATCAATTTCAATCTAAAAAAATTCAATCTTAAAGCAATTTCAACCTAATTCGAGAAAAGTAAGTTTTAAATAATTGCCACACAAACCTAATTCACTTATTTAAAAAACTCCATTTAAAAGTTTTATTGTTGGATAACCGGAATTCTCTCCTTCAAGAAACTTCATCTATTAGGTTTTGGGATTTTATTGTTATGGTTTTCATTTTCCAACGTCATAATTTTAGTGCTACAACCTTAAAAGTTGAATTTCTAACAATGAAACGGGTATGTTAACCTCATAGGTCGTACCTTGATTCGTTATTATGAGATTTTTTTTATTAAAAGCCCATATCCAAGTGTAATTGGTCTAAAAATATCTATTGTCTACTTTGGTCACCCACAAAAAAATATCTCATAGAATCAACTATCTCCACAATGTGAAATTAAAAATCAGCCTTTTATTCAAGGGTCACCTTACTTTCTAATGAAGACAAGAAGAAGGAAGAAGTTATCCTTACATCCTCTATCTTTCCATGTTTCTATGAGAGGAAATTCTTGATGTGAGCAAAATTACAATTCTCTTTGGTTGTATGTATGCCCTCTTGGATCATATGTTGTTCTTGATTTCTTATAAATCAATATAAATGCTTCTTATATTTGAAAAATAACTAATGTATTATTCATTTCTTTTGCATGTTTTTTAGTGGGGAAGCACGCATGATTTTCTTATATGGATTCTTGTGAAGAGTATTTGTTTTCGAAATGAACAACTATGTTGTGTGATTCTCTAGTGTGCACATTGTTGGCATGGAGTGCTATGATTTCTTTGTGTGCTTTATGTTTACTATTTATGCATCCTTTACATTTATTATGGGTGGGCTCCTCTGCATGTGTGACTACTCCACTAGACTAATGTGGTTGAACTCTTGGCTTCACATTGCTTATGATGGGCAAGATTCACATCTTTGGTTCAAGCCACAAGGTCCTCAACTATCATTAAGATAATGTGTGTTATATGGTTTTGAATACAACACATGTTACTTTATAAGGTAAGTCCTTTGTAAGAAGTTTCCATTGGTGCTTTTACAAATAACGCACACACACAAAAGAAAAAATTGGTTAGTAGTTGATAATAAATATATGATTTACAATGGAAGTATATATTTATAGTCACAATGTGAAAGGGTGTGATCTATGATTCTTCATTATTATTACTAATGCTATATGATACAATTGTATTAATTATTAGTTATCATTCCTACACCTATACCTATATGTGTATGTCACGTTGTCTCCCCCTTCAAATGCTTCATCCTCAAAGTATAGATAAAAGGAATTACTTTGTTCACCCAATGAAACCCAAGTGGAGAATCATCATTTATGGGCATCCATTTGCCAATGATTGAATATTTTGTTTTTCTTCAACACTGATAGTGGGAGGAAGTAAATAGTAGTCCTAGAGTATTAAGTACATGGTCACTCTCTACACCAAGGTATATTTCATTAGTTTTTATCCAGTTTGCACTAAAATAACAAGCTCTATGCTCTATAGCTCCCTACCCATGCTTGTATACCAAATAATAGATAACTTTTATATGATCAACAATTAGAATGAAATATTCACCACACTAAACATGGAGTGAAAGCATATCACCATGTATTCACATTCATATTGTAACTATCACAAAGTCTCCTCAATATCGTTCATCTATACAACTCAATCTTTCCATTGATTCTTGCAAATAACTTTCCATTAAATGCGATGAGATTGTATAAAAAAATCTTGTTTCATTCTCACTACAAATGGAAAATGATCAAGTTGACTTGTTTTGATGGAAAATATGATAAGGATGTTCTTTATTTTGTTCAGTTGCAATTCTAATCCTTTCCAACACTTAACCCTTCAGGATAGTTGATTTGTTGATTTTAATAATAGTTCGCTTTAAGCATTGTTGCCAATTTCCATCATTTGTTGTTTCATCATTGTCACATTGCATATGAGAAAAATAAATTGTGCTAGGCAATTGTTCAGCTTGTTTTTCCCAAGGTTCATACTTAACAATGGAATCAACCTTCATTCTTTTCATTTTGTTATGTTCAGTTGACTTATCTCCCTCAAAATCCATTTCTAACCCAATATACGCTTTTGGTTAAGCCTTGAATTTGTTTCCATTACGCCATTGGTTCTTGGTTTTTCCAGATAAATTTGATTTAAAGTCTGAAATTTCTTCATTGCTTGAGATAAAAAGACCAAATAACTTATCTTGACCTTCAATACCAATAATTGCACACCTATATTACCCTCGATTGTTGGTTTCTAATGCTTGAATGATAGAAAAAATGTTATTTTCACCAACATTTGTCTAATTCAACATGGCATCAAAGATATTATCCTCATATGTAAAACACGATATTAAGAAGCTATGTAATATGGTGGCTACTCATATAAGACTGCACTATCTTTCTTAGTTGCTAGAAATTATTTATTTTTATTTTTTTGGTGAATTTTCATTGCTTTGACCATCTTGTTTATTATGCCCATATACTTTGACAACAGTTGAATTATCTTTCATTGTTGCACCAATCCCTTCAACAATAGCCTTCTTACTTAAAAAAGTCGAAAGTATGTGAGTAAAAAACCCATGTTGTAACTCATCAACTTTCATACCATTGATACCAATGTATTTTGTCTTTTGGAAGAATCTATCTCAATATCATATTTGAGTTTAGATGTTTTCTCTAAGAAGGGTTGTTTTCACTTTTCACCCACCACTGAATTTGTATTTTAAGTGTTACTCTAAAATTTCTCAAATCTTTGTCTTCATCTTGGAAACCCCTATTTGTGGGCTCATTACTTTCCTTATCACAAACAACATTTGTACTATTTCCATTTCTATTTTATTTAGTAGTACAGTTGCAATTTTATACATAATATTATATGTCTCTTAATATAGATTTTTTTTTTTTTGGTCAAGTAAGAATGGAGCTTTCTATTAACCGAACAAGTACATTACATATATTACAGGGTAAACCAAAATTCCTTTTGTATACCAAAAATGGTCCACATAACCTATCAGAAGCGTTATTTGCTTTAAACCTTTAAAACTCGGAACCATTCACTCTATCGGAAAAAAGGATTACACAGGAAATACACAAAAGATCAGAATTCAAAAATAATACAACTACGACCATTAAAAGCGGCAGGTCCACACTTCCGGGTGCAACGCCCTCCCACTGTGCTCACTGAACATCGATCTCCGATCGGCCTGAAAACTGTCGTCCATCTCTTTCAATGATCCAACGACTAACGTTGAATCGCTAAACCGCATAACGGCGAATTGCAATTCCAACTCCACCTCCTTCCTCCAATCACCGATCAACCACTTGCATGACCAAACCTCCATCGTTGATCTACCCTTCGTGGATCCAATGATCCACGTTGATTTTGGGTGGACAAGTAGCACGAGGATTAACTGCCCGAAAAGCGGTTTCCTCTCTCCTCCTCGCTGCTATGTGTCGCTTGAAGAGTGGAATCGGAGGCCAACCTTGAAAAACCGGTTACCACTTAGACCCCACCCGAAATACCACTTGTGGTTCGTGAAACCATTTGTGCGCGAATTAAGTTGTGTGCTCTTCCGCCAAACAACAGGCAGATAGTTTAGGCATCCCTATCCTCCCGCTTGTCTCCTGATCCTCTTCGATCTATCCTATCAATCCAATTCTCCCTATCTTTGGTAGCCTGATAGAGACAGTCCTCTAACAGTTTACTTGGGGGTAACAACTCCCAAACGTGCCGAGCATCCCTTTCCTTATTAGTCACTCCTTCATTCGCCAAATGATCAGCTAACATGTTAGCTTTTATTTTCACATGGACAAAGCTTACAGTTTTAAAAGTTTGCAGGTGGGTGTAGATACTGTGAAAGACCTGCGATAGCCTCCAATGTTTCGACACTTTATCTGGTGATGTACCATTACATATTTTCTTGGCCGCTCTAATAATCAATTCTAAATCTGCTTCAATGATGACATTATGTGAATTTGAATCCACCAAGATTTCCAAGCATTTCTCTAGGGCCATGAGTTCCGCCATGTTATTAGTGGCCTTCCCCAAGTGGCTATGAAAGATCTTCTTTATTTGACCCTGTTCATCTCTTATAGCACCCCCAAAACCAGCTAACCCTGGGTTGCCCTTAGAAGCTCCGTCTATATTGACCTTTAAGAAACCATGTGGAGGAGGCTTCCAAATATTTATATCTGCATTTGTTTGGCTCACACCCTTGATTATGCCCTGTGGGCTTATAGACTGGAGACCCAAATGAAGTAGAATACTCACATCTTGGGGCAAAGGAGGGTACTTAGAAGGTGTCCTCAACAAGCTACTAATTTCATAGTTTGTTGTCCTCGATCAAGTGTGGCTTGAGTTATTGGGTTGTTTGTGTAACCGAGCCCACCACCCTATGACATGAGAAACATTAAAGTATGGGGATGGTGTGGCCACCCCCGTGCATGCAGAAGCATGCAAATTTATATTTATGTGTCTCTCGAATGTTCAGTGGTGGTAACCAGAGGAGAGAGCGACAATACTAGTTGCGTCACTACCTTGTTGAGAGTTGGAATGTCACCATAGTTAGAAGGTTTTGGTTTATATTTCAGAAAATTGGCGACCTGAAAAGAGGCACGTGTTTCAGTTGGTTTTGAAAGTTTGGTAGCCTACTATAGTTGAGCGACCGTTAAGTGAACTAGACCTATAGAGTGCATTCCCATCACACTAGTGACACAACAACTTACATCGTGGACTAGAGAGGTTTTCCCACAGCTGTGAAATTCATACAACTTTTCTCACCGTTCTTCATTTGGAATTTCTATCTTAGTTACCCTACAGTAGATTTCATATACCTCAGTATACCAGGAAAAAGTGGGTTTTACAGTGAAAATTTGTTTTATCTCATGTTGAATAAAACATATGTTTTTGATGGCTTCGTAAAACGCCTTGCATGTCATGGAACCTTTGATGTTGGAGGACTTGGTTGTGTCCCTGGAAATGTCCTAAAGCTTCTTGAAGTATTCTTCCTTGGTCATTAATTTATCATTGATTACAAACAGTGAAGGCAGACCCTTCTTGTTCAATGCATCAATCCTTGTGAAAAATCTGTTGACTGCTACTTCAAGAGTGTGACACTTCTCTGTCAACTGCACTACTAAATTATTTTTGGTCAGAACTTTCTTCACCTCCAGAATAGTTTCAGTCATGTCATCCACTCCTAGATCATCCAATTCATACCTATTTTTAGAATTAAGAAACTTTATAATGTTGTTGGTTGTAGCAGGCATCTCTCCTAGTTGAGCATTTATATTGGCAATTGTCTGCTTTTCCTTTTCCATCAACTCCTGCTAAAAAAAATTTGAATACATGGCCAGATTTCATCCATCTCCTCAATGATGTTGTTCCATATAATTTCCTTGACATTACCCAGAGTGTGGCCAATGGAAGACTCATCTGCTGAATTTTTCCATACTTCTATATGATTTTGAGCTCTCTGAAGCTCTACTACATGAAAAATATCAGATTTCTTTTGATGAACCTCAAGAAGTTTCACTTGGTCATGTAGTTTCTTAATTTCTTCATTTTGTAGAGACATAGTTTGGACTGCATTGGCCAGTTGATCTGTGGCATATCCTGCACTTGCTGTAGCTGGTATGGTTGTAGGAATGACTGTGATAGGAAGTGCTTCTAAAGTGGCAGTCTTTTTAGCAACTTTCTCCTTTTCCTTGATCAATTTCTCCATCTCTGTCTCCATTTTCTTAAGTTGTTCAGTTTGCTCCATGACGAGTTTCATCATATCTGCATTTTGAATCTTTGTCTCTGCAATATCCTTAGCTAGAGGATCTTTAGTAGCTGGCAGTTTTAACTGCTTCCTCAATGCCACTATGTCCAAATTCTTCTTTTTGACTAGCTCCTGTTAGAGTCGGTCTGGTCATCCCTCCGTCAGAGATCATTTCTCTTATTGCATTTCATTTTTAGGTGTCTTGCTCAATTCACTCAACTGCATTCCGCTAGGGGCATGCCATAATATGATGGAAGGGTCTTGTCATTCATTATCCCTCATGCCTTATCATTGCTGGCTCAGGTTTGTTCATCAAAATCAAGTTTTAAAATCACTTATAGTCCTGTTTTAGTCTATTGATCTACCATGATTTAATTTTGGGCACATTTTTACTTGTTTTGGTAGATTCATTCACTAAAAAGTGAAAAACAACTGAATGAATCAGTTTCGTTTCATATAGGGGCAAGTTGTTTCATTGCCTATTTTTCAGTTCCTTGTTTAGAATTGGTTGAAACAACTCCTAGAATGATGAGCTCGACCCCTAGAGGCATGGGAAGGAGTTAGGCTTGTCTATATCATGTAATTTCTCAGTCATTTTCAGGGTTGGATACTTGGGATTTCTTGGCACCCTATTGTACATTTCATTTCTGTAATTTTGGCAAAGGAAAGACCAGGGTTTTGCAGCACTTGTTGGGATCCATGTGGCTCTATGTTTTGATGGTGTGTTTCTCTATCTATTTGTAAGTTCACTGATGTTTATGTGTATCATTTTCCCTTCTCTTGTCTTTTGCAATTAAACAAATGAGTGATTAAGGTAGAATTCATTGGACTGCTATGCTCTGCCTGGATATTTTGTTTAATTCTTCATGTTTTCATCTGTTTGAGGAGGACCCTTGAGACCCTCTTGCCCTCCTTGGCTCCTCACCAGTCTGATCCACCCATTCATTCAATCCAAAGCATCAAAACTACTGCCTATCTTGCCCCTACCTGAACTCTGCAAAAATCTGGCCTCATCCCCGAACCCAAAATTTGCCTGTCCCTTTTTTTCAACAAAAACCCCAAAAACTCAAATCAAAACTTTTCACTTTATACCTAGCCTAAGATCAGTTGTTAAATCAGTCATCTCAAGCCCCATCGATTATCTTTCGCTGAGATTGACCCGAAGAGATCCCTCTCCTATCCTCATAGGGCTAGCTACAAGGCTGAGTGTGGTTTAATGTGGACCTAGAATCTTGTCTTTTCAGCCTGAGGCAAATCTAGGCTCTAACATAGTGGCGACCATACTGGGGAAGAAAATGGTTTGCTTGTTGATGTCATTTGTTTTATAGCTACAGACGGAGCCTGAAGTTATGTCAGGTAGCCTTCGAAACGCTTTTGCTTTGCATTAGCGGAAGTAGATAAACGCTGCTTCAGTCAATCTCTGGTCTAGCTTGTAAATGTGACATCTAACTTGTTAATTGCCCCAGTACATGTATCAAGTTCAGATCTGATTGTTGATGGTGGACAACGATTAGAAATAAGAAGGCTGAAATCATTCACCTGGCGACTCCATTCACTGAAAAATCCAGAAATCAATGCTTCATGGTGACTCCACTGCAGGAAGATCAATAGCTTTAAGATTTTCAAGATGGAATGGGTTGCAAAAAGATACGCTCCCATGAGCCGAGATCACATTCCAGGTTTTCCAAATAAAATTCCCAAGGTAGATTGGCAAAAGAATTTGCCTATGTTTAAAGATGATGATAGGAAGGATGTTGCCTTACATCTGGTTAGATTTCACATACATATTCGCAAGTTGAAGGTTGATTTTCCTGAAGATTGCTTGATGAAGATATTCATGGCCACTCTGGAAGGTGAAGCCCGATCTTGGTATGAAAGTTTGCCGCCTGCTTGTATTTACTGTTTGAAGGATTTTCATACCATGTTCTTTGAAAGGTATAAAGAATATTATCCATCATTAAATTTAGTTCAGAACTGTTGCAAACATGCTTATAGTTTTATTGAAAGCCTTGAGAAATATTATGAAGATGATGAATTCATGGATGATGAGATCATGGAAGCCTTGTACGAGAATCCATTTCAACAACATGAAGAGAACCTAGAGGATTCCCATCAAGATGCTCAGGAAGCTTTGCAGCAGGATCAAGATCTTGGTACAATGGAAAATGATGAAAGAGAAGGTTTTGTTTCAGATCTGTCTATAGAGGGAGACGATATGCAGGAAAGTCGAGTTTCGATTTCAGAAGGTGATAAAGTCAAGTCAGCTATTTCAGATCTAGATTTAGATAGTGACGATCAAGAATACCTTGTGCTGAATCCCATGAAGGAGAGCTCTGCTGTTGAGATCGTTCTCAGTTCATTAGAACACAGCCTTCATGAGGAGGTAATCTAGTAAGTCCATGAAAAACAGAATGAGATCTTTGTTTGAGTAAGTGATAAATCTTCTTTCAATAATTCAGTGATAAATGATAATCTGATTGCCATGTCATATGAAAACAATTACTGTTTGAGCAAAAGAAAACAAAAAGCATTATCTCCTTTGTCTGAAAATGAGATAGATCGACTCTTGAAAGGTCAAGTTACAGCCAAAGCTAATGCAGGTCTGCAGTGTGCACATGGTCAAGAAAGTGTTGGTGAAATTTATTCCACTTTTGAAAATAATGATAGTCTTGAAATTATCTTTATTGATTAGCAAATAGATAATATTTTCTTTCATGAAGATGATAAGGCTATCATATTTGATGATCTTGAAGATTGTTTTCTGTTTAAGAATGACCTAGGTCATGAAGTTGAGGAATATGAACTTGAGAGAGACAATATGCCAGAATTTCTCATGGTCAAGGAACCTACAGCTAACACTCAGATGGCAAAAGCACATACCTCTCTGTGCATTCCTATCCCTTGGAAATCAATTGTTCTTTCAGAGCAAAATGGAGGAAGTACTTGTATTTTTGCAGCTGGATCACAAGATAAGCCAATGCTTCAGGATTTTCAAGATCCCTTCGGCATTCTTCTGCAAGCATTAGAAAAGATCAATATTTCCTGGTTCATTATCATAAGCTTTGGTTTCAGTGGTTATTTTGAGTTGCCTACAGGTTCATCGTTCCGCCTGCTCGAGAAAAGTGAGAGCAGAAATTTGGTATGTAGCCATCTGCTGGATTGGTTACATTGGAAAGCTCATTACACATGATTGTACATATTTCATTAGTATGCAGCTGGTTGTCATCATGATTTGAAATCTTGATGGACTGCTGCCCTTCAATAAGCTTTGTAAGTTCTTGTTTTAGTTAAGTCAGTCATGAGTAATTTGTGAGTCAGTTTTCAGTCTTGTTGTTAAGTTAGTTTGTGTCGGTTTTCAGTCATGCATTTTAGCTTGAGTTTTTGACTCCATTGCCCAATGGCACAAGACACTGTCTAGCTCTTCTAGAGATCTGTCGTTCTTGGCACCTCCCAGGAGCTACCATCCCCATTGGAGCCAATGTAAGAGTCGGTCTGGTCATCCCTCCATCAGAGATCATTTCTCTTATTGCATTTCATTTTTAGGTGTCTCGCTCGATTCACTCAGCTGCATTCCACTAGGGGCATGCCATAATCTGACGGAAGGGTCTTGTCATTCATTATCCCTCATGCCTTATCATTGCTGGCTCAGTTTTGTTCATCAAAATCAAGTTTTAAAACACTTACAGTCCTGTTTTAGTCTATTGATATACCATGATGTAATTTGATGACCATGATGTAATTTTGGGCACATTTTTACTTGTTTTGGTAGATTCATTCACTAAAAAGTGAAAAACAACTGAATGAATCAGTTTCCTTTCATATAGGGGCAAGTTGTTTCATTGCCTATTTTTCAGTTCCTTGTTTAGAATTGGTTGAAACAGCTCCTAGAATGATGAGCTCAACCCCTAGAGGCATGGGAAGGAGTTAGGCTTGTCTATATCATGTAATTTCTCAGTCATTTTCAGGGTTGGATACTTGGGATTTCTTGGCACCCTATTGTACATTTCATTTTTACAATTTTGGCAAAGGAAAGACCAGGGTTTTGCAGCACTTGTTGGGATCCATGTGGCTCTATGTTTTGATGGTGTGTTTCTCTATGTATTTGTAAGTTCACTGATGTTTATGTGTATCATTTTCCCTTATCTTGTCTTCTGCAATTAAACAAATGAGTGATTAAGGTAGAATTCATTGGACTACTATGCTCTGCCTGGATATTTTGTTTAATTCTTCATGTTTTCATCTGTTTGAGGAGGACTCTTGAGACCCTCTTTCCCTCCTTGGATCCTCACCAGTCTGATCCACCCATTCATTCAATCTAAAGCATCAAAAATATTGCCTATCTTGCCCCTACCTGAACTCTGCAAAAATCTGGCCTCATCCCCAGACCCAAAATTTGCCTGTCCCTTTTTTTCAACAAAACCCCCAAAAACTCAAATCAAAACTTTGCACTTTATACCTAGCCTAAGATCAGTTGTTAAATTCGTCATCTCAAGCCCCATCGATTATCTTTCACTGAGATTGACCCAGAGAGAGCCCTCTCCTGTCCTTGTAGGGCTAGCTACGAGGCTGAGCGTGGTTTGATGTGGACCTAGAACCTTGTCTTTTCAGCCTGAGGCAAATCTAGGCTCTAACAACTCCTATGAAGCATTGATGTTTGCAGGATCATAACTCGGTTTGATTACCAAATCCTCCAAGGTTTTAATCTTGGTGTCTTTGGCAAGAGCATAAAATTTCTCCATCTTTAGCTGTGACTGGACATTTTCTAGTGCGACCTGTAATTTGGACAAAGTCATGGCTATGTTAGTGACAGTAGAGAAAATCGTTTCCCCAAGTCTTCTTATGTATCTCCATTTGGTCAATGGGATGTATACCCTTGACATCAAACTTAAAAGATGTCTTTTTGTAGTCTGATGCTCCCTTGGGTTGAGGAAATTGTGCTTGAAGGAATGCCATCTGCATTTCCCCTTCTCTAAGTCAAACGCTGACACCAGCCTGCTTTGGGCACCAGAAGTCTACTTCCAGAACTAGTTGTAAGTGTTAATCTTTAAGGCTTCATTTCTAACTTTTATTTCCTTGAAGATATCCATTATTCTCTTCTCTACCTCGCCTGAAGTAGATTTAATTGTTTGCATTATTTACTGCTGCCCTTGTCAAGTTGAAGAGGTAGTAGGAGACTGTGTAGACTGATCACCCACTAATGAAGAAACAAGTGGCTCATTATTGGTGATAATGGTCTGCTGCTCTGAATCTTTGGTAAGGCTTAGTCTGGAACTAAGCTTAGCCTTCTTTCTGTACATAATTTTAAACCCCACACTAAAAATATCAGTCCCTAAAGGGGACTCTTCCTCTCTTCTCCTCTTGGTTGTCTTCTCCTGCATGGTAGGAGTCTGCACTATTGATGATGAGACCTGTTGTTCTTCTGCCTCCTGTAAAGTGTTCTCAACCCACTCTAGCTAATTTTTGTATTTTTCAATTTCTGGCCTGGGTGTGTGAAAGTAAGGAGTAGACTTGGTTTCCATCCTTAGTTTAGAAATTACCCTAATGGATCATAAGACTAGGTAAAACTGAGATTGAACTGCATTTCCTTCAAAATCTTAGCTGCCTCTTCCCCTACTGCTCTGCTGTTGCAAATGAAAGGGCCAACCTGTCTTTTTATCTTAATATGGGACTTTTTCTTGGCAGCAATGAAGTGGATTTCATCCATATTGACCATCTGCCTTATGTATTCTAAGGCAAAAATCCTCATTGGGAGGAATTTTGGCAGCTTGTAAGGTGGGAGCTCACATCCAAATATCCTTATTTCTGAATAATTTTCATACAGGTACCAGTCCCCTGTCTGAACTTGATCTGACAGTTGTAACACCCTTTTGATCTCTTGAATATTCTTCGGTTCTATTCTGTTGTTCATGAGACCTATTACTGGGTGAACAAACATCTCTGTAAATTGTTTATAAGTGTACTCTTTTTTCTCTTTCATGACCAAAGTAGTCCAAAATATGACTGACTGTTGGGTATCAAAGATTCTAAGCTGCATCTGGTACTCAAATATCGTGACTGCCTACACAGATACATCCAGGAAGAGATGGAGTTCCTGAACATCTCCTCGCTCAGCACGGTGTACCGATACGCTGCCGAAATTGAGCAAAAGTTCAAACAAAAGAAACAGGACTTTGGATTTGCAAATCCGAAGCCCAAAGGACAAAGCCAAGGCAATGGACCCAAGACAACCCGTCGAAGCCGTAAGGAAAGAACAACACCACGAAGCCGAAGAAGGACACAGGAAAGTGGTGTGAGTTCCACAAGAGTCCCACTCATAACACAAGTGAGTGTCAGACCAAGCAGTCGCTGGTGGCCGAGTTGAAGGCTTTTGAATCAGATGCATGTTTTGACCCTGAGCCAGAACTCGACAAGGGGAATGGCAAAGGGAAGCAAATCATTGATGCGGATCCTAGCGCCACTGTTGCCACTGCCAAGATCCAGAAGAATGAGGCCGAAGACCCAGAGGAGGGGGAACGTTTTTTCCACTCACAGATGTGGGTGAAGGGTTCGCCGCTGCAATTCATTGTCGACAATGGCAGCCAAAAGAACCTCATTTCAGCAGAGGTCGTGAAGCGGTTGGGCCTACCGACTACACCACACCTGTAGTCGTACAGTATCGGGTGGCTTCACGAAGGACAAGATATTAAAGTTCGCCAATAGTGCCACCTTCCCTACAGCATCAAGCCCTTCACAGACGAGGTATTGTGTGATGTTACACCTCTGGATGTTTGCGATGTACTATTAGGCCAGCCGTACTTGTGGAGGCGACATGCTGTGTATGAGTCAAGGCCTCGCGCTGTCATTATTTCTTTGGATAATTCATTATACAGGATAACGGAGGTAGCCCCACCTACTGCCACCTCTTTGATCACTGCCAAGAAAGGCAGCAAGCTCATCTCCCAGACTAGGAAATTCATTTTCTGTCTGGTTCTCTCCCAAAGTAAGGGGAAGATCGTTGCTACATCCATGACCCCCGCAAAGGGTTCCTCCATGCAGCAGCAGCAAAGGGATACGATCATGACAGAACACAGGAACAACTTCTCCTCACCCACAGGGGTACCACACAAGTTTCAGGTGAGCAACAAATTTTGGTTACATCTACAGAGAGAATGCCTTACCAGAACCCATCAGAAACTCAGACCACTCCGACATTGTCCTTACACCAGTACCAAGGCTATGGGCAATTGTCAGGCCAGACAGTAACTCCATTAGGTAGAAAAGATGATTCGATTTATTTCATTAGGTATGCTATTGATATATACAAAGGGTGTGACTACTCAATTCATCTCCTGATGACTGTTCACATTCCTAATTTAACTATTTACATAAATTCACCCAATCACAGAGGATTAGGTGTCAACATTCCCCCCCTTAATCTGAAGGGATGTTGGTGAGTCCAAGCATCGTTCTGAATCTTTCAAGCTTTTCTCTTCCAAGCGCTTTGGTGAAGATTTCTGCAATTTGCTCATTTGTGGAACAATGACGGAGATGGATTGTTTTTGCCTCAACATGATGTCGGATCAGATGATATTTAGTATTGATGTGCTTTGTTCGATCATGGAACTTTGGGTTCTTGGCCAACTTTATTGCAGAGGTGTTGTCAATCATGAGTGGAGTTGATTGTACTTGTTTTACCTGCAAATCTTCAAGACTTTTCCTGAGCCACACAATTTCTTTTGTTGCTTCAGCTGCTGCCACGTATTCTACTTCTGTTGTGGAATCTGCTGGAACTGATTGTTTGCGTGATCTCCAGGAGAAAGCTCCTGATCCAAGATTCATAGCATATCCTGAAGTAGATACCCCAGTTTCTTTGTCTCCATCGAAGTCTGAATCAGAGTATCCAATCAAGCTGAAGTCGTCCACCTGTGTATACTTGATCCCAAGGTCTTGAGTTCCCTTCAAGTACCTTAGAACTCTTTTTGCAGCAGACCAATGTCCCTCACAAGGCTTTTGCATAAACCTGGAGAGGATTCCAACAGCAAATGAAATGTCTGGTCTGGTAGTAGTGAGGTAGATGAGACTTCCTACAAGCTGTCTATACTTTGTTGCATCCTCAAATTCCTTTCCTTCAATAGATGTGAGCTTTAAGTTTTGTTCCATTGGAGTAGTAAGAGGATTGCACTCTGTCATGCCAAATTTTTTTAACAAATCTCCACTGTATTTCTTTTGAGAAAGAAATATGGACTTTGGATGTTGGGTTACTTCAATGCCAAGATAGTAATGAACATAGCCCAAATCAGTCATTTCAAAACTTTTCCCCAATTCCTTCTTTATGGATGCAATGTAGCTTTCATTATTCCCTATCATTAAAAGATCATCTACATATACCACAAGATATACAACTGTTTTGCCAACTTTCTTGACAAATAAAGTTGCATCATCAAGATCAAAATGATTGAAGTTGAGTTTCAGAAGATGCTCAGTTAGTTTTTCATACCAGGCTCGCGGTGCTTGTTTGAGGCCATACAAGGACTTCACAAGTTTGCATACTTTATGTTCATGTCCTTTCACAACAAATCCTTCAGGCTGGGACATAAAAACATTCTCTTTTAGATCTCCATTCAAGAAGGCAGTTTTTACATCCATTTGATGGACTTTCCAACCGTTCTGAGCTGCTAGTGCAAAGAGTGTCTGGATGGTGGCCCATTTTGTTGTGGGGGAAAAAGTTTCCTCATAATCGACCCCTTCCTTCTGTGCAAAACCTTTTGCCACAAGCCTAGCTTTGTGCTTGTCAAGTGAGCCATCAGCTTTGTACTTGTTCTTGTAGACCCACTTGTAGCCAATTGGTTTGGTTCCAAATGGAGGATCAACCAGCTTCTAAGTGTCGTTCTTTATGAGGGCATCATACTCCTTTTGCATCACTTCTTTCCATTCATCATGAGAAGCAGCTTCTTTAAAGGAAGTTGGTTCAAAATCTGTAGACAAGTTCAATTCACAATCATAAGAAACATCCATATCAACAGGTGAATTAGAGTCATCTACATCACCTCCATTTTGTCGGTTTGAATTTCTGGTTCTTGTTTTTCCAATTTCATCAGGATGAACACTTTCAAGTGTCTTTGTCAGCCACTTTGGGGGACCTTTCTGAGATGGTCCAGGCTGCTCTGTTGATTGAGTTGGGACTGAATCAAGATTGAGTCTCCCAATTCTATCAATTGCATCACTTAAAGCATCATCTGTTGTTGGAGTTTCATTCGGGGGAGAGTGTTCTTCAGAAGAAGATTCCACATATTGATCTAGAATAGGAATCCCCCCTTCAAGATGTGGAATCTGATTATCAAATTCTTGAAATGATTTTGTTTTTGCGAATCTATTCAAGCGATCAAGTTGCCGCTCAACAACATTGTCAGTTTTGGATGATTCAAGAAAAATTACATCTCTAGATACAACAAACTTTTTATTTACTTCATCATAGAGGCGGTATGCTTTGGAGGTGTTTGAATACCCCAGGAAGATACACTTACGACTTCTAGCACCAAGTTTGTTTCTATGTACCTTTGGTATCAAAGCATAGCAGGTGGAACCAAAGACCCTGAGATGCTTCACCGAAGGAACATGTCCATACCACATTTCATAAGGAGTCTTGTTTCTTATAGCATTAGATGGACATCTATTCTTTATATATGCAGCACATAGAACAACATCAGCCCAAAACATTATCTTTACATTTTTGAAGAAAAGCATGGATCGTACCATATTCAAGATTATTCTATTCATTCTTTCAGCTACACCATTCTGTTGGGGATTATAAGGCACAGTTGTTTGATGTTTGATCCCATGTTGGCGAAGATAGTTTTCAAATTCATTTGATGTGTATTCTTTTCCATTATCAGTGCGAATAGACTCAATATGAGATTGTGCATCATTTTCAATCCATTTATGAAAATTCTTGAATGTTTGAAAAGCATCAGATTTGTTCTTTAGTAAATAAACCCAGCACATTCTGGTGTAGTCATCAATAAACGTCATGATATATTTATTTCCATTTGCAGAAGGAACAGGCATTGGACCACATAAATCTCAATGAATGAGTTCAAGTTTCCTATGTGCTCTTGAATGTGAATCATGAAAAGACTGTTTGCTATGCTTTCCTAGAATGCAAGCATCACATTGCTTAAGTTTCCTAGGAATTGTAGGCAAACCAGCAACACCATTTTTCTTCAATAAGCGGAGACTGTCATAGTTTAAATGTCCAAATCTAGCATGCCATAATAAACTTGATGGAAGTGTACCTTCTTCATGATGAGAAATATATGAGAAATGTTGTGCATGAGCAGAGGTTCCTTGCAGTTTGAGAAGCTTTTCTTCTTCTATTCCCCTCATGACAAGTGAGTGGTCAGATGCTTTTCTTACCTCAAGCTTGCCATCAAACATATGAATGGAGTGACCTTGCTGGCGGATGTGGACCAAGGAAAACAAGGTTCTCTTTAGCTGTGGGAGATATAGAACATGATCCAGAAGAAAGTCTGGAAGACTAGGCAGTTTAAGCCTGATTGTGCCAAGCCCTGATGGCTTGATTTTTGATTGATCTGCAAAGTATACTGCTCCATCAACATTGTCAGTAAAATCTTCAAAAAAATATTTTCTATGAGTCATGTGACAGGTTGCTCCTGAATCAAGCAACTAATCATTTTTCCAGGAAGCAAGTGAAGCATTAAACAAATCTTCATTTACTCCAATGTTACATTGTGCTTCAACATAGTGAGTGGATTCAGGTGCTTTACCTTTGTCTGTATCATCAGTTTTACCTTTTTGTTGGTTTCTTTTCTGCTCAATTTTGTCCCATGGTAGCTTGCATGTAGAGGCATCATGTGATCCATTTATTTTGCAGCGAATACAGTGTAAATCTGCCTTTTCTCCTTGAGAATTTCTGCCCCCCCTGCCTCTGAAATATCTTCCTCTTTCTCTTGAATGCATACTGTAACAAAAATTATTTCTGCTGATAGAAAAATATTTCTGCCAATATACAGTAAAAATGTACTCAAAAGGGCATTCTCAAAGGGTATTATCATCCATTAAAACTTCTAACATAAGATTTTCATGTACCCATTGAATCACTGCCATCACAACTTCAATACACAGAGAGAAAATGTACACGGCTACCAATGAAAACATTCAATGTATACTCAGTATACGACCTCTTTTAAAAGGGCTCAACGCATCATGGATGTTCTGCCTCCACCAAATATTCTGCTACAAATTTTTTGTCATCGTTCAAATGTATGGCTTTCAACTATTGAAAGGATATTAGGCCACGCATTAATACAATACTAACACTGACATACAGCATGAACATACACAGAAAAAGCCAAGACGAGGGATCGGTCCCCTCATTTCGCTTCCATCATGTATCAAGAATAGAGCCTCGGGCTATTGAAGAAAATAGCAATAATGAACAGGCCAGCGTTTAAATACATGAACAGTCAGCATTTAAATATATGAACAGGCCAGCGTTTAAATACAACAACATGCCAACGTTCAGCGCATCGCCTTAATAGCATACAACGTTAGCCTTTAAATACATGAACAGGCCAGCGCTTAAATATATGAACAGGCCAGCGTTTAAATACAACAACATCATTCGAACTTATTTGAAATGGCATCATTCAAAACATATTTGAAATAAACAGCGGCATTTAAAATCATGCTCACAATGGCGTCCACAGTTGTGTAGAATGCGAGCAATTTAAGTCTCCTGCCATTTACTCGCAGCCATATTCTACAATATTCTAAAAAAGCTTATGGAACGTTCCAGATCATCAAAATGCAATGCTTTCACTGTCCGAGTATCCTTTCCGTGGGAGGAGAAAATCTTTACTCTTATCATATTCCATCCTCTCCGAGTTCTTTCCAATTCGGCTGGAGTTTAGCTCCATTTTCTGGCGGCATGGCGGCAAATACTTGGAGCTCAAAGTTTGGAGGAGCGAAATTGTTACATAGCGGGGTTGCTGGGAATGGAGGTGGTTTGAGGGTACACAGAGTGTGCAGAAGCTCGTATTCACCGTTCAGATAGATGGAGGGTAAGACGAGATCACAGCTATTGAGTGAGGCCAAGGTATGACCCTGCTGACTCTACGACAGAACAAATCTGTTACAAACGGATGCACAATTTGATGGAGGGTAGTATAACAGTTCACCAAAAAGCAGAAAACATATATCATTCAGGCGTTAACCAAGCAACAAGGAGGAGCGGTCAGGCGTTGAGGAAATGGATCACAACGCAGAGGACAGAGGCATTGAGGACAGTGCTCAGGTCAGAACGAAAGAGGACAGCGCTTAGTGGACAGTGCTCAGACCAGCGTACAGTCCACAGTAGCAAAAATGAAGGGAGTTACAACTTATTTTGAGAACTGGCTCTGATACCATGTCAGGCCAGGCAGTAACTCCATTAGGCAGAAAATGAAGGGAGTTACAACTTATTTTGAGAACTGGCTCTGACACCATGTCAGGCCAGGCAGTAACTCCAGCGTACAGTCCACAGTAGCAAAAATGAAGGGAGTTACAACTTATTTTGAGAACTGGCTCTGATACCTTACCAGAACCCATTAGAAACTCAGACCACTCCGACATTGTCCTTACACCAGTACCAAGGCTACGGGCAACTGTCAGGCCAGGCAGTAACTCCATTAGGCAGAAAAGATGATTCGATTTATTTCATTAGGTATGCTATTGATATATACAAAGGGTGTGACTGCTCAGTTCATCTCCTGATGACTGTTCACATTCCTAATTTAACTATTTACATAAATTCACCCAATCGCAGAGGATTAGGTGTCAACAACAACAATGCTTTGAAGCACAACATTCCTCCATTCCTTGGCCTGCACCCAGTGTTCAATGTGGACCGCCTTTGGCCATACTTTCCACCATTGCTAGACACATCCGACATTGCAGAACAACTCACACCCACAGAATTAAATCCAAATTGCATGGAACAAGCTGCAACTGATCAGATCATGGACACACAGATCAAGAACACTCGCCAACAGAATATCCAACTGTATCGAGTTGTCAAAGCAGGCCAACTCCTTCACCAGGGCAAGTGGCTCACCAGGGACCAAGTTCAGCAAAAGTTTCCTCATCTCATGGAGGAACTCAACGCAATGGGGACCATTGCTTCCTAAGGGGGGAGGAATGATCCAGGTGGATATTGGTGGCCACCTGCCAAGTACACCTGGACCCCCACCATTATTTCTATTAGCATTTTCAGTTTCCTTAATTGTAGCACAACTTACTATTTTTAGCAGTTTTTCGGGTCCTGAACTTCTGGAGCCATTTTGAGGCCCTAAACGACGTTTTTTTGGAAATCTGGGGGCAAAATGGGTCCATGGACCAATGTTGTTCTTCCCAAAGTCGTAGTGCTTGGATAGATCTTTCTAATGAGCTATTGTACGCGTCAAACGGAGATCATATGCAAAAGTTACAACCCTGGGAAGTTGATGTACCAATTTACCCAAACGGGGCCCACAGTTTGGCGTTTCATCTTCTAGGGTTAGGTTTTGGAATGTTAAGGGTTTTCCATTGTTTCTCAACAATAAATAGGCCTTCGAGCCTCATTGTAACACAGTTCAGAGGCATGTAGCCGCCACATCTCTTCTCAGAGATAAGCTACCATCGCCCTAGCTAGTTTATTTCCATTACTGTTTGTAAGCATATTTCAGTATTTTACATTAATGAAATGAAGTATTATTTCCACTGCATATTTGTGTTTATGGTTATCTCTGTAATTTGTTGCGTTCCTGTTTAAATCCAGATCACCATAGCTGGATATCATCTGATTTATCAATATATTTGTCCTCTAGCCAGCAGTACCTCTCGAAGAGGTCAAGTTCACAGAGTGTCTCATGATTTTTGTAGTCTCTATCAGCCATAAGGACGTGGTGAAGATCTACAGGAGGATAGATTAGAGGATTGACAATTTCCTCTAGTCCTTTGTCCTTTGGAGGCATCTTGGCTATGGCTGAGAGCATGAGTGAAAATGGATTGGGAGGAGACAATTCATAGATAAAAGTCAAGTTCTGGAGACAGGAACATAAGGAATAAACTGGAAATGATCAGAGAGATAGTGTCGCTAACTATTGACAATGTTGGGGTTGAGTCCAGCAACCTGTAATCAAATTAATTAGCAGTGATAAAACATGAATTCAATAACCTGTTTATAGATGGGGATGAGGTTTATATAACAATATGGTTTTCCGTTGGTGGCGCGGGTCTGTTGAATTAACGGCTAAGCCAATTGAATGCTTAACGGGTTAATTCTAGAGGGAATGAATGTGATTTGATGGAGTTTAACGGATGGATGAGGTGGCAAAAGGTGAATGGCAGGAGCGCAACGGTTAGGTAAGCGATATTGGGAGCAATGGAATCGACATTTCAGAGGGGGGTTGAGTGGTTTGTGGTTTCACTCATGGGGGTCCAAAATGCCGAGAAGTTGACACGTAGGGGCAGGCGCAGTTTGGTATACCACCCATTTCGGACCCCCCCCCCCCCCCACCCAACAACGGTAAAGCTTGGATGGTGGGGGGGGGGGGAATTGCATGCAGGCCGTCTAATGTGGGAAGATGGACGGAGATGGATTGTTACATGGCAGGGAATTAACCGTGATGTGACAAGATTGCTCGGTGGGCTCGGGAATTGGTTTAATGCAATGTTGGGGAATGCAAGATATAAGAGGGGTATTAAACTTAGGGAAATGAGAATGAAGGGAATAATGAGCAGAGGGGTAATATGATTTTGGATTTTAATACTTAGGGATATGATTAAAACCCAAAATTAATATATAAACCTTTAGAGTAAACCTTTACTCTTCTGTATTTTTCTTTTGCACATGAAAACACATTTGATGTTTGATTGTGGCACATTTATACTAGCAGCCTGTGCATTTACAAAAACATAAAATGAAGCCTTTCTCTTCTTTTTTCTTCCCTAGCATTTTATTTTCCTTTGCCTTCTTCATTTAGGGTAGCTACCACCTAACATTTTATTGATCTGGATGCCTATAAAACATCAAAATTTTCCTAACATTTTAACTTTTCTTTCTTTTTGCATCCATATCCTAACTTAACATTTTAAAATTATATTGACTAATATACTAACTTTTCAAAAATAAATAATGTTACAACACCCTCCATTTTTTTTTATCATAAATGCATCTTTGGTGATAGATATCCAAATATTTTCACCATAAATGTCACCTACCCGCTCCTCCTACCGGGATTTTTCTATCCAATCATGAAAAGTGACTTCAACGGCTAGTTTTGGACCTAGTTGCGCGGCACCAACCCCCATGGCATAGCTTTTCCATCGCAGCTTCTTCTGTTGTACCCCTTGCGTACGTCATGCAATCTCCTTACTACATTCTCTTCTTCTTTGGGAAGTGTAGTATAGTCCCACTCTCCCTTGCAACTGCTTGGAGCGCTAACACTACCCTGCTATCATGCAGTTATTGCGCAGGGGCAACATCCCCTGTATACAACTTCAACTGGCTTCCATTCACCCTTCCAGGGAACAATTCACCATTCAGCTCTACAAGTTGAATTGCGCCACCATCTGTGATTTCCTTAATAACATATGGGCCTAACCAATGCATTTGGAATTTTCTCGGAAACTTTGTGAACTTACTATCATAGAGCAGAACCAAATCATTCACCTTGAAGGTGCACAACTTAATATTCTTATCATGTCAGGCCTTATCACATTCATTTTGCACTCGCTAGTCAAATCCAACAAGAATCTGGTCTTCTTCCAACTCTAGTAACTATGTGAGGCGCTCCTCCATGGTCTCGCGATCAGCCATCTCAGTCAATGTTGCGATCCATAGACTTGGCACAATATACTCCATCGGCATGACTACTTCTATCCCATAAACCAGTCTGAACGGGGTTTGTCATGTTAGCTTCTTACATGTCATCCTATAGGCCCATAGGACTACAAGTATGCGTACATCCAAATCGTTCCTCTTCACATTACAAACCTTTGTCAACGCATTCTCCAGAATCTTATTGAACGCTTCCATTGTACCATTGGCTTGGGGATGATAGGGCGTACTCTTTTGATGGTACACTTGGTATTATTCAAGCATCACAATGATTGTTTCATTCAGGAAATGTGTACCCCTATCACTCATAAATACCTTATGGCACCCAAACCGTGTTAAGACATAATCAAACAGGAACTTCGCAGTGGTAACAACAGTACAATCTTTCACCAGCTGTGCTTCTGCCCATCTGGTTAAGTACTATATCGTAGTAATAATGTACCACGATCCTGTCTTCTTTCCTAGTGGTTGTATCGGATCTACAAAGTCAATTGACCATTTATCAAATACTTGTAATGAAACCTGAGGTTTTAAGGGCAGTTCATCTCTTTGTGAAGGCTTTCCCGTCCTTTGACAAGCATCACATGCTTTACAAAATGCCTTAGAGTCTTTATGCATTGTCGGCCACCATAACCCTGTGTGCAGAATCTTCTGCGCGGTCGCTCTTCTTGCATAGTGTCCTCCCGCAACTCCTCCATGTGCTTCGGTGAGGATACTAGTGTGCTCAAACTCCGGAACATATCGGTGAAATATTTCATCTATTCCCATCTTATACAAATGTCCCACTATAATAGAGAAATCAACAGCGCGGGCCACCAAATCCTTCTTTTGTTGAGCTGAATAACCTTCCGGAACTATTCCAGGAGTCAAAAACTGAATTATATCTACAAAATGATCATCTACAATGTGCGAAGATAAGAGTTGTGCCTCCAGCAATCCTTCTTCCAAATTGGTTGGTTCTTCACTTGTCTCGATTTGGCTTAGGTGATCCAGTCCTGCGTTCAATCGTCCAGGCTTCATTATTACGTCAAAGTCATACTCTTGGAACAACAACAACCACCTACAGATTCCCCCCCCCCCCCCCCCCAACACAGGCTTGTTTATCAGGTACTTGAGAGCAGAGTGATCTGTGTACATTTTGAAATGTGCGCCCAACAAATAATGCTAAAACTTTCTCAATGCGTAGACCATCGCCAACCCTTCACGCTCTGTAGTGGAACCATTGTTTTAAGATTTTGACAGTTTCCTACTGGAAAATTCTATTGGATTATCAATATCACCTTCGCCAGGCTGGGTCAATACCACACCCAATGCAATACATGAGGCATCTACATGCCTATGAAATTCTTTCTTCCAATCTAGAAATACTAAGATGGGCGTAGTCACCATCTTGTCCTTTAACACATCGAGACTTTGTTGACACTGCTCATCCCAACAAAAAGTCGCATCTTTCTTTAACATTTTTTCCATCGGCGCAGTTATCTGGGCATAAGACTTGATAAACTTCCTATAGTAGCCTGTGTGGCCCAACGTTGCGCACAACTACTTAACATTCTTGGGATCTCTAAGTTCACAATTACTGCTATCTTCGCGGGGTCCACCATCAATCGTGCTTGCATACTACCTTAGTATACCGGGAAAAAGTGGGTTTTACAGTGAAAAAATGTTTTATCTCATGTTGAATAAAACATATGTTGTTGATGGCTTCGTAAAACGCCCTGCCTGTCATGAAACCTTTGATGTTGGAGGACTTGGATGTGTCCCTGGCAATGTCCTGAATCTTCCTGAAGTATTCTTCTTTGGTCATTAATTTATCATTGATCACAAATAGTGAAGGTAGACCCTTCTTGTTCAATGCATCAATACTTGTGAAAAATCTATTGACTACTACTTCAAGAGTGTGACACTTCTCTATCAACTACACTACTAAGTTATTTTTGGTCAGAACCTTCTTCACCTCCAGAATAGTTTCAGTCATTTCATGCACTTCTAGATCATCCAGTTCATACCTATTTTTAGAATTAATAAACTTTATAATGATGTTGATTGTAGTAGGCATCTCTCCCAGTTGAGCATTTATATTGGAAATTGTCTGCTTTACCTTTTCCATCAACTCCTTCTGCTAAAAAATAATCTGGATACATGGCCATATTTCATCCATCTCCTTAATGATGTTGTTCCATATAATTTCTTTAACATTACCCAGAGTGTGGCCAATGGAAGACTCAATTGCTGACTTTTTCCATACTTCTATATGATTTTGAGCTCTCTTAAGCTCTGCTGCATGAAAAATCTCAGATTCCTTTTGATGATCCTCAAGAAGTTTCACTTGGTCATGTAGTTTCTTAATTTCTTCATTCTGTATAGACATATTTTGGACTGCATTGGCCAGTTGATCTGTGGCATCTCCTGCACTTTTCGTAGCTGGTATGGCTATAAGAATGACTGTGATAGGAAGCGCTTCTAAAGGGGCAGTCTTTTTAGAAGCTTTCTCCATTTCCTTGATCAATTTCTCCATCTCTGTATCCATTTTCTTAAGTTTTGCAGTCTGCTCCATGATGAGTTTCATCATATCTGCATTTTGAGTCTCTATCTCTGCAATATCCTTAGCTAGAGGATCTTCAGTAGCTGGCAGTTTTAATTGCTTCCTCAATGCTGCTATGTCCAAATTCTTATTTTTGACCAGCTCCTATGAATCATTGATGTTTGCAGGATCATAACCCAGTTTGATTACCAAATCCTCCAAGGTTTTAATCTTGGTGTCTTTGGCAAGAGAAGAAACTTTCTCCATCTTTATCTGTGACTGGACATTTGCTAGTGTAACCTATAATTTGGACAAAGTCATGGTTATCTTAATGAAAGTAGAGAAAATCATTTCCCCAGTCTGATTATGCATCTCCATTTGGTCAATGGGATGTATATCCTTGACATCAAACTCAAAAGATGTATTTTTGTAGTCTGATGCTCCCTTGGGCTAAGGAACTTGTGCCTGAAGGAATGCCATCTGCGTTTTCCCCTTCTCTAATTCAAAGGCTGACAACATCCTGCTTTGGGCTCTAGAAGTCTTCTTCCAGAACTGGTTGTAAGTGTTAATATTCAAGGTTTCATTTCTAACTTTTATTTCCTTGAAGATATCCATTATGCTCTTCTCTGCCTCGCCTGAAGTAGATGTACCTATCTGCATTATTTGTTGTTGCCCTTGTGAAGTTTAAGAGGTAGTAGGAGAATGTGTAGACTTATCACCCACTAATGAAGAAACAAGTGGCTCATTACTGGTGATAATGGTTTGCTGCTCTGAATCTTTGGTAAGGCTTAGTCTGGAACTAAGCTTAGCCTTCTTTCTGTACATAATTTTAAACCCCACACCGGAAGTATCATTCCCTAAAGGGGACTCTTCCTCTCTTCTCCTCTTGGTTGTCTTCACATCCAAATATCCTTATTTCTGAATAATTTTCATACGGGTACCAGTCCCTTGTCTGAACTTGATCTGACATCTGTAACACCCTTTTGATCTCTTCACTAATCCTCGATTCTATTCTACTGTTCATGAGACCTATTGTTTGGTGAACAAACATCTCTGTAAATTGTTTATAAGTGTACTCATTTTGCTCTTTCATGACCAGAGTAATCCAAAATATGACTGACTGCTGGTTTCCCTTCTCATCCAGCTTTTGCAAATATAGGTTAATATTGTCCCCCTAAAAGTATAGGAACATGTAGACTAACATAGAGGCATATTTGAATACCTCCTTAGTTGGAAATCTAACAAGTTGCTGATGAATCAACTCTGCAAGACAACGGCTGAAATTAAACACAATTGAGGGCTTAACATCAACAAAGAAGATGGACAAAAATCCTATAATGGCCTCATCTACCCGTTGGTCAGAGTAATAGCCAAGAAGGTAGGAAACAACAATGATAATTTTCTTGGCTCTCTCAGGGAATGTGGAGGAGGGATAAGGGGGATTTTTCTTTGGTAATGCAACATATTGTGTCCAAAATAGTTCAAGAGTTTGAGCTCTCTTGGAAAAGTCTAGTTTTTGGTATATTTAAACCAGTGCTTCATAAGAAAATGGGTAGCATTGTCTACTGTGGGGGCTTGCATCATCTGACCAATGGCCTGAGGGGTTACGGTAAACAAAATTTCTTTAGTGGGGGTGACTATGGCCCTTTGGCTTGGCAAGTATGAAGCATGACATTTTCTAATAAAATCAGGGGTGTTGTGGGTACGAGGAAAGATGTAGTGAGGTAGGTTTGATTCCCATGGTTGGATATCATCTGATTTATCAATATATTTGTCCTCTAGCCAACAGTACATCTCGAAGAGGTCAAGTTCACAAAGTGTCTCATGAGTTTTGTAGTCTCTGTCATCCATAGGGATGTGGTGAAGATCTACAAGAGGAAAGGTTAGAGGATTGACAATTTCCTCTAGTCCTTTGTCCTTTGGAGGCATCTTGGCTATGGCTGAGAGCAGGAGTGAAAAATGGATTGGGAGGAGACAATTCACAGACAAAAGTCAGGTTCTGGAGACAGGAACAGAAGGAATAAACTGGAAATGATAAGACAGATAGTGTCACTGGTGATTGAAAATGTTAGGGTTGAGTCCAACAACCTATAATCAAATCAATTAGCAGTGATAAAACATGAATTCAATAAGGAGGTTTATATAGCAATTTGGTTTCTGTTGGAGGCGTGGGTCTTTTGAATTAACTACTAAGCCAATTGAATGCTTAATTGGTTAATTATGGAGGGAATGAATGTGATTTGATGGAGTTTAATGAACATATGAGGTGGCAGAAGGTGAATGGCGGGAGCACAACGGTCAGGTAAGCGGTATCGAGAGTAATGGAATTGAATTTTCAGGGGGGGTGAGTGTTTTTTGGTTTCACTCATGGGGGTCTAAAATGCTGAGAAGCTGACACTTAGGGGCAGGAAAGCTTTGGTATACTGTGGATTTCGTACCTCCCCCCGACGGTAAATCTCAGATGGTGAGGGGGATCGAAATCGCATGTGGGCCGTCAGATGTGGGAAGATGGGTGGAGATGGATTGTAACATGGCAGGGAATTAACCATGAAGTGACAAGATTGTTCAGTGGGGTCGGGAATTGGTTTAATGCAATGTTGGGGAATGTGAGATATAAGAGGGGTATTAAACTTAGGGAAACGAGAATGAAGGGAAGAATGAGTGGAGGGGTAATATGATTTGGGATTTTAAAACTTAGGGATATGATTGATACCCAAAATTAATACATAAACCTTTAGAGTAAGCCTTTACTCTTTTGTTTGTTTCTTCTACACATGATAACACATTTGATGTTTGATTGTGGCACATTTATACTAGCAGCCTGTGCATTTACAAAAACATAAAATGAAGCCTTTCTCTTCTTTTTGCTTCCCTAGCATTTTATTTTCCTTTGCTTTCTTTATTTAGGGCAACTACCACCTAACATTTTATTGATATGGATGCCTTTAAAACATCAATTTTTTCCGAACATTTTAACTTTTCTTTCTTTTTGCATCCATATCCTAACTTAACATCTTAAAATTATTTTGACTAATATACTAACTTATCAAAAATAAATAATGTTACAACACGCTCCATTTTTTGATCATAAATGAATCTTTGGCAGCAGATATCCAAATATTTTCGCCATAAATGTCGCCTACCGGCTCCTCCTAATGGGATTTTTTCTATCCAATCATGAACAGTGACTTCAACGGCTAGTTTTGGACATGGTTGTGCAGTACCAACCCCCATGGCACAGCTCATCCATCGCAGCTTCTTCTATCACAGCTTCTTCAGTTGTACCCCTTGCGTATGTTGCACAACCTCCTTACTGCCTTCTCTTCTTCTTTGGGAAGTGTAGTTTATAGTCCCGCTCTCCCTTGCAACTGCTTGGAGCGCTAAGACTACCCTGCTATCATGTAGTCATTACGCAAGGGCAGGATCCCTTGTATAAACTTCAACCAACTTCCATTCACTCTGCGAGTTGAATTGCGCCACCATATGTGATTTCCTTAATAACATACGAGCCTAACCAGTGCATTTGGAATTTTCCCATGAACTTTGTGAACTTACTATCATAGATCAGAACCAAATCGTTCACCTTGAAAGTGCGCAACTTAATATTCTTGTCATGTCAGGCCTTCTCACATTCATTTTGCACTTGCTGGTCAAATCCGACAAGAAACTGGTCTTCTTCCAACTCTAGTAACTACGCAAGGCACTCCTCCATGGTATCGCAATCAACCATCTCAATCAATGTTGCGATCCATAGACTTGGCAAAATATACTCCATCGGCATGACTACTTTTATCCCACAGACCAGTCTGAACGGGGTTTGTCCTATTAGCTTCTTACATGTCATCCTATAGGCCCATAGGACTGTAGGTATGCGTACATCCCAATCGTTCCTCTTCACGTTACAAACCATTGTCAATGCATCCTCTAGAATCTTATTGAATGCTTCCATTGTACCATTGGCTTGGGGATGATAGGGCGTACTCTTTTGATGGTACACCTGGAATTATTCGAGCATCGCGATGATTGTTTCATTAAGGAAATGCATACCGCTATCACTCATCAATACCTTATAGCACCCAAACCACGCTAAGACGTAATCAAACAGGAACTTCACAGTGGTAGTAGTAGTACAATCTTTCACTAGTTGTGCTTCTGCCCATTTGGTTAAGTACTATGTCGTAGTAATAATGTACCACGAGCTTGTCTTCTTTCTTAGTGGTTGTATCAGACCTACAAAGGTAATTGCCCATTTATCAAATACTTGTAACGAAACCTAAGGTTTTAAGGGAAATTCATCTCTTCATGAAGGCTTTCCCGTTCTTTGACAAGCATTGCATGCTTTACAAAATTCCTTACAGTCTTTATGCATTGTCGACCACCATAGCCTTGTGTGCAGAATCTTCTGCATGGTTTCTCTTCCTGCATAGTGTCCTCCCGCAACTTCTCCATTTGCTTCAGAGAGGATACTAGCGTGCTCAAACTCTGGAACATATCGGCACAATATTTCATCTATTCCCATCTTATACAAATGTCCCACTATAACAGAGAAATCAACAACGCGGACCACCAGTTCCTTCTTTTGTTGAGTAGAATACCCTTTCGGAGCTATTCTAGGAGTCAAAACCTAAATTATATCTGCAAAATGATCATCTGCAATGCGCATAGAGAAGAGTTGTGCCTCCAACAATCCTTCTTCCAAATTGGTTGGTTCTTCACCTGTCTCAATTTTGCTCAGGTGATCCAGTCCTGCGTTCAACTGTCCAGGCTTCATTATTATGTCAAAGTCATACTCTTGGAACAACAACAACCACCTACAGATTCCCCCCCCCCCCTAGCACAGGCTTGTTTACCAGGTACTTGAGAGTGGATTGATCTGGGTACATTTTGAAATGCACACCCGACAAATAATGCCGAAACTTTTGTAGTGCGTAGACCATAGCCAACCCTTCACACTCTGTAGTGGAATCATTCTTTTAACATTTTCCTACTGAAAAATGCTATTGAATTATTAATATCACCTTCACCAGGCTGGGTCAATACTGCACCCAATGCAATACATGAGGCATCTACATGCACATGGAATTCTTTCTTCCAATCTAGAAATACTAAGATGGGTGTGGTCACCATATTGTCCTTTAACACATCGAGACTATGTTGAAACTGCTCATCCCAACGAAAAGTTGCATCTTTATTTAATAGTTTCTCCATAGGCACAGTTATTTGGGCATAAGACTTGATAAACTTCCTATAGTAGCCTGTGTGGCCCAAAGTTGCGCACAATTTATTAACATTCTTGGGAGCTTCTAAATTCACAATTATTGCTATCTTTGCAGGGTCCACCATCAATCCGTGCTTGCATACTACACGGCCTAGAAAAATTCCAAAAGGCACACAGAATATACATTTCTTCAAGTTTAGCATGATTTGGTATCTGCGACACGTATCCAGCATAAGGCGCATACTTTCAACATGGCGCTTTACCAATCCAAACACAGTCCAGTCATCAAAATATACCTCCAAGAATTTATGAATAAACTCCTTGAACGCCGCAATTACTACCCTGGAGAAGATCGCAGATGCATTCTTCAGCCCGAATGGCATTACTATGTACTAAAAGCAACCCCATCCTGTCACGAAGGTTGTCTTACTACGATCTTCTAGTGGGATCTTTATTTGATGGTATCCTGAGAAGCCATCATTGAATGAATAAGCTTCATGCCCTCCAACACTTTCTAAAACTTCATCTGTGAATGGTGTTGGAAATGGATCGTGCACACTTGCATAATTTAGCTTCCTCAGATCTACGCGTATCCTAATTTCACCTTGCTGTTTCTTTTCGTGGAAAACCATTGGGCTTAACCAATCAAACTCTTTGTAGAGCCTCTAATTTGCACCTAATTACCTATCATTATCTACAGCTTTTCCTCACTTATCCCTCTCTTTTGCCCTATTTTCCTCATAAACCTATCCAGATTATTACATTTGATGTCTTTAAGCATGATTGGTTAACTTTGCTAATGTTTGACTGTTTGTCTAGATTTTTGACATATGCACAGAGATTCCGTAGCTGTCTGGCAATTCCGCAGCCATTCAGCAATTCCGCAGCTATCTAGTCATTCCGCAGCCTTTTCATTGATCTCTATGTTCCACGTGTCATTTTGAAAAACGAATCACATGGGCACGTGGGAATGAAGGTGTTAAAGGTTCCTATGCTATTGGTTCGGTCAGCAACGCCACGCACACCTCCGGTCAACGTGGATCAAACTTCGGTCAACAAAGCCAGCTCAAACGGTGCTGCGTGAGCTGAAAGGTCACGTCACTCCAGATGGCGATTCCTCCACGCTACGCAGGTTATGGGAGACAGGATCCAACCTTGGATTCAACCTCCATGACGACCGTACCCTCCAGATAACACACGGACCTGTTTACGTGTTGCTGTACCATTTAATTAGCATGACTGTCAGTTAATTTCTAGTTTCATGTTTTACGCAGTAGGCAGTTGTTCATACGCCTATAAAATCCAGCGTCTGCGCACGCTTAAGGATTAGTTTTTGGTTGCTTTGTTTATGTAATTGCTGCAATTTTAATGTATACAGAAACTCTGTTTTGAAGCTGTTGTTTCAGCACTTTTTACTGTAATTTCTGCATATGAGTTAATAGAAGACTGTGCTGTTTTGACTCTTTCAAGTAGCTGATCTTTCCTTGGGTTTTGTGGATGGAGGGCCCCCATTCATAACAGCCTTTGTACAGTAAATTTACCTTTATGTTCTTGCCATTTCCTTCTTTTGAATTCAGCAATTTTCCTTTTCTTTAATACATGTACAGTTTTGATTTACTTTCATTTCCAGCATTTACTTTAACTGATCAGGATTGTTTTCTGCAGGTGTTAGCCCGGGATTGTGTGTCTTTGTTGTATTTGCTTTATCTCTAATGGTATTTTCAGTTGTCATATTCATAGTTGCTGCCTTTATTCTGTTTTTCTAGCTTGATTTCTAGTTTAGTTTCTCAAGTTGTATGCTAACATATTGATGGTCTCCTTATCATAAGTTGTTCATCTTTAAGAGATCAGAATACTAATAAATTACAGCTTGCTTTGAGTAGTTTTTGACTTATATCACTAACTCTTTCTTCACTTGTTACACATTACAATGTATGTTGGAAGCAGAATGTTGGAGAGAGGCAAAGTGGTGTTATACTTTGTCATCTTAGAGCTTGATTACTTTTTAGACTTATATCTAACTACTTCTTAATCGTGCTTCACATAGTACTATATGTTGGAAGCAGAGTGTTAGGAAGAGATGAACATTATAATTGGTCTTTAAAGTGGTTTTTCTTACCTTTTTATTGCAGCAGCATGAGTAGTGACTAGTGCCATTAGAAAGTGGTTTTTATGCTTTGCTTTCAGTTTCATTTCAAGTTATTTCTTTTAAGCTCTTTCTTTCCAAGTTTAGAAGGTAGTTAGAAACCACCAGTTACACACACTCACTCATTTAGAAACCACCATACACACACAAATCACTCATTTGTTTATAAAATCATCACTCCATCTTAGGAAGTTAAAGTGACCACAACACCCCCAAACGACAAAAAGATCTAAGAGGTTACTTAAGTACATACTGTACACCTTCACTTCATCAGCTTACGAGCCCCGGGTTGACAATTTATGATAGCAATTTAGACAACACTAAATTGACTAAACATTTTGGCGCCGTTGCCGGGGAAGTGAAATTAAGTAGCCATATTCTTAGAGAAAAAAAAAAGCATAAAATTTCAAGAAAAGAAGTTGATAACCTATCAAAGTATGCTCTCCTCTTGCACTTCAAAGTGATCTGGAGGATCAGAAAAGAGAAAGTTATTGATTTAGTAGTTTCTTGAGTATGCTCTCTTCTTGCACCTAGAGTGACCTGGAAGATCAGAAAAAGGACTATTAACTTGACTTGAAGAAAAATAAAAAAAATGACATGCATAGAGCTAGAGATTCTAGGGGAAGGTTTTTAGCTAGAGCTCGAAGTTCAATTTTTACAAGTCCATCTGCTTCAAGGAATAGACAAGAGACACCTCCCTCATCTCCAACCGACACTCCTAGCCCTAGAATTCCTGGAATTCAAGAACCAAGAATTGACTCTCCCACACCTTCTATTGAATTTGAACCAGGAAGAGACCCTTCTCTTTCTCCTACAGAAAGACCAATTGTAATTGAGGAAGTAGAATCATCTGAAGAAGAAGGGGAAATCTCTTCTCATTCACCCTTTGTAGAAGAACTAGAAGATTTTGAAATCCCTAGGGGAACCATCATGGCAGAGGAAGAAGGAGGTGGTAGAGGTAGAGGTAGAGGAGGAGGAGGAAACAACAACAACAATGGAGGAGGTAGAGGTCCCCTTGGAGGAGGAAATAGAGATGGGAATAACTCATTTGGGTTTCCTATTGTTAATGAGGATTCTCGAGCTACTATGAAAAACATATCGCCATCTATCCTCCCAAATTTCCATGGGTTAAGAACTGAGGACCCTGAAACATTTTTATTTGAGTTTGAAGTTGTGTGTCGAACTTATGACTATCTGGATGACTCTCAGAAACTCAAATTGTTCCCTTCAACATTAAAAGATCAAGCTTTGAAATGGTTCATGGGGTTACTCACTCAATCCATTAGGTCTTGGGATGAAATGAAACAAACATTTTTGGATAGGTATCTGGACTATTGTATGCCTACTAATCACAAGGACGAGGTATTTAAAATGATACAAAGAGAAGATGAGAGCTTAGAAGATTTACTTGAAAGATTTCAATATAACCCGAAAAGAGCAAAAATGAGTAACTTGGATGAAGAGACCTTAAAAGCCCTCCTATTAAAAGCCATTAGAGATGAATGGATAGATATCTTGAACATGATGGGGAAAGGGGATATATCTCAACTTTCACTCAGTGATATAGCAGAACTATGTATCCATCTCTCAAGGGGCAAATCAAAAAATCAAAAAGGGCCTAGAGATCCTTCTCTCCTTAGAGCAAAAAAATCTGCAACGGGATCAGTAAGTAGGGCTGAAATCGGCAATATGCTTGATGAATTCAAAACTGACATCTTAGGGAGTCTTAGTGAACAATTAGATACCCTTAAGATTCACAATAAACAAAAAGCAGAAGCTGAGGCTTTGGCCATTTTTTGCCCGAAATGTAGAAAGAAACATGCTTTAAGGGAATGTCCCTTGGATGCACACGTTGTAGAAACATGTGTAATTTGCTCAGAAACTCATGAGACCAAGGAATGTCCTTCAATTCCTGGCCTCAAAGCAGTCTTTCAAGAAGATCCAAATACACTTGAATCTCTCTATTTTGTTGCAAGGAGACCTTGGCAAGGGCAACAGAATCAAGGGTTTAACAACTCTATGAATTTTCAACCCCAACCAAATTGGAATCCTTGGCAACAGCCCTGGTCTCAACCTCAAAATCCTTTTCAATCATGGATGCAAAGCATGCAAAATCCTTATGGGAGATTTGCTCAATTCTATCAATATCCTCCATCTTTTCAGAACCAGCAAGCTCCACAACTTCCAAATCAAGGTCAACAACTATCATTGCCATACCCTCAACAACAACAACCTCCTCCACAAAATCAAAATTCTCAACTCTTGCTTCAATCCCAACAGAAGTCAAATCAACTTCCCTCTCAGCGATTACCAAATCCCAATAATAGGAACCCTCAAAATGCTTACATGATGGAAGGTCAACCATTCCCTACCTATATGGTTGTCCCTCTCAATGAAGTACAACTCAGATCAGGTAGAATCCTAGATCAACCTTCTACAAATGTTCAACAGCCAAGCATTTCTGAGGAAGAATCTCTTAAAGTCAATAAGGGTTCTGAAGTATCACTTCAAAACCAAAATATCCAAAAAGAAAAAGAAAAAGAATCAACTCCCACAACTCCCATAGTTGAGCAACCTACATCTTTAGCTACACCTCCTTTTCCTGAAAGATTACAAATTGACAAAGGAGTGGAAAAGCAAATTTGGTTGCCTGACTATAGTTTTCTAGATGAATTGAAGAATGTCTGTATCAAGATCCCCTTGTTACAAGCCATTAAGGAAATTCCCATTCTAGCAAAGACAATAAAGGAGTTGAGTTTGAAGAAAACAGGAAAGAGAACCAGAGATACCAAAAGGATACATCTGGTTGGAAAAATTGCAGACATTATGATGGGTAAGATTACCATACAAAAGTATGTGGATCCCGGTAGCCCTATTGTCAAAACTCATATTAATGGGGTTGAAATCCCAAATACTTTAATTGACTTAGGAGCCGCTATCAACATCATGAGTAGACAGACCATGGATCAGTTAAAGCTTCCTAACCTTCTCTTTACACCTACTTTACTGCAACTTGCAGATCGATCAATCATTAAACCTGATGGTGTATTGGAAGACATTCCAGTCTCCCTAGACTCTTGGGAATATCTAGTTTATTTTATGATTTTAACTCCCAAGAACAATCTAGGAGGACATCCTCTTATCTTAGGAAGACCTTGGCTAGCAATAGCTGATGCTTTTATCAGTTGTAGGCCTGGGGACATGTATATATCAGATGGTAATTCCACCAAGAAATTCAACTTGTATCCTCCAGCAAAGGCAATAACAGAAATAGGAGAAGATGAGTGGGTCGATGATGAGGATACTATACAACCTGTTCTAACCATCTCTGAGATCAGTGAAGACAGTCAAATCCTAAATACATTAGAAAATTTTGAAATATCTTTAGAATATGACTCTACACAGTTTCAGTTAGATGCGGACATTGAATATCTCTCCTCTAGACAGATGTCTCTCTTCTCAATGGAAGAGTTTGGTAGTTCTACAATTGAAATCCTTCCAGGAAAAACATTGAACATTAATAGAAACTTGGAAAGACCACAACAAGAAAAATTGACCAAACTTTTGCAAAAACATTCTACTGCATTTGCATGGGAATACACTGACATGAAAGGAATCGATCCTAAGACTTGTATTCATCACATCTATATTGAAGAAAACAGCAGACCTATTAGGCAACCGCAGAGAAGGATGAATCCAAACCTTAGGGAAATCGTGAAAGAAGAACTCCAGAAATTACTCAAGGTAAACTTCATTTACCCCATTTCAGATAGCCAATGGGTTTCTCCCTTGGTTATAGTGCCCAAAAAGAATGGTAAATGGAGAGTTTGCATTGATTATCGAGAATTGAACAAGGCAACCTTAAAGGATCATTTTCCTCTACCTTTTATTGATCAGGTACTAGACACTTTAGCAGGTAAGAAGTATTTCTCATTCTTGGATGGTTTTAGTGGGTATAATCAAATTCAGGTAGCACCTGAAGATCAAGATAAGACCACATTCACCTGTCCTTGGGGAACTTTTGCCTACCGAGTACTCCCTTTTGGATTATGCAATGCACCTGCTACTTTTCAAAGGGCTGTATTAGGTATCTTTTCAGATCTAATCCATGATTGTGTAGAGGTCTATATGGATGATTTTACAGTCTATGGTAATACATTTGAAGAAGCTTTGGAAAATTTGGAAAAAGTACTGATAAGATGTAAGGAAACAAATCTTTCTTTAAGTCATGAAAAGTGTTTTATGATGTTTACTGAAGGGATTGTTTTAGGACATCATATTTCAGGAGATGGGATTAAGGTTGATAGATCCAAAGTGGAAGTCATCTCCAAGTTACCTGTTCCAAATTGCCAGAAAGATGTTAGAAGTTTTCTTGGGTTTACTGGATATTACAGAAGATTTATTGAAAACTTCACTAAGATAGCATCTCCTCTTTTCAAATTGCTTACCAAAGACTGTGAGTTCAAATGGGATCCTGAGTGTCAGTCTGCCTTTGAAACTTTAAAGACTAGAATATCTGAAGCACCCATCTTAAGGGGGCCAAATTGGAAACTCCCTTTCCACATTTCTACTGATGCTTCAGATACGGCTCTAGGAGCTGTCTTGGGACAAAAGGATTTGATCCCTTATGCCATTTATTACACTAGTAAAAATTTGACTCCCACTGAGTTAAATTACACTGTGACTGAAAAAGAATTTCTAGCCGTTGTTCATGCAATTAACAAGTTTAGACATTATATAACCGGCTATGAAACTTTTGTCCATACTGATCACTCTGCAATTAGATATCTCATGAACAAACCTGTTACTAATGGCAGAGTTACAAGATGGCTTTTACTTTTACAAGAATTCAACATTACTGTGTTAGATAGACCTGGGAAACAAAACACAGTAGCTGATTTCTTGTCTAGAATCCAAAACACTAATGAAGATTCTCCAGTAGAAGATAAGTTTCCAGATGAATACTTGTTTGCAGTAACTACCAAGACTCCTTGGTATGCAGATATTGCTAATTATCTAGTTACAGGGAAGCTACCTCTACACTTATTTCCTAATGAGAAAAGGAAAATCATTCAGGAGAGTTCACATTATTCTTGGATTTCTAATGAATTGTTCAAAACAGGGCCAGATTGTATAATCAGAAGATGTGTTCGGGAAGATGAAATGCCTGACATCCTTAAGGCATGTCATGATGAACCATGCGGCGGACACTTTGCTGACAAGAGGACAGCCTATAAAATCCTTTCTCTAGGATATTATTGGCCTTCTCTCTTTAAAGATGCAAAGAAGTATGTTAGAAGGTGCGACAGCTGCCAAAGAGTTGGGAGACCAACTCCTTCAAATGAAATGCCACTACAGCCACAGGTATGCATTGAACCCTTTGAGAAATGGGCTCTAGATTTCGTTGGACCTATTAATCCACCATCAAAGCAAAAGAAGTATATATTGGTTTGTACTGATTATGTTACTAAGTGGGTAGAAGCCAAGGCATTGCCTTCTGCCGCTGAAAATTCAGTTGTTCAATTTCTTTTTGAGGATATTTTTACTCGTTTTGGTGTCCCAAGAGAAATTGTGGCAGATCAGGGAAGCCAATTTACATCTAAATTGATGGAGAAGCTGATGGAGGAATATAAGATCAAGCACAGAACATCTACTCCATACCATCCGCGATCAAATGGCCAAGTGGAATCTACCAATAAAGTTCTTGAAGGCATTATCACCAAGACTGTTCATCTTCATAGAAGAGATTGGGCGGAAAGGCTTCCTGAAGCCTTATGGGCCTATAGAACTACATGGAGGAACACAACAGGACATTCTCCCTATGAACTTGTTTATGGGAAGGAAGTCCTGCTCCCCATTGAGTTCCAAATCAAGACCTTCAAGATGGCAGTCCAATTGGGGATGAGCCTCTCGGAAGCCCAAAAACACAGAATGGACCAGCTAAATGAGCTAGATGAAATAAGACAAGATGCAATTCTAAGGACCGATCTAGTTCAGCACCAAAGAACTAAATGGCATGATCGACACATCAAAGAAAGAAAGTTTCAGAAAGGAGATTGGGCTCTATTGTTTGATTCAAAGTTTAAAGACTTCAAAGGAAAATTTCAAACTCATTGGCTTGGGCCATATGAGATTGATGAAGTCTTTAGCAATGGAGCAGTTTGAGTGAAAACTATTGATGAATTTCATACTCCTCTTATTGTGAATGGCCATCGCTTGAAGATCTACCAGAAGCCACTCTCAAAAGAGGAATTTGTCAAGTTGTTTAAAGAAGATTCTGCAATCAGGTTGGTGGAGAAGGATTCTTCTCCTCCATCAACCTAATCTTTGGTTTTTGAAAAAAAAAAAAAAAAAAAAGATGTATAGGCCTGAAAACCAGTCTCTGATTGGCAGTCCTATGCAGAAAATCTGAGGTGAAAATCAGGGTCACTTGACACCTCACATTTTCCAAAAAAATCTCTCTCACCTCCTTGTTCCATCTCATTTCGCCCACTTCATTCACCATCTCATTCATCCAATCACTCTCACTCCACCTCAATTCTTTCCATCCATCCATCCATTACATTCCATCTCACCAATAAAGTCATTGTCAGATTTATTTCACACATCTAAAGTTGTTTTGTGCAGACAGAAGGGTATCACTGCAGTTTCCGCAGCTGAGGAGCAATTCCGCAGCCAACATCCCAATTCCGCAGCCGATACACTTTCTGCACCTGCATAAAAAAAAAAAAAAACACAGTCTGTTTTAAGAAGGAGTCTGCAGTCCAAAAGTCATCAGCAATAATTAAAAAAAAAAAGGTCATGTAGCAGCAATAAACAATGAAAGGTTAGTGTCAAATGAGCAAAAGGAATCAAAGCGCGGATACATAAGGTATGATCTAATTTCTAAACCTACGGTTATAACATTTTGCATGGTTTCCGGATTGTGTTTTTAGCCATTTAATGTAATGATTATCAATCCTTTCCATTACTCGACCAGAAATCCACGTATCTCTCAGCCTTAACGGTCCCTATTCATCACGATTTTAAAACTCAAACACGGCTGCTCTTCCATTTAAACTCTTGTACCTGAGTGACGTAGACAATTGTACTACGGCTCTCTGCGTTATGATTCCGCAGCCAAATGTACACTCATGACCGATGTCTAAGGGACTTAACCGTTTCTTCCCATTATTCATAACCCTCCTACGCATGTATAATCTCATTCACGTTGTTGATTCTCTTCCGCATTTCCCTTATTTTCCACTGCTCTGCCTTATTCACTACTCTGCCACCGTAACCATACTCTGTTTCATTTTTTTCTCCTCTGCTAAACTTTGACCACTGTTGTGAGTGTATTACGACTGTTATGTTGAAGCCGTAAATCTATTGTGTTGAAGCCACTGTTGAAGCCGTATAACCCTTTCTCCAAAGTATTAAAACAGAGCCGTAAGACAAGCCAGAGAGCTGATGGGTAAACTTTTGAGGGCAGAGCCAGAGGGCTCCAAATTTCTGGAAGGATATCCCCAAATCAAAGACGCTTTGCAGAAGGCAAATTGGCTCCAGTGCATCCAAAAATTCAAGGGTTACCATAGAGAGGTCACAAAGGCTTTTGCACGTTCTTTCAAAGACAAAGACAACCAAGTGGAGATAGGAGATCTGAAATTTACAGTCACCGAAAGCAGTTTAGCACAGGCCACTTCACTACCACAAACTTGGGAGAGATGGTTCAAAAACCGATCAGTAAAAGACCAGCAATGGAAGCAAATTCTGAAGAATCCAGGTATGGACACTAGCATTTTTACAAAGGGAATCCCTGTTAATCTTGTCAAAGAAGAATGGACAGCTTTGCTTCTACTAGTACAAAAATTCTTTACATGTGAGGGAAGGTTTGGAATTCTATACGTTTACCATGCCAAAATTATGATGCATTTCTTAGGAGAGCATGACATTAACCTTCCATATTTTTTTACTCTCAAGCCTTAGAAAAATGTGCTCAATAGTCCAAAGAAACCCAAGAAACATTGAGCCACATTTGTATCATCATGGGCTTGTCAAGATACTAGTTGAAGAACAGTTGAAAGCAAAAAGAGATACATGGGAAAGATTTCTTGTAAGGAATCATTTCCAAGAGATAGGGGAAGCCTCTGGTGGTTTACCTCAAGTGCCTAAAAAGAATAGAAGGAAAAGAAGAGAGGAAATTACCCCAGAAATTGTTGTCCAATTAGAAACTGTTGTCCCTGAAATTGTTGTCCAAGAAGAAACTGTCCAAGACCTTGTTGAAGAAGAAATTGCTGCACATCATTCTGAAGAAGAAAATGACCCTGAGCCTGCTGTAGATATTGACCAAACAGCCCAAGAAATCATTACAGAAACCCTGCAAGAAATTGTCCAAGAGGCTGCTCAAAAGAAAAAGGAGAGTAGGAAGAGACAAAAGAAAGATAAAGGAAAAGATATAGCCCAAGAAACCTACCTTACTCCTGAAAATTCCAGTGAAGAGGACACTCAGCCATTGGCACATAGATTGGCCCAACTTCATGAGGCTGCCCTTTCCAAGAAGATGCAAAAACAAAAGCAAAAGCAACAAAAGGAAAAACAGAGCATCACCACCGTGAGGAGGAGCAACAGGCTACAAGACAAAGTGGGGGCCACAAAGGATAAAGAGTCACTCATTATTGACTAGAGCACACCTGAAAAGGTTGCTACAAGACTTGACTTTGAGAAAAGCCCTCCACATGTTGAGCATGTTGAGACTAGTCCTCCACGTGAGGAAAGTCCTTTTGAGCATGAACCCGAATTTGAGCATGAGCCTAGTCCAAAGAGGTCACCAGAGATTGACCCAGATCAGCAAAAAGTTTATAACTACCTGGAGACGTTAGAACAAGCTGCTGCTGGTCCAAGCACTGTTCTACCTCTTGAGCAGCAAGTTCACTCACTCAAACAGGAAATTTTTGAGCTTGAAGTTTTAAATCGCCACATCATACAAGAGAATGAAAAATTGAAGGAGCAAGCTAAAGTGGACAAGATGATCCACGATAATACCATGCTTCATCTGGGCCTTTGGCAAAGGAAAAACAGGAAGCTAAAGAAGAAATGCAGGAAGCTAAGCAGAGCTTTGGTCAATTTAAAATTCAGATGCTTGGTGAGGAAACCAAGAGTCAATGTGGCCACACAGAGGAAGAGGAGAAGGCTAGATGTCCTAGCAGAGGCATCTCAGCAGGTGGATTAAACAATGTTTTCGTTGCATGAGGACATGCAACACCCTCGTAGTGGGGGTATGTAGAGCCTCTAATTTGCACCTAATTACCTATCATTATCTACAGCTTTTCCTCACTTATCCCTCTCTTTTGCCCTATTTTCCTCATAAACCTATCCAGATCATTACATTTGATGTCTTTAAGCATGATTGGTTAACTTTGCTAATGTTTGACTGTTTGTCTAGATTTTTGACATATGCACAGAGATTCCGCAGCTGTCTGGCAATTCCGCAGCCATTCAGCAATTCCGCAGCTATCTAGTCATTCCGCAGCCTTTTCATTGATCTCTATGTTCCATGTGTCATTTTGAAAAATGAATCACATGGGCACGTGGGAATGAAGGTGTTAAAGGTTCCTATGCTATTGGTTCGGTCAGCAACGCCACGCACACCTCCGGTCAACGTGGATCAAACTTCGGTCAACAAAGCCAGCTCAAACGGTGCTGCGTGAGCTGAAAGGTCACGTCACTCCAGATGGCGATTCCTCCACGCTACGCAGGTTATGGGAGACAGGATCCAACCTTGGATTCAACCTCCATGACGACCGTACCCTCCAGATAACACACGGACCTGTTTACGTGTTGCTGTACCATTTAATTAGCATGACTGTCAGTTAATTTCTAGTTTCATGTTTTACGCAGTAGGCAGTTGTTCATACGCCTATAAAATCCAGCGTCTGCGCACGCTTAAGGATTAGTTTTTAGTTGCTTTGTTTATGTAATTGCTGCAATTTTAGTGTATACAAAAACTCTGTTTTGAAGCTGCTGTTTCAGCACTTTTTACTGTAATTTCTGCATATGAGTTAATAGAAGACTGTGTTGTTTTGACTCTTTCAAGTAGCTGATCTTTCCTTGGGTTTTGTGGATGGAGGGCCCCCATTCATAACAGCCTTTGTACAGTAAATTTACCTTTATGTTCTTGCCATTTCCTTCTTTTGAATTCAACAATTTTCCTTTTCTTTAATACATGTACAGTTTTGATTTACTTTCATTTCCAGCATTTACTTTAACTGATCAGGATTGTTTTCTGCAGGTGTTAGCCCGGGATTGTGTGTCCTTGTTGTATTTGCTTTATCTCTAATGGTATTTTCAGTTGTCATATTCATAGTTGCTGCCTTTATTCTGTTTTTCTAGCTTGATTTCTAGTTTAGTTTCTCAAGTTGTATGCTAACATATTGATGGTCTCCTTATCATAAGTTGTTCATCTTTAAGAGATCAGAATACTAATAAATTACAGCTTGCTTTGAGTAGTTTTTGACTTATATCACTAACTCTTTCTTCACTTGTTACACATTACAATGTATGTTGGAAGCAGAATGTTGGAGAGAGGCAAAGTGGTGTTATAATTTGTCATCTTAGAGCTTGATTACTTTTTAGACTTATATCTAACTACTTCTTAATCGTGCTTCACATAGTACTATATGTTGGAAGCAGAGTGTTAGGAAGAGATGAACATTATAATTGGTCTTTAAAGTGTTTTTTCTTACCTTTTTATTGCTGCAGCATGAGTAGTGACTAGTGCCATTAGAAAGTGGTTTTTATGCTTTGCTTTCAGTTTCATTTCAAGTTATTTCTTTTAAGCTCTTTCTTTGCAAGTTTAGAAGGTAGTTAGAAACCACCAGTTACACACACTCACTCATTTAGAAACCACCATACACACACAAATCACTCATTTGTTTATAAAATCATCACTCCATCTTAGGAAGTTAAAGTGACCACAACACCCCCAAACGACAAAAAGATCTAAGAGGTTACTTAAGTACATACTGTACACCTTCACTTCATCAGCTTACGAGCCCCGGGTTGAAAATTTATGATAGCAATTTAGACAACACTAAATTGACTAAACACTCTTCTACTGGCCCGATAATTCCGACCTCTAGCATTTTGTCCAGTTCCTTGCGCACCTTTTATTTATACTTCGGTCTGAGTCGATAACGTCTCTGCTTTACAGTCTTCGCATCAGGTTTCAAAGTAATTTTCATAATGCCCAAGTCTCCTGCAATACCCTTCAGGTCCGCGAACTTCGTTGGGAATAGATCCTGGTTTTCACGCAGCAGTTCATCCACCTTATCGATTGTATCTTCGTCCCAATAGTCTCCTATCCTCGCGAACTTAGGCTTCGCATCGGATCCAATATTTACTTTCTAGGTTTTCAACGGCTATGTTACATTAGGGTTCTCTGTTTGAGGTCCTTCAACCTCGCACTGACCTTCAGTTTCTAGAATGTTGATTTTTCTGGGATCATCCTCCTCTTCTTCAGCAGTCATATTGTAGCATTCCAATGCGTGGCATAGCTAGGTACTCCAGTCTGTATGTACCCATTCCAGAGGATCTTCAAACATTCTAAACATAGCGGCCTTAATTTCTTGTAACGCCTCATCAATGCATTCAAATCCATCCTCAAAGCTGAAATTGATAATAAGAATTACTGCAGAATATCCCATTCATTCGTTCCATGGTGTAGCTTTGTTTCCAAATACCAATTCATGGGAATAGTGTCTAAGGTATGGAAGAAAAAATGAACCCACTCTAGTTGAGGTTCTTCACCCCAAGCCTTATTCCACCGTGCTATATGTTCTTCACCCCAAGCTTTATTCCTTGTGCGTACCCCACCATCGAGTAGACGTAGTGCGCATTGTCAATTCAAGGGCCTGAAATCGATGTTCATTGGGCACCTCTCTTTCAAATTTATCCAAAAAGAGATTAACATCATTCAAACCATCATAGTGTGGAAGATTTCTTACCTATGTAGATACACATCGCATTGATTTGATCATCATATTGTAGCGCAATGTAGATATTTCATGCAACTGATTCTGCTAGTGCTCGAGTTCTTCATCCGAGTTTGAGGTACAAGAACTATCTTTGTCCCATGTAATTCGTCCATGGGTCATATGGTTGATCCAATCTTTGTCTCGCATCGTGATCTTGTATATCTGGTCTATATCATCATCATCCTCCACAAATTCGTGAACAGGCTCAGTGTAGCGTGGTCCTTCCACAAGGTCCAGTTGCACAATAACCCTGAGCGCCTTCCTCTCAAATTTCATCTTCCACTTCTTCAGGTTAATCGTCGCATCCATCTCAAAGGCCCAATCAATTCCTAGTAGCGCGGGATACAGATTGTTGTCATCTACGATTTCTATTCCTTCAAAATCCGCTATAACACTTTCTCCTTCAATATCGACTGTTACCCCATACAGTCACCCCATTGGAATAATCTTTTTTTGATTGGCCATGCGTAGCTATATAGCAGACCATTGTATTGTCTCCCCATCCTTTCCCAAGTTTGTTTAGGCAGTACATTTTCATCAGACCACAGATCCAAGATTACTCGGTCCATTTCATACACTCCTATATGCATGGTTAGCCTCATCTCACACCCTATCCACTTCTTATGCTTACCTAGCTTCCTTATAGCGCGTTGTTCTGAAGGAACCTTAATATTACCCATACAGTTGTCTATTAACTGTTGGATACCTTCTCTTGCCTTCTTACCATGCAACAAATTCATACAGGTCTTCAAGAAGGTAGCTAATAGTGATGGATCCACATCTTGCACTTCATTGTTCTCAACTTCTTGACTCCTAGACATAGAAGCTTCAGCGAAATTCTTTTTAGCCTCCATAAAAGTTTCTTTATCTCGGTTGAGGTCAAACCCAACTTCCTTTTCAGTGGTCTTGCGCACCCATCCTTCGTTTTCTGGCTGCTTTCCCTTATCTTCACCCATGGCCATACCATTGCATGTTACTATATTAACACTGCGATCTTCTTTGCGCAGTTCTGCCCTCATCATTTGGATATTCTGCGTAGTTTTTTGGGTTTGCGTCTTGTTTTGTTGCATCTTTGCTATAAGGATCAGCTAATCTTCTATCCCATGATCAAATTGTCTGCAATATTCAAAATATGGATGCGTTGGGTTCTAACAATCGTGCGCAAAATGTCTAGCTTCACCACAATTATAGAAAATAACTTGTCCATGGCCTCTCCTAGCCCCTCCTCGTCTTCCTCTTCCATGACCTTGGAATCCTTCATGCGCTACACCTGCGCCCTGATCTTGAGGCTGCATTTCTGCCTGCATTCTATAGGTAGGGGTTCTATCCATCATTAATTCATAACTTCGACAATGGCGCTCATCATGACCTACAGATTTGGAGAAATTGCAAAATAATTGTTGAGGGGTCTGTACAAACTTCTGTAGTAGATGAAAATTGTATGTCGCATGTTGTCCTGTAACTTGACAAATAGCGCACCATGGCGTTGCTCCTACACTTGGCCCAGTGGTATTTTATGGCTTCAGGGGGATAGGCTCTCCCCCAATAAGATAATTCTGATAAACTGGGCAACGGTCGTTAGCGTGACCATGGCCCTTGCATTTCAAGCACCAAACTTCAACATGCACCTCAGGCTAGGCTTCCTTTCCATTCTTGAGGCTTTGCAATTCCAAGTGTAGACTTGCCAACTGTGAGTGAATCTATTGTACTCCAATCTATGTATCTTGTATTTTTTAGGCTTCCAACATCATCACAATCTCCACAACTTCTGCTTGCGTTGCTATCTTCTACTTTGATAATGGTAATCTTAAGTGGGGCAACAATGAAGAAATGTACCAATCTTTGTGTTGTTTGTTTGTGATGTTCATATTAGCTTGTCAAATCAGGCATTTTAGCCTCTGATAGAAATCCCATGAGGATTCATTCACCACTTGCTTTATTTTCGTAAACTCTGTAACAAACTATGCCTGATATTTAGGCTTCTTAAACTCGCAGTTCAATGCTTTCTGAGTATCTACCAACGTTGCGACAGGGTGATATTGACAGTACTTGATATACTAGGTCAACACTCTATCATGTAGCACTGTGACCAATTGTGCTTTCTTTAGATTATCATCAGAGATCTGCTACGCTATCCACACAACATCTACAACGAACAAGAACTTCTCAAGGTCGTCGCTTCCTACCCCTTTGAAGATCGACATCTTCATTGCGTTCGCCATGATGAATGGTGGGGGTGGAGGTGAAGGTGTGGGTGTATGTGGTGGAGGTGGAGGTGGAGGTGGAGTGGATGGATGAGGTATCTGTGGGATACCCTGAGTTACCAACTACAGCACAGTTCATGATGTATTCGAAATCGTTCCTTCATCGTCGTTTGACGAGGATCCCAATAGCGGACTATATTGAGGGCCCGATTCTTCATTCCTTCTGAAGGGTTTTTCGCTTTGCGTAGTCCCAAACATCAAGGTAATGACATAACCTGTTTTTCATACAACAAAATATTAATCCAAGTTTTGAGAGATTTTAAATACTTACCTCTCAGTCCCTTGAAGAGCTTGTGTTTTGCTTCGCTATAACTGACGGATATATCGATCGCAAGCTCAGTGACTAATACCCCTAGTACGTGATCAATCCAATGATCAATGGCTCGTGTGATGTTGTTTTCTGAAGCTTCAAAGCGCCTCACTAGATATGGAGTCCACACAATAGTTTTTTCAAGTCTCCACGTACCCTGACTATCCGCCAATTTAGACAGCCACTCTTGCAATTCGCTAGGGAAGAAACATAAAAAGTTCTCAGTTTCATCTGAGTATGAGTATCTACTCAACCACTATTCCTTTGACAATTGTGGGTTTCTGTTCTCCTGAGTTGCAAATGCATGTTCCTTTTGATCGAGCCACTTCTCAATTTCTTTCTTGGTAGGGAGCCATTTATTCGACATCACACATTCCTCAGATTGATCCCAGTCCCGACAACAAAACCATTTGTTGGCTTAAGGGGGTCTGTCCCAGGTTCAGAGTTATTCGCACAAACCAAAAAAAACCTAATTTCTAGCCCTTTGGCCAACAACGTCCGTAGCGTAGGCTGCAGTCTCACCCGAAGGAGTATTGGGGGATGCTAGAACCAGGTTTCTGCATCTAAAGGCCTGTGTGATGGTCTTCCTAGGGATATTATAGCTTATATATGCCTTCACACAAATCTATATCTTCCGATTGTCAACTACTGCAACTCTATCGAAATGACCTTCATACCTTCACGAAGGTATCTGATTGTACTTAACATGCATAAAAGATATAGATTCACTACTTTCATGCAATAAACTATATATTCTGAAGCCTTTATGACCTAGATATGCCTTCGTGCAGATCTATCCTTTCCAAGCAATTAACTAAAACAGATCTATTTAACAACATCCCAATCTCTACGAAGGTGGTTAATTATACTTATTATGCATAAATATTACTGATCTATCCATTTCTCACAGAAATTAAGCATTAATTCATATAAAAAGGATCATCGAGTGAAGATATATATAAACTTAACAGAAATAAATAAACAAGACATAGAGGCACAAATTCAGCTCAAAATAGTCTTTATTAAGACGTAAATGTTCAGACACAAACTTCTTATCCCTGAGTACCCAACTGCAAGGGCCCGTGCACTCAGCTGCGGACTTACCAAGGTCTTCGTGCACTCAGCTGCGGACTTACCAAGGTCTCCATGCACTCAGCTGCAAGAGCCTTCCCCTTTCTGCTAAGTACAGGAAACAAAATTTTCCTGCCTTAACACCTTGCCCTTATAATGATTCTCTTAAAATTTATTCCATAGAATCGCTATGAATCAATTATAAATAGCCTCTTCATTACAATACTATGGCCTGCGGACCATGGGTGAGTCTCAAAACCAACCTATCACCAACCCATACAAGGGACTAATCTCCCTTTGAATCTTACTTAGCTTCACGCTCTTCTTCCACATTTCATGGAGACTTTACACACTTTCACAAAAAATATTACACAAAAATTGATTTAACTAACAAGATTTGACCCCAGGGACCCCATCCCAACACATGTGTCAACAACTGCTTAAGTTTCTCAAAACTAGCCTCACATTCTTCTGTCCATTGGAACTTCTTACCTTTTAGCTACAATGATATTATAAGATATGCAATGCATGAGAAGTTCATGATGAACCTCCTGTAGTAGCCTACCAATCCCATAAATGATCTCACCTCATCCACATTCTTAGGAGATTCCCACTCCATAATAGCCCTTATCTTTTCTGGATCCAATGTTATGTCACCCTTGGAGACAACATGCCCCAAATAATGTACCTCTGTTTGAAAGAAGTTGCACTTTCTAAGTTTAGCATACAATTGATGCTCTCTTAGAAACCTCAACACGACTGCCAAATGTTTGACATGTTCTTCCTCATTCTTAGATTATACCAGTATGTCATCAATGAATACAATAACAAACTTGTCTAGATAAGGATGCAACAAAATTTTCATCAAACACATAAATGTAGCTGGAGCATTAGTCAAATTGAATGGCACAATAACAAACTCATATTGCCCATACCTGGTCCTGAAGCAGTCTTGAAGGTATCCTCTTCCTTGATGCGTACTTGATGGTATCCCAATCTCAAGTCGATCTTAGAGAACATTGTTGCTCCTTTAAATTAATCAAACAAATCATCAATCCTTTGCAAAGGGTACCTGTTCTTGATCGTTACATTTTTCAGGTGCCTGTAGTTAATGCACAATCTAAGAGTACCATATTTCTTCTTCACAAACAACACTAGTACACCCCAAGGTGATACACACGGCCTAATGTACATTTTGTCCAACATTTTCTTCAACTGCAACTTTAACTCAACCAACTCAGGTGTGCTCATCCTCTAAGGTGATTTTGATGTTAGGGATTCCCCGGGCACCAACTCAATAGAGAATTCTTCTTGAACTTCTTTATTTGTCTTCATATATTGTATCTGCAGAGTCAAATTTTCCAGTTGACTCTGGATCTACTGCATGCCTGCATTGGTAGCCTCTATTGGCGAAGCTTCTAACTTCATCGCAAGTTCTAAGGCTTCAACTTGAGTTTCAATCTTCTGTTGTGACAAAGTAAATCTTATGTATGTGGAACCAACACAACTATAAACCCGTCTTTATGTTGTTTTGGAGCTATTTTGAAGCTCACCTAATCCAATAGTATATTGAATCTTTGATCAAATTCCCAAACAAACTCAGTAGGCTTTTGTTTGATTTATTTTAGCTCTGTGATGCATTGTGACTTAGACTTTGGCTTCTTGAATTCTTTTATCAATGTTGTTTTAATGTCTGCAAATGGTCTGTTATGATTGCTTGAATACTTCATGTACCATGTCAGTGCTCTATCCCGAAATTTTGTAACAAGTTGCACTTTCTTCATATTTTCATCATGGACCTGCTTCGCTATCCATACTACTTCGCATAAGAACCAGAATTGCTCTGGATCCTCTGATCTAGTCCCTTCAAAAACAGGCAACTTAATATCATTGACCATATTTCTTCGTGGTGGGGGAGGGGGATTTGTAAGGGGAAGGGGATGAGGGGTAGGGGGGTAGGAGGGGTAGAGGCACAAGGAAAACCAGAAATACCCTAATTATTACTTGATTCTAGCTTCGACGAGCTTTCAGGTTGGAAGGGTGAATACTGTGGGGTTACTTGAGCATTCTCAGGTCCGTTTTCTTCACTTTCAGACTCACTTAATAGGGAGATATAGTTAGCTTCTATAAAATTATTGGGATCTTGGCCACGAGATCTCTTTCTAGTGTCTATTCTATATCTTTTTCCACTTCACGTTGCCCGAGTCTCTTCTTTGGATATTCTAAACATAAGTAACTAATAATATGATTGCATTCGTAAAATCCCCTTTTCACACAAAATCATCTTAATCCAAAGGTTCAGACATTTTAAGAACTTACCTCGCGTTCCTTTGAAAAAAATTCATTTTGCTTCATTGTAGGACACAATCGAGTCTATCGCGAACTCAGTAATGAATCCTCCTAAGATGCTATCAATCCATAAATCAATAGCTCTTGAGGTCCTATTGTCTGTGTTCTTGAGTCCCTATATTAATTCTAATTTCCACTTGTTAGGTTCGTCTCCTTTAAAGCAATCTTTTCTCTCAATGAACCTTCATATCCACTCATATAGCTCCACATGAAACGAGCCCAAGAAGATTTTGTATTGATATTAAAAAATATACTTCTCCAACCACCTCCTAGTTGATAGATAAGGGATTCTATTTTCATGTTCTGCAAATTCTCGTTCCTTCTATTCTACCCAATATTGGATTTCTTTCTTCGACAGATTCCACATAAACATCCCTCAAACAGATCCTGGTCCGGACAATAGAACCATTTTTTGTCTTAGGTTGGGATAACCCAGGTTCAAATTTTACTACTCACCAACAAAACCCTTAACCACTGGCTCGACAAACGACCTGCAATCAAATCAAAGTCTCACCAGAAGTGATTATGGGAGGTTGCAGAACCAATTTTCTGCAGCCTAAGGGATACTGCATTGTGGCACTCTTGTATATTCTTATGCTTTAACACTTACTTAATACTTTGCATTCACAAAATACTTCTCACTTATACTTTAATTTACAGGATTACATTTGTCACTTAAACATATCATAAACATTCATAAACTTTATAGTACTGAAATAAAGTGCAGATATTAAACAAATAAACACATGTAGACACATATTTTCCCGTGGTTCATACCAATGTGGGACTACATCCACAAAATTGTTGCTTATAATATATAATTTAAAAAAAAAAAAGTTCTTGACCTAAGCACTCAATTGCATATCATATGCACACTCAGCTACAGACTTAGGCCTCTACGCACTCAGCTGCGGAGCCTTTCCTTCGCCACAAAACCTGATCACAAAGATTCAAGCATTCAATACGTTATATGATCCTAAGATGATCCTCTTATTCATTATTGATCCCTATATATAATATTACATGATGGATTACATTGCTACATTACCATGGACCTGATACCATGGTTTCCAAAAAACAAGGGACTATGGTCCAAAACCATCAATTTTTACAATATTTTATGCTTTTTACAAAAATGGAGGGGCTTCACCTTGAAGCCCCTCTGCTGCATGGTGACTTTGTTGCACGATCGTCGTTGTGGTATGCTACTCTCTCGCACTTTATATTGCGCTCTTTATCCCCAAAATTCGGCTTCCTTGCCCAAAATTTGGACAAGTTGGGTTGCGTTGCCTAACATTGTGTAATAGAAACATCATAGACATGTTCTTGTGGATTAGCAGACTATTTTTCTTCTTCCTACTCTACTTCGACTGTTGGTTCTTGTATAATAGAAATTTCATCAACAGGTTCTTGTAGAATACAAGGTTGAAATTCTTTTTCCTGTTCCCCCACTTGTACTCCAATTGAAATAGTAACAGTCTACATGATGTTAGCCTCCTTAGAGATTTGTTGGCAACCCTTACAAAGTTTTTCTAAGATAGTAGATGATTCCATTTCTACAACCTCTGCCAACATATCCAATCTAGTTCCATTCTTAAAATCAAGTTGCTCTTTAACCAAGGCAAGTTGATTCTTTAACTCCTCATTTTCCTTTCTTGGATTTTAAATTTGAATGAGAGGGTCAAACTTCCTTTTACCTGGTTAAGTAACAACCTCTTGTTCTTTTGTCTGCTCTTCTGTTATTGGTCCTTCTATCTCTTGTTGTTTCTCTGGCACTTGTTCAGGATCCGATGAGATTTTGTATGGAAAGGATGATTATTAGGACCGTATTGGAGCTCTCCTTTGGAAAAAATAATAAAAAAACTTTGATCTATATTTTTTCTCAGAGACATGTTTCTCTTGTAGCAATTCTAGACTTTCCTGTAGCACTTTAGGAATGTTGAAGAAAACCTATGGAAAATGAGGAATATGAGATGGATGGTGTTGGAAATGATATAAGGGAATGGAAAATGATACAAGGATACCAAATGGGGAAACCTAGAGACAATTTGTGTTGATTACTTGAAATAAGTGCCATATTATAACCTTTCTTTCTGATTTTTGCAGTATGTTCATTTTGGTTGACCTGATTGCTTCTTCTTCTTCTGTTGTAGGAGAAATTGTTCCTGCATAAAAATCAATTTGAGAGATGATGAAAACTCAATATATATATATTTTTTTTGCCTCAATGGCTGCCTTATGAGGTTTTCAGCTAGAGAACCTGCTTTAGGCACCTCATAATTAGCAGTTTTACTCTAGAGATTTATTCTCTTTTTTTTTTTCAAAATCAATGATTACCTTCTAGAGGCTTTCAACCAATAAGCATGTATCAAGTGCCTCAAAGGATGTTTTCAATTAAGACTGTTATTTTTCTTTTTTCTTTATTCGATGTTGGTCAAAAGATGGATGGATTGAGAGAACTAGTGCTCTCAATAACATTTAGTTACTTACTTATTGAAACTATAAATTCAGCCCTAAAAAGGGTTTCTTGTAAACTTTTAATATGTAACCATTCACTAATAGTGGGATTTGCTCCTAATTTATGGTTTTGATCCTAACAGAGTCATTGTCATATAATTTTTCCACCAGTTAAGATCCCAAACATTTGGTTGTGAAATTTCCTTTAAATTCCTTGAACCTAGATTCAGACAAGCGAGCCCAATCACCCTCTTGGAAGTCTCTAGTTTTGATGTGTCTATCATGCCCGATTTTTCTTTGTAGCTGCATGAAACTAGGCCTACATAATGTACTCATCCAAGGAATTTAATTATTGTATCCCTTCAGTTTACACATTAGTAAAATCCATTTATAGTTGAGATTACATCCTCAATTTTTTTTATTTAAACTGAATTGATAAAAAAACGTTCTTTCCATAAACTAGCTCATAGGGAGTGAAACCAATGGTGGTTTGCAAAGTAGTATTGTAGGCCAAAGTAGCCTCATCAAGACTTTCTTCCCAACCATTATTTTTTCCACTAATTACGCTAATAAGAGTGCTCTCTAAGGATCTATTGGTGACCTCTACTACCCATTTTCTTGGGGGTAGTAGGGAGAGGAATCCTGATGGCGAATGTGGTGTTGCTTCATTACCCACTCAATCCTTCCTTGTAGTCTTTCCCATTCTTTGGCACTCATCACATTCTATAGTATATTTATGGCCATCCTTATGAAGATTTGGCCAAAAGTATCTTGCTTGGAAGATCATGTAGGATGTCCTCCTTGCAGAAAAATGACCTCCACAAGGTCCATCATGACAAGCTGATAGGATATCATATACCTCATCCTCCTTCACACATCTTCTTAAAACCATTTTAGGTCTCGACTTGAAAAGGCATCCACCAATCCAAGTATAAGAGGAACTTTGTCTAATGATATTGCATTTATCTCTTGAAGACAAGTGACGAGGGAGTTGGCCAATGGCTATATGGTTGGAAATATTAGAAAACCATGGAGAAAGAAGTGAGATGGAAAGAATATAATCATTTGGAATTCAGTCACCAACCAACCTTTCATCTGCAAAAAAGGGTTAATCTTGACCAGAAATATGCAACACCATTTTCTTTTCCTAGTTTGTCAACAATGGTTAAATGAAACTAATATGAAAATAATTCCCACCTGATTATCCTAGCAATTACATTTGGTTTATTCATCAAATATTTAATTGTTTCATGGTAAGTATGTACAAAGACTTTGTAGCCAGTAATATAATGTCTAAACTTATTTAAAGAATGTACAACAACAAGGAATTCTTTTTCAGTTATTGTGTAATTCAATTCGACCTTTGACAAATTCTTACCCTCAAGTTGACCTTATAAAGCTGCTCCAATTTCCCTATCTAATGCATCCTTTGGAGAAATTTTGAGGTCAAATACAGGCCTCAAAACAAAATTGTATAACCAAAATCAACTTTAAAAGAACCAATAGAATTGATGATGATGATGTCGACAATGGGGGATGATTCACCTTTTCTCGAGTAAAAAGGTAAGATGATAAAAAATAAAATGAAAAAACTACTTTTCAACTTGTATTTTCAACTTATCTCCCTATATGTTTACTCAAACTTCGAGCGGGAGCACTTGTTGGATGCAAAATTTAATTCCACATCCAAGGAGTACCCATGTTGATTGAAATCACGTTTTCCATGCATTTCTCATCTTTTGTGTAGCAGGATCCATCGAAACTATTCAACATGGGTGCTCCTTGGATGGGAAATTAAATTCCACATCCTACGAGCGCTCCTACTCGAAATTTGAGTAAAATCGTAGGAAGACGAATTGAAAATACAAGTTGAAAAGTAGTTTTTTCTTTTTTCGCTTCAAAATTTGATGAGGTAATCTAATATTATTTTATTGTTTCCATTATTATTTTATAATTTTCCTTAGGAGGCCCATTCTAGACCTAAAAATTTCTCTAATGTGTGTGAATGTGAATGTTGAGTATGGAGCATGATTGTTTAGAGGTCTTTGTTTCAGCCGGATGTATACCCTAGGAAGTTTGTATACCCCTCCACGCGGGGGGTTGGGGGGGGGTGCGGGGGGGCTGGGGGGTCCAGGGGCCAACGGTCCCCTGAGGGGTGGGGGGGGGGGTTTCGGGGGCAGCGCCCCCGAAGATAAAAACAGATGTAAAATTGCCTTGTAAAAGTATAGTAATTTCTAGTCATTCTGGGTTGTTCATTAGGCGAATGATCTGATGGTAGAACTTATGTTTAGTTTAGGGTTTTTTCCCTAGAAGGCAACCCCTATCTTTGTATGAGGGCATTTTATTTGAGGTTGTGTAATAGATGTGTATTCTCCGGAGCGAGAAACAGAGAGGTGAGACTGTGAGAGAAAACAAAGGATATTACAACAGATTTGTTGTAGGTTGTGTCTCTTCATTTTGCTGGATAATAGAAAGGAAGGACTGGTTGTTCGGGGTAGACGTAGCCCAAACTGGGTGAACCATGTATATATGTGTCTCTCTAGCTTTATGCATTTTCTGTGTTTATATTTCTGCAATATTTTATGTGTTCCATTGCTCCGTAATATATAATTTTCTAACAACTGGTATCAGAGCCGAAGGTCTATTTGGTTGATAAACTCGCAAGAAAGAAGGGTTCCTCGTTCGAGTGGGAGCAATGGCGGAAGATGGTAAGTTTAGGGTTGAGAAATTTAATGGCCAAAACTTCTCGCTGTGGAAGATGCAGATGGAAGATTATTTGTATCAGAAAGATCTATACCTACCATTGGGCAAAAAAACAAAGATGCCGACGGGTATGACAGATGAAGAATGGAACATTCTCGATAGAAAGGCACTCGGAACAATACGGTTGTGCCTTGCAACATCGGTTGCCTTCAACATTTCGAAGGAAACAACAACAGAGGGTTTGATTAAGGTGTTGGAGAAACTATATGAAAAACCCTCAGCCTCAAACAAGGTATTTCTTATGAAATGGTTATTTAATATGAAGATGTCGGAAGGTGGATCTGTTGCAGGCCATTTAAATGATTTTAATATTGTTACAAGTCAGTCATGCTCTGTAGGGGTAAACTTTGATGATGAAGTTAAAGCTCTGTTGCTCTTATGCTCATTACTAGAAAGTTGGAATGGTTTAGTAATGGCCATTGGTAACTCTGTTTCTGGATCTAGTACTTTAAAGTTTGATGATGTTGTCGGTGCTATCCTTAGCGAGGAAATGCGATGGAAAAGCTTCGGTGAGACATCGGGTAATGCTTTGAGTGCAGAGTTTAGGGGAAGAAAAATGGAAAGAGGAAGGAGCTCATGATATTGCAGTAAATCAAGGAAAGACAGATCTAAGTCCAGATCGAGGATAGTGTGCTGGAAATGCGGAAAGAAAGGACACCTAAAGAAAGATTGTAGATCTCGGAAGGGAAAAGAAGGAGATGCACAACAAGAAAACAATCATGAAGCAAATGTGATAGGTGAGGTGTTACAAGATGCTTTGATTCTTTCTTTCGAAAATATTACTGATTCTTGGTGGTAGATTTAGGGGCCTCATTCCATGCCACACCTTATAAGAAATACTTTCATGGCTATGTTCAAGGAGATTTTGGACAAGTCCGTTTGGGTGATGATAAACCCTGTAAAATTGTTGGAATGGGTAAGGTTCTTGTAAAACAGTAGAATGGAAACCAATGGCTACTAAAGGATGTAAGGCATGTTCCAGATCTAAAGAAAAATCTGATTTCAACAGGGCAGTTAGGCAGTGAAGGTTGTGTGACAACTTTCACAGATACAGCTTGGAAGGTCACCAAAGGAGCCCTGGTAATAGAAAAAGGTGAAAAGGTTGGTACATTGTATTTATGCAATGGTATTTCTAACACTGTTAATGCTTTAACTTCCAAAGGAGCAGATGCAACATTATGGCATCATAGGCTCGGACACATGAGTGAAAAGGGGATGAAGATTCTTCACTCAAGGAATTTGTTGCCGGGTTTGAAGAACGTTGATTTGGACTTCTGTGAGAATTGCATTTATGGAAAACAGAAGAGAGTCAGATTTCTCAGAGTTGGGAAAGAAAATAAGAGCGAAAAATTAGAGCTTGTACATACAGATGTATGGGGACCTGCTCAGGTATCATCTCTCGGTGTCTCTCGTTATTATGTTACTTTTATTGATGATGCAACTAGAAAAACTTGGAGTTATTGTATTAAGAATAAATCTGATGTATTCGATACTTTCAAGAAATGGAAAGCTTTGGTTGAGATTGAGATAGGAAAGAAATTGAAGTGTCTTAGATCAGACAATGGAGGTGAATATTGCAGCAAAGAGTTTGATACGTACTCTTTAGAGCATGGAATTCATAGAGAGAAGACAGTTCCAAGAACACCACAAAAAATGGTGTGTCAGAAAGGATGAACAGAACAATCATGGAGCGTGCAAGGTGCATGAGATTGCATGCAGGATTTCCTTTACAGTTTTGGGCAGATGTTGTAGATACTTCTGTTTATCTAATAAACAGAGGGCCTTCAAGTTCCTTGGATGGTGGTGTTCCAGAGGAAGCATGGACAGGTAAAAATGTAAACTACTCTTTTTTAAAGCCTTTTGGTTGTCAGGCCTTTGTCCATATTGATAAAGAAAATAGAACAAAGCTTGAGGCAAAGTCAAAGAAATGTACCTTTATTGGATATGGTGTTAATGATTTTGGTTATCGCTTATATGATTACGAAAATAAAAAAATCATTAGGAGCAGAGATGTAATATTCAATGAAAAGGTCTTGTATAAGAATCAGTTGCAGGAAAAGAAACAGGAAAAAGAGAACAAGGAATACGAAGTTCTTGATGAAATCACTGAAAAAGTAAAGGTGCCTGAAAATAATAATAATCAACAACCACAACAACAACAACCACCACAACAGCAACAGGCACCCCAAACACCTGAAAGTGGTGTTAGAAGATCTACCAGGATAAGTAGACCCCTTGAACGATACTCTCCTTCATTATATTATTTATTGTTGACTGATTCTGGTGAAACTGAATGTTATGAAGAAGCAATGCAGGTTGAAAGCAGGAAGAAGTGGGAGGTAGCCATGAAAGAAGAGATGGACTCCTTAATGCATAACCAGACTTGGGACTTAGTTAGATTACCTGCAGGAAAAACTACATTGAAGAATAAATGGGTTTACAAGCTGAAGGAAGAAGATGGAGGAAAACAGAGGTACAAAGCTAGACTTGTGGTGAAGGGGTTTGCACAGAAGAAAGGTATTGATTTTGATGAAATATTTTCTCCTTTTGTTAAAATGACTTCAATCAGAACTATTTTAAGTCTAGTAGCAGCAGAAGATTTGCATCTTGAGCAGTTAGATGTAAAGACAGGCTTTCTCCATGGGGATTTGGATGAAGAGATATATATGCAGCAACCACAAGGATATGAAGTGAAAGGGAAGGAGAAACTAGTGTGCAGGTTGAAGAAGAGCTTGTATGGCTTAAAACAGGCTCCAAGGTAGTGGTATCTAAAATTTGACAAGTTTATGTCTGAACAAGGTTATACTAGATGTCACTCTGATCATTGTGTTTATCTGAAAAAGAAAAATGATGGCAGCTATAGTATATTGTTATTGTATGTAGATGACATGCTTGTTGCAGGGTCTAACATGCAAGAAATAAATGTGCTCAAAAGAAAATTGGCAAATTCATTTGCAATTAAGGATTTGGGAGCTGCAAAACAAATCCTTGGTATGCGAATAACTAGAGATAGGAAAAATCATAAATTAACGTTGTCTTAGAATGAGTACATACAAAAGGTGTTGAAAATATTTATTATGCACAGTGCAGAACCAGTTAGTACACCTTTTGCTAGCCATTTCAAACTTAGTAAGGAAATGTGCCCAAAGACCCAAGAAGGCATGGATTATATGTCTAAAGTTCCATATGCATCAACAGTTGGAAGCTTAATGTATGCAATGGTCTACACAAGGCCTGATATTGCACATGCAGCGGGAGTTGTAAGCAGGTACATGAACAATCCAGGAAAGGAACATTGGATGGCAGTGAAATGGATTCTAAGATATTTGAAAGACACCACAAATCAAGCATTATGCTTTGGTGGTTCAAACATTTCTCTACAGGGATATGTTGATGCAGATATGGCACGTGACAAAGATAACAGGAGGAGCACTAGAGGATATGTATTTACTATAGGTGGAACAACTGTTAGTTGGGTTTCAAAAATCCAAAGTGTTGTTGCACTTTCAACAATAGAAGCAGAGTATGTTGCTGCTACAGAGGGTAGTAAAGAAATGATTTGGTTACAAAGGTTTATGGGTGAATTGGGTAAGGAGCATGATATGGGCACGTTATGCAGTGATAGCCAAAGTGCCATTCATCTTGCAAAGAACTCAACATTTCATTCCAAGACTAAACACATACAGCTCAAGTACCATTTCATACGATCAGTGTTGGAAGATGGAGAGTTGAAGCTGGAAAAGATACACACTAGCCAGAATCTTGCAAATATGCTAACAAAAGTTGTAACCAGGGAGAAACTGAGAATATGCTCAGTTTCAATTGGTCTTCAAGGATGACAATGAAGATGAGAAACAACTAGGTCCAAAGAGGAGTCATTGTCCAACAAATGAAGCAGCGGTGGAGTTGCTACAATCATTCTCCAAGTGGGGGATTGTTGAGTATGGAGAATGATTGTTTAGAGGTATCTGTTTCAGCCGAATGTATACCCCAGGAAGTTTGTACACCCCTCCACGCAGGGGGGTGCGGGGGGGACTTGTCCCCCCCGGGGTCTGTGGGGGTCGATCCCCCCCGACTGGGGGTCTGGGGGCTAGCGGTCCCCCAGTGGGGGTTTCGGGGGTAGCGCCCCCGAAGAAAAAAATAGAAGTAAAATTTCCTTGTAAAAGTATAGTAATTTCTAGTCAATCTGGGCCGTTCATTAGGCGGATGATCTAACGGTAGAACTTATGTTTAGTTTAGGGTTTTTTGTCCTAGAAGGAAACCCCTCTCTTTGTATGAGGGCATTGTATTTGAGGTTGTGTAATAGATGTGTATTCTCCGGAGTGAGAAACAGAGAGGTGAGACTGTGAGAGAAAACAGAGGATATTACAACGGATCTACTGTAGGTTGTGTCTCTTCATTTTGCTGGATAATAGAAAGGAAGGACTGGTTTGTGGACGTAGCCAAAACTGGGTGAACCACGTATATCTGTGTCTCTCTAGCTTTATGCATTTTCTGTGTTTATATTTCTGCAATATTTTATGTGTTCCATTGCTTCGTAATATATAATTTGCTAATAGTGAAAGGGAAAGATGAAACTAGGACCTTTAAGAACATGTGTTGTTATTAAATTTTCCTTTATGCTCTCAAATGATTTTTGACATGGATTTGTCGAACAAAACTCAACATCTTTGGTTAGCAAGGAAAACAAAGGAGAGGAAATTTTACTAAAATCATTCATAAGCCTCCTATAGTATCCCGAAAGATCTAATAAACTTATGACATCTCTTTATTTTTGAGGTATAGGAAGGTGGTTGGTGATTTCTAACTTACTAGGATCCATTTGAATCCCTTTTAAGGAGAGAAAATGTCATAGAACAACTCCCTCATTCATTAGGAACACAAAACGTTCATAGATTAAGGAGAGGTTCATCCCCACATATTTGGAAATATATTTCTAAGATTGGAGAGAGATTCTTGAAAGTCATTCCCATACGGTGTGAAGTCATCCATGTAAATTTCTATTGAATCATATAGAAGATCATAAAATGTGCTTAGCACAACCCTTTGGAAAGTGGGAGGGGGATTACATAAGCTAAATGGAAGGATGTTATAAGAAAAATCCCTCCAAGGACAAGTGAAAGTGGTCTTATCTTGATCTTCAGGGCTAATTTGGATCTAATTATACCCACTAAACCCATCCATGAAGGAAAATATATTTTTCTTGACAAGAACATCAAGGACTTGGTCTATGAAGAGAAAGGGAAAATGATGTTTTCTTCTGGCTTTATTAAGTTCCCTATAATCAACACAAATTACCTTCTGACCTGACCTTCACGCTGCCCCGTGCCTTGCAGCCTCGCTGCGAGGCCTGCGCTCTCAGCGATCGGGCCTCCTGCCCCCCGTGCCCATTCCTCCCCTTTTCCTTATCCCCGAGTATTCTCCCCTTCTCTTACCTCCCCCGCCTCTCCTGATCTCGCCTCGCCCTGCCTCGCTTCTGCGCCTAGCAGCGTTTGCTGCTAGGTCGCTCTGGCCTCTGACAGATTCCCGACCATGGCGGCCTCGGGCCCTTCAGGACCGGACCCGGATGAACTTATGAAATCTTTCGCTTCCCTAACCCAGGAGAACTCTTCGGAAAGGATCAGGCCCGTTACTTCTCGCTTCGTGAAAAAAATGGATGAGATCCCTGAAATCCCGCTCCCCCCTGCCCTTCCCAGGAGGGCGGCGGTAGCTCTAGCCGATAGAGGTTTAGTTGGTCAGTTCACGGGTTTATGGCCCTCCCCTCGCACAGTTCAGCGATGGGTGGAAAGAAACTGGAACTCAATCGTGCAAGGCAAGATCGCGATTCGCTTCTGCGGAAGAGGTTTCTTCACCTTCCTCTTCGAAACAGTGGAAGATCGAAACCTAATCTTCAGGAATGGCCCATAATTTATGGACACAAGAGGCCTTTACCTGAACAGGTGGACTCCTGACTTCGATCCGGAGATGGACGTCCCCAACGCGGTTCCCGTTTGGGTCCGGCTCCCGCATCTGCCCCTTCATTGCTGGGGAGATGAATCAGTGAAGGCAATTGGAAATGGAATAGGGAAGTATATTGACAGATCGGAACCTAAGGAGAACATGCATGCATGTGCAAGAATCTGTGTAGAAGTGGATCTAGGAAAGGGACTACTAGAAGCCATCAAACTCAGAGTCGATCAATGGACGCACCTTCAGCAAGTCGATTATGAACAGCTTCCTTTCAAATGCAAGGTATGTCATGAATATGGACATTTCGCCAATAGATGTAGTAAAGCAAATGCAAATGTTTCTGATTCTAACCCTGAAACAGCAGAGGAAGCCTGGGAAACTGTCAAAAAGAAGAGGCCCAACCCTCCAAATGGAAACAGCAAAAACCCTATAGTCTCCCCCCTCCCCCCTTCTCCGTCAGGCCCGACTATTCCCTCATCCTCCAATCAATTCGAAACCCTATCTGAGGTTGATCCTCCTTCCCCCCCCCCCCCCCCGAGAGCCCCCCCTGTCACCCCCGCCTCCCCCCCGCCTCCCTCCCCCCCGCCTTCCTCCCCTCCCCACACAATAGAGAGAATATTAACCCGGAACAAGTCCAAGGAAAGCAACACATCTGTAGAACCACCAAGAAAAGTCGGAAGGAAATCAAATAAGGAGATAAGGGATGAGACGGCAGCAAAAGAAATGACAACAGGGATTCAACAACCAATGGACACCTATCTGGACAAGACGAAAGGAAATGGAGAGAAAGGGAAAGAGAAAGGAGGTTCCCATACCAAAACAAACAAGTGATGAATCTGGTCTCTTGGAACTGTAGGGGGATGGGCTCCTCCCTCAAGGTCAATGCAGTCCGCGATCTTCTTAAATCAGAACACCCTGACATCCTCCTCCTCCAGGAGACCAAAATTAATGAGCAGGACTTCAAGAACTACCTAAAGAATAGCAGAGCCTATGAAGGAATTGCAGTAAGCGCATCTGGTGCCTCAGGTGGTATAGGGACCATCTGGAACAAACAAAAATGGAACCTTTTAAATCAAAGACAAAGCAGCTGGTGGATCCGTTCAGATATACAAAACACAGCAGGGACAGAAGATTACACTATCTATAATGTCTACGCCCCTCCCCATTTCCGGGACAAAGATGCTTGCTGGAAGTCAATTGCGGCAGACCTCCAGGGGACACAAGGTCGAAGCATTTTTCTAGGGGGAGACCTGAATCTAATAAGAAATGCTGAAGAAAAGATGGGGGGAAACTTCTTGGCAGATCCCTCAAGGGAAGCCCTCGAAGAAATCATTCTAAACCACAATTTAGTGGACTTCCCTCCTCAGAATGGGCGCTTTACCTGGTCCAACAAGAGAGTAGGTCGAAACAACATCAAAGAAAGATTGGATCGTATCCTAGTCCAAGATAGAATAGTGGCTAAATTTGCATGCATCAAAAGCCTCATTATCCAAGGATATTTCTCAGACCATAAGCCTGTAGCACTTAAATTGGATAAAGGAGCAAACTTGGGACCGCTCCCATTCAGATACAACAAAGCGTGGGATAACCAGGAAGACTTCCGAGCTCTGATTAAAGAGCAGTGGTCAATAGAGATCAGAGGATCCCCGCACTATGTTTGGGAATCCAAAATAAAGATCCTGCGTTGGGCCATAAAACATTGGGCCAAAAGCAAGGCATTAGAAGAGAATCGAAACAAATCAGCACTCCAAGCAAAGCTCACGCAGTGGGACCAAGAGAAAGATAGCAGACAAGACACGGAAGAGGAGCAGATCAAAGAGATGGAACTTCAAAAGGAACTGTACAAGCTGAACAGAAAAGAAGAAGAGGAACAAAGACAAAAGTCAAGGTGTCTATGGCTCAAGTCGGGAGATAGGAACACCTCCTTTTTTCACAACAATCTGAAAATGAGGAGAGCGGGTAACAACATAGACAAAATAACAGTGGATGGAGTAGAAATAAAAGAGCAAAAGGAAATCATGGAGGCTGCGTCCGCTCACTTCCAAGAACTCCTCACCGCGGACCAGCAAAGTAGTGATGGCATGGAAATCCTTGACACGATGGACTGCAAAATCTCTGAGGACCAAAACTCTGAGCTGGATAAAGAGATTACTGAAGAAGAGATCGAGCAAACAATCCGCAACATGGCCTCTGACAAGGCCTCGGGACCTGATGGTTTCACTGTGGACTTCTACAAGACACATTGGGACATCATCAAAAAGGACTATATCAGAACAGTAAGAAATTTCTTCCAAAAAGGCAAGATGGGTGGTGGAATGAAATCCTCCTTCCTAGCTTTAATCCCCAAAGACCCCAACCCTCTCTCCTTTAACCGCTTTCGCCCTATCTCCCTCTGTAATGTCTCCTACAAAATCATAACTAAGATCCTTGCTAACAGGCTCAAATCCATTCTCCCCACTCTCATCTCTGAGAACCAAGGGGGTTTTGTCCCGAAGAGGCAAATCGCTGACAATGTAATTCTCATTCAAGAGGCTATTCAAAGCAGTATCACTAGGAAAGAAAAGGGTATGATAATGAAGCTGGACATGGCCAATGCTTTCGATCGAGTTAACCACTCTTTTCTTCAGGCTGTCCTTAAAAAGATGGGCATATCCGAGCTCTTTATAAGCACAGTGCTGGAGTGCATATCGGGCAATTGGACAGCCCCCCTCATCAATGGAAGACCCAGCAAAGCTTTCAAAAGCTCGAGGGGCCTGAGGCAAGGGTGCCCGCTCTCTCCCTTCCTTTACATTCTCATGGCGGAAGCTCTAAGCTCGAAGCTGGAAAATTTGAGGAGGAAAAGAGAAATAACAGGGATTGAAATTGTCAGAGGGTCGAAAGGAATTAATCACTCTCTGTTTGCGGATGATACCCTCCTTATAGGAGGTGCCTCTTGCATAATGGCGAGAAGATTCAAAAAAGTCTTGGACCTCTTTCTTCTTGCCTCAGGTGGCAAACTCAACAATAATAAATGTATGTTATACGCCTGGAACATTCCTAATCATATCTTACAGCGCATATCCCTCATCATGGAAATTCCAGCTCAGTTAAACTGGTCCCATTTCATGTATCTGGGGCTCCCCCTGGCAAAAGAGACAATCAAATCAGGGATTTGGGTCAAGATCATCGAAAAACTCAGAGGCAAATTGCAAAGTTGGGGAGTGCACTGGTTAAACTTAGCAGGTAGATCGATACTAATCAAGTCCATCCTTGCCTCTCTTCCCATTTATCAGTTCGCTATCGCTCTAGCTCCGGCAAGCATCCATAAACACATGGAGTTAATAATCCGAAGCTTTCTGTGGCAAGGTGGCAAGCAGAATACTAAGAAGTTCAGTTTGGTCAAGTGGGATAAGGTGATCCTTCCAGTGGAAAAGGGCGGGCTAGGAATAAGGGTTCCTAGGCTAGCAAATCGAGCATTGGGCTTCAAACTTATCTGGAGGATTCTAAACGAAAGAGATGCATGGTGGACTACCATAATAAAGAAGAAATACCTGAACGGTCCAAACAGCAATATCCTATCATAAAACATTATAGAAAGAGAAGGCACTCCGACTTGGAACCTTATCAAGAAATCGCTCCCCCTTTGCAAACCTTTCATCTCTAGAGCTCCTGGGAATGGCAGCGAAATAAGTATCTGGAGAGATAGAATAATGGGGTCACAGGCCAGAGATACACTTCGTCATCTGTTTCCCCTCCAACGGTGGATGGCTGATTCGAATATCAATTCTCTCTCCGACATCTCTTTATGGGATCATGATTGCTGGGCTGGCTGGTCCCTCCCCAATCTCCCAATGAACTTAGCCAAGCTTTGGGACGAGCTCAAAAGCTCCCTCAGTGGCTCAGCCCCCACCAATAGAGGGAAAGAAGACAAGTTCGTTTGGGACCCAAATGGGAGCAATTACTCAGTCAAAGAAGGCTACAAAGCCCTCCAGGACATCTCAGTGGTAAACAATTGGTCCCTGTATAAAGCTGCATGGCGCCCTGAATGCCTCCCCAAGGTCAAATTATTCAATTGGACTCTTCTTCACGGCAAAATTCTAACTGCTGAGAACCTCAGAAAGCGAGGTATCCAGGGGCCTTCTATGTGTTGTTTATGTAAATCAGCAGAAGAAACCATCACTCATCTCTTCGTTGAGTGCCCGATTTCTAAAGCTTGTTGGCATCTCCTCTCTGGTGCTATCTCTTCAGAAGCCCTTCCTCCTCAGATCTCGACCCTCCATAAAAAATGGGACAAAAGACTCCATCAACCCAAAAAAGGCAATCACATAGTGCACAGGATATGGAACAGCATCCCTGCTAATCTGAGTTGGCAAATCTGGATTGCACGTAATAAGTGCATTTTCAATAACCAAAAGCCTACCATTACAGGCATTGTGGCTAAATCCATTGCCCTCATTGCTGAGTCTTTCGAAGCAATAGGGGTATCTAAGAAAGACATGGAGGTCGAGGATGAGAGGCTCAAGGAATGGCTGGGAAAATTCAACCTTACACCAAGTCCATGTGCTGGTATCAGAGAAAGGAAGGGCAGTCAGAATTGGAAGCTTCGTGGCACCAAAGAGGAAATTAGTAATTGGATAAGAAATCAAAAAAGGCCTATCCTGTATTTCGATGGGGCCTCAAAAAAGAACCCGGGTCAAGCTGGGGCCGGTGGGATCATAAAGGATTTACAGGGGAACACTATGGTATCCTTTGAATGGGGATTAGGCCAAATGCCCAATAACAAAGCAGAGGCCTATGGTCTCCTTTTGGGCTCTCTCATTTCAAAGAATCTCGGCCTTCAGAACCTTCTCAGTTTAGGAGATTCAGCTATAATAATCGCTGCCATGAGCACAGGGAGAGAATTCAAACATCTGGCCCTCAACCATATCAAGAATCGAATCATGGAGAATGTTAGAGCGTTAGGAGAAGTTACTTTCAGACACATCCTCAGGAATTTCAACAAGGAGGCAGACCAGCAAGCAAATCAAGCGGTCAGAAGGAGTCTCGGTCAAGTCAGGGAGAATAATTCATTCTATGTCAAGGATATCCCGTAACCATAAGCCCTCCGCCGTCCCTTATCAGGGGAGAAGTCATTTCAGGCATCCGAGCCATCTTATCGTATCTTTCTCCATATCTCAAAGCTGCACAAACTGGCTTAATGACAGATCCTCTCGATCTCGGGCCTCTAAATCTCTCATCGTCCTCATAGCACGCGTGACATCTCGTCCTTCCAAGGCAGGCTCTCTCTGCGTCTTCAGCAAAGCCCATACTTCTCGTACTCAGACAGTCAAAAGGGTAATCATGGCCCTTGATCGTTTTCCTCCTATCCTCGAGCCTACTCAGTCCCGATTCACCCGCGCGAGGAACCTCCCTTCATCTACAAATAGTGGACAGCTCCATAACCTTTCCTCAGTCAGTGATCGAGTCTCTACTGCCCTTCCAAATCCTTGGTGTCGTTCGGAAGCTCTCTCCTCTTCAAGGATTCTTGTCATCCGTCCAGAACCAGGGGTAAGACAGTACCAGTTTTATGTGATTTTGTTTTTATTTAACAGTGGTTCTTGTTCCTCCAGCAGAGACCTCCAGAAGGTTGAGAGGCCCTCTCGTCTTCTCCTAAATCCTCAGCTTCTCAGCGGTCCTGCACCCTCCAAGGCTGTCTCAGGTTCCCTCTTCAAAAGCACGCACTCACCTCTTATTCCTCAGGTCATTACAATGGCGGGACAGCAAGGCCAGCCCTCCAACCAGGCCCAGAATAAAGATCCATTGGGGAACATTTTCAATAACAAAGAATGCAATATGTGCATGGCACACACCATTATGATCAACAGTCTGAAAGCTCAGGTGAAGGAATTAACAGAGGACTACCACGCGGATAGGAATTCCAAAAGAAAGAAGCTGGAAAAAAGAAAAAGGGAGATTGAAGACTTAAAAGATCGCTGTATCCACATGGAGGCGGTTATAGACCATCTGCGCACCCTCACTGAGAGCCAACAGGCAGAAAATTCGACTAGAGCCAGCGCCCGGAAGGAGGACTCGGTCACACAACACTACCCTTGATTTCATGCATTGCAAATTTGCTTGGTTAGGAGGTTCCTATGTAAGGCAGTACAGCCGCTTGTTTACTGTATTGTGTTCAATTAAGAGAAACTATGAGGATAATGGGTCTGCGTACCCGATTTTGTGCCTCAGTTCTCATTCTTTCCCTCGCTATGTACTAGCTCTTTTTTCAGAAAGTTTTTCTAATATATGAGTAGCCGACATTGTTAAAAAAAAAAAAAAAATAACCAAAGGATATACCCATTCATTATCTCAAATTGGATAGATGAATCCTACATCAAGTACTTTATGCAATTTTCTTTAACAATGCCCTTTAAAGAAAGATTCATTTTCCTTTGATGTTAGTGAATGGGCTTATGATATTCTTTTATGTATATGTGATGGGTGTATAAAAATGGATGTATACTTTTCATACCCTTGTAATCCCATGAAAATGCATTAATGTGTTGCCTTAAGACAATGAGCAATTGATCCTCTTTATTAGCTGAAAGTGAGGAGTTGATATTTAATAGTTTAGAGGGGTTGATTTCCACCATTTTTATGATGTTCTAATTAGAATCAACAATCAATAATTCTTCTCACAAACTATCCTTGAAAGAACTACGTTTTCCTAGGGATAACCCCTCTTTCAGCCCATTAATTTTCATAGCAATAGGATATTGATTTTGCAAAAACAAAAAAATCAATTAAGTCATCTTCACCAACCTGCTTGCTGCTAAGAGATGTTTCTATGGCACACACAAGATAGGGTGATGAAAGGTCACAATCATCATCTTCTTATTATACAACCCATGTAGGTAAATCATCTTCAATGAGACGTTGAGTTGGGGGATATGGTACAAGCTATTTTCGAGACTTTATAAGCAGTTTTACTCTAGAGCTTTATTCTCTTTCTATTTTTTTTTTCCAAACTCAATGACTATCTTCTAGAGGTTTTCAAATAATAAGCATGTCTCAAGTGCCTCAAAGGAGGTTTTCACTTAAGACTATTATTTTTCTTTTTTCTTTATTCTCTGTTGGTCAAGAGATGGATGGATTGAGAGAACTAGTGCTCTCAATAACATTTAGTTAGTACATTGAAATTGTAATTTCAGCCCTAGAAAGGGGCTTCTTGTAAACTTTTAATATGTAACCATTCACTAATAGTGGGATTTGCCCCCAATTTATGGTTTTGATCCTAATCGAGTCATTGTCATATAATTTTTCCACCAGTTAAGATCCCAAACATTTGGTTGTGAAATTTCCTTTAAATTCCTTGAACCTAGATTCAGATAAGAGAGCCCAATCACCCTTTTGGAAGTCTCTAGTTCTGATGCATCTATCATGCCCAATTTTTCTTTGTAGCTGCATGAAACGAGGCCTACATCATGTACTCATCCAAGGAATTTAATTGTTGTATCCCTTCAGTTTATGCATCAGTAAAATCCATTTATAATTGAGATTACATCCTCAAATTTTTTTATTTAAACTGAATTGATAAAAAAACGTTCTTTCTATAAACTAGCTCATATGGAGTGAAACCAATGGTGGTTTTCAAAGTGGTATTGTAAGCCCAAGTAGCCCTATCAATACTTCCTTCCCAACCATTCTTTTTGCCACTAATTACCCTAGAAAGAGTGTTCTCTAAGGATCAGTAAAATCCCATTAGGAGGAGTGGGTAGGCGACATTTATGGCAAAAATATTTGGATATCTACTGCGAAATATGCATTTATAATCAAGAAATGGAGGGAAGAGTCAGATTTGAATTCGAAATCACCTATAAATATGGCATGTTGGTCTAGCGAAGAACACTTTGCGTTCTGAAAGTTGTGTATGAGCCCTCTTGTTTTCGCTCTATGAATCGATAGACTTGGGAGGATTTAGTTTCAAGCCCAACATTTGTGAAACTAACTGAGTGGAACCAGAAGATTATCTTTGAACAAATGTCTGAGCCAGTAAGTTTCGAAGCTGCTGTCTCTCAAGCAGAAGCCCCTAAAGTTCCATCAATGGAAGACACACCATCCGTGCCTACGACATTGCAGTCGCCTAGGCCAAAGCAATATGCTACTAAGGTGAAGTAAAAGAAACCACAACCTATACCGGTGAGGCGGTCAACGAGGAAGAACCCTGCAGAGGTTCGACAGAAAGAGAGGAACGACAAGGCAAAGCAGCGAAAGGAACTCATGGATTTGGACACAGAAGAACTCCACGATGGAGTTGAGGAATTGGATGCTGATGAGAGCGAGCCTATCACTAAGCTCCCAACATATATACCTCTATGGAAAGGGAAAGCGAAGTTAACCAAGGACCCAGATTCAGGAAATTTCACGATATCTAGGCCATAATTGTTGGAAGAAGTGGTATTTGAGGACACACACTTTGTGCGTATCCCTGTGTTAAAACTAGAGGATTGAGATCTCGTTGATCATGAAAAAATTCTGTATTTGGCCACCAATAAGTACATGACCAAGATTTACTATGAAGATACTCGGGTCACAAGATTGGAACCGATGAAATGGATAAAAGGCGTCGATCAGGCCTGATTCCTACATATGTTGTGTGTGCCACAATTTCACAGGTCAATTATCAATAGTGTCTGTGTGAGCCAATTGCTCAAGTTAGTGCATGATGGGTGTTTGTGGTTAGGCGAACCCATCCCCATAACAGACATGTTGATCCCTAGAATTATGAAGTTTCCCTATAAAGGGGTGGATCCAACGAAGGAATTTGGAGGAAAAAAGAAAGGAGAAGGAGATTGCAGATAAAATGAAAAATGAGTATGGACTGGTCAAGAAGTCGCACAGATACTCTATCCGCTCTATTGCAGACCCAGTGGTGCAGTTTTCCATCAGATTTCGGCTGAGAAGGTAATGATAAAATGTCACGCGGATGAGGGTACATCACCAGTAATTTCATTGGCGGCACAGTGAGCAAAGGGTGTGCAGTACAACTGGGCACAGTACCACTGCAAGGAATTTTTAGCTAATTGTTGTGAAGTGTTATCAGTCAGAAATTTTCCCTAGAAGTTATCAGAAGAAGGACAAGGCCGAGGTAACTACAAACCAATATTTTAAGTATAGGCTCTAGCTAAGCATGACTCAGAGAGGGCTCTCTCTATGTGTTTTAGCTTTGTTTGCTGAGATTTTAGGCTAGTTCTTAGAGTTCAGGGGGGTTTGGATTTGTATTGGAAGTTGGATGGTGGAATCCTTAAACGGATGGATAGAATGGTGTCTCTGGCTATTGGGCTATGGAGTCAAAGAAGGGTAGCAGGACTGGTATTAAATCATTAAAGGGAATGTTCAATGGGTAAGCTAGCAAAGTGAAACACAGGTTTTCAGGTCGAATGGATGAAATGATCTTAACTAGGGTGAGAGGGCACTTAAGAATCCTCAAACTAGGACTGAGAGGAGGAACAAAGGATGATCATGAGCAAAGGGCAGTTAAGAATCTTTTACTATAGACCAGAGGGAAACTATCTGAGCTAAGGAGCACTCAAGAATTCCTTAACTTAGACAATTTTAGCAGAAAAGATACAAAATACCTAATAGTCAAAACAGAGTGCAGTGAAGCAAGTTCTGAGATATCATTCCATATTAAGCACTTAGATTTCAGATACATTTAAGATTATGGAAAAAACTTTTAAATAAAAGTGACAATTCAAAAGAAGATACTTGTCTGTATTTTGCACTACACATGAATCCAGTGAAATGTCTTTTCTTTATTCAATAATCCAACTTGCTGGTCCAATAGTGGTATAATAGCTTATAGTCTTTGATCAAGAAAATTATAGAAATGTCTAAGAATCCACCCTACATACTTCGAATTGTGAAGTATTTATACAAAAACTTAATAAAAAATATCTCAAAACAACTTGAGATTTATTTTAGGGAATACAAATATCTTCTTGCAAGAAGATAGAGACAACGAATGAACTGTTTCTTGCTGATGGTTTTGGTCTAAAGTGTAAAAACCAAAATAAATCTCATTAGATTCCACTTAATTTAAAGTGTTATGAGGGAAATTTACTGGAATTGGACAACTGAGTGGGTTTTCCACGGTTAAATGCTTGGAATTGGGCGATTTTCACTGTAACTGGTAGTTGACAAAGGTTTTGCAGGGGTCTGTATGGCTCTGGTATGGATGGATGACTATGTCGGACTGTCAGCAGCTTCTGTGGAGAAATTATGGAGGTTTGTGAGATATTTCGGCAGTTTGCAGGAGTTGCAATGATGTTGTGATTTCTCAAAGGCAAACACGTGAAAAAAACAAAAAGAGGGGTAACCAGGCTTTTATAGGAAAACAATTAATTTTGGTGGGTTTTTACAAATGGATGAATAGTGGTGGTTTTCGGTTGGAAAGGGGAAGCAGTTTGGGAGGTCCAACGCACCGCTTTTGTGGTGAGGGTGTTATTCGGGAGGGGCCCCCTGTTGAAAAATGGCAACAAGAAATGTAAAAATAGAAGTGCTAAAAATAGCACTGCTAAAAATAACAGTTTGGGTACTAGTGCTGGATTGGGCAACAGGGAATGAAAAATGGAAGTACTAAAAATAACATTCTATTTTTAGCAGTTCAGGATGGATTCCTATTTTAGTCAGTCCCTGGACTAAAAATAGGAAGTAAAATTCAAATTTGATATTAACAACAGTTTGAAAATTAATTAATTAATTCATCTTGAGTTAATTAGTTAAGGAAAATCAAACTTGAAGTCTATGTGAGGACATGCAACAATTTATCTATTAATTGAGGAATTTATCCATCAATTAAAGAGATAAGGATGAGTTCTAATTTGAGTTGTAATTAGTTGGCTCAGTTAACTGAGCCAAGTCCAGTTATATTCGATTTAAACAGTTTGTTTAAATTAATGTGAGTTCAGTTAGTTAATGCTTGCATGCATGTAACTGCTGCACTTCAGATAACTGAATATTCTCTCATAAATAACTCATGCATGTTAGTTCAGAGAAAGACCTAGTTGAGATCAGAGGAGGGACAATGTACTATTAGTTGGATGGATTTTTCCTATAAAGGAAAATCATCCAAGCAGAAGGATTAAGGTTCCTTGAGGATTGTGTAGTTTTACAGGGTGTGAGATCAGTGTTACACTTGGTAACAGGGGGATCACCCAGGAAAAATTGTGCAAGGAAATAGGATGCTTGGAGGGCAGAGGAGAAGGCTTAGGAGAAGTCTTGATTGCCTGTGAGCATATAAGAGGATTTCACTGAGAGCTCGCTAATTGTGAGAGCTAAGGCTTTGTGTAATCTTGATGTATTTCCACCTTCATTTGTGAGGATTGTACTGAGAGATGGCTAGCTGTGTGAGAGTTAAGGCTTTGTATAAATCCTATGTATGATAATATAGAGAGTGTGGTTTTAGGCTGAGGCTTTCCCCAGGTTATATCTTCTATGTTATGTGTGATTGATTCCTTCTTATCAGTTATATGTGTTCTTATTGATGTTGCTAATATTCGATTAAGCTTCCGCTAAATTGGTTGTAGAAGTAGATCAAGTATTTTGCTTTAGTATATTGCATTATCAGGTGATCTACAGGTGGGAATTTCTACACCACCCGATTCCATTCAGCGCTTGACACGTAGCGTCGGGGGCCAAGGGGAAAACTGCCTCATCGGGCGGGTAAAGGGCAGACATTGGGTCGGCCTGATATGGATGAGAAGCATTGGATGTAAAGGAGGGACGATCAACGGTGGTCGGGAGATGGGAGTTGCGCATTGATTTAACCATAAAGTTTCCGGGAGGGCCCATGGGTCTAATCACGGTGGTATGAGATTATCTTAACCTTTAATCTCATCGGGGCGCTCTAATGTGGGATTAATGGCTAAGACGAGGTTATTAATATATTTTTATGGGATATGGGTAGTAATATAGTTTATAATTAAACTAAGGGGTGGGGTTAATTTATACACAGGAATTAAATATATACGGGAAATTGTTTTTTTCGGGGATTTTTGTATATATTAATAAAAGTTAGTATAAATTTAAATGAGCGGCGGGGGGGTGCTTGACTTAGGATAAATGTTACATGGTGGGTTTTTTAATGTAGAACATGTTTGTTATGGTTTTTCCCTAGGCAAAAGACTTAACATTAGGAAAAGGGTTTTTGTGGGGTGGGGAGATGAATGAATTGCAAGGGGTTTTTAACACCTTTGTTTCTTAAGTCATCAAGCCGAGGGTTTGGTCCCTCCAGAAGTCAGAGAAATGTTCTGAGCCTCTTTAACTTAAGGAGCTAAAGATATTAATCTTTTATTATGAAGGGGAAGTTAATGACTGATGTAGGGGTTAAAATGAAATATAGGGATGTTAAATGAATCATGTTGTGAGCCATTGTCTTTGCTTATGTACCACTTATGCCTATTTAAAAGATGCATTTGGAAAAATATCATAAGTGCCTTTCATGTAATCACAAGATATTTCTGCAACCTTTCTACTACTTACCCACTTATTCATCCTACCATTTTCTCTTCACTTTATTTGGGTGTATTTAGGCTAGCAAACCCTTATCAATATTTTTCTTTTCTTTACAAAATAAACTATCTAAGTCTAACCTATATCATCCAAGGGCTCAGATTAAACAGTTGAGCTCCTTCTATTTACTCTACCTATCTGATTATCTGCCAAGATTACACTGTTTGGTCATATTTTATTCTCTAGCTATAAACATAAAATTGAAAACATGACATAGCCAAGTTTAAATATTTTGATTATTCATGGATTGTGGCATAAGTAACAAGCTGCACACAATCATTTATTAAGCATAAAGAGTAAATAGTAGTGGCATTTTGACATGCACACTTTCCATGGTTTCTTTTGTCTTTTGGGGTTCATATATTTCATTTTTTGGACCTATTTTCATTCTTTTTGTCCTTTGATTATTCTTTTAGGACATACCCTCTTTACAATTTTTTTTTTTTTTTTTTTTTTTTAATATGGAAAACATTTGCAGAAAGCAAAGGTATGTACAATATTACAAGGCTTAATCTCAGTCAATCAAAATTATGATTCCTATTGGTATAGGAACCTAACACGAAGCACGAGAGGAAAGCAAGGCATTTCATTATGCCTGGCTCGTGTTGTTAATTGTACCAGTTGCATGGAGACTACCGAAGGATAGTCAGTTCCCTCCGCAGGATGAGGATTTAGAGGAGGCAACAAAGTTCGCTTCATTATGGGTAACGAAGGATCCGGAGAGGATCAGAGAGTCAAAAGTATTCTGGATATTGGTCAAGATGGACCTCGGTACAATGATAAGTTAGAGGCCAAGGTTGTCTCCAACCTTGTCTGAGCAGTTGCGGGCCTTTGCGGAATTTAAGGCCAATTTTCATAATGTATCTATTCATGCAATGCGAGACCCTAAGAAGATATGGCACAAGTTGCCATACCTAGTAACAGAGCCTGATGTACAGGAGATTTTGGGGTCACGACCAGTAGAGTGGCGAAAAACCACAGATATTGACGTAGGTACCAGTAAAGGAGGAGAAAACAAGCAGCAGCACGAGAGTTGGACAAGAAGAAGAAGAAATAAGTCACTACTAAAGCAGCTACTACTAAGGCAACTATTGATAAAGAGTGCGCTGCAAAAGAGGACACAGTAGAAGTCGAAGCATCGACTTCCCAACATACTAAAGAGGAGGAACAATCCGAGCTAGAAGGAGGCGGGGGTGATGAGCATAGCACTCCCTTTAGGCTGACAAAGTGATAAAATGAGACAAGTACCAGACCCAGGAAGAAGAAAAAACTAGACAAACAGGCACACGTAGATCCAATGGTCCTCACTGAAGGGGACTTGGATGAGAACGGGGACAAGGTCCGAGATACGACAACGGAACTGTGGAAACAATTTGAGAAATAGTACATGCAGATGCTCGGGAGCGTCTAGAAGGATCGGTGCGAGTTGCAGATTCAAGCAGTTAGAATTCAGGCGAGCGTGGGACAAGCGAGTGGGGTTCAAGAGAACCTGCAGCGTGCGAGTGAGAGCGTAATGGAAACAGAACGGATTCTAGACCTCAGAGTAATTTCCTTTCCAGAAGGGACATTACACGTAGAATCATAGGAAGATAATGCTCAGCTCAGAAAGGTCAAGGGTGTGGGTATGAATTTAGCCATGCTGCCCCTTTAGACCCTCCACGCACTTCATCAAGGGGTCTTAGATGAGCTTCAGATCAGAGAACAATGCGCGCTATTGGTGATTAGTTAAGTTAAAATGAACAATGAGAAGATCTTCGCTAAAAAGTTTCAGGGTCTTAAGGAAAAAGAAGAGCTAGCAGCGCGAAGCCATAGCCTAGAAGCAATAATTACACAAGCATGTAATTTAGTACTGGAGCTACACATTCCAGAGGATGCGACCACTTCAACAAAGGTTTGGAAATTGGCCACTGCAGTGTGAAAGTCAAAGGAGGAGGTAGGTGGAGTTACTTTTGATTTTCAGATGAAGGTCTCAAAACTACAATTGAAACTACAACCAACTACTCCACCAGAGGTCAGGGAGCAGCGCGGCGCAACCATCCGATAACACATGTCTAGCTTGGATAGTGCAGTAAAGGGTTGTAATTACCTCTTTGAAAATGCAATGGAGCTATGGACCATTTTCTAGGAGGACTCAAAACTTGCATAGATTAGGTACAAAGATCAGAGGGGACAATATAAAGTGGATGAGATGGGGGGGGACTGTGCGCACTTTAGTGCCAGTCTAGTGCTTTGTGCACTTACAAGAAATGAAGGTGCTGTAGGCACAGGTTGAGGAGATGCAACACACAGAACACGTTTTTAAGGCTCAGATTCAACCATGGATAGAGGAAGAAAGCCAAATTACTCTGTCTATCCAAAATAAGCTAAAGACTTTCCATGAGACACAAAGGACCATGCGCCTCGCGATGGAGGGGCCAACTACAGAGGAGCCGGTCGAAGAAGTGCAGCAGACCGCCGTATAGAGCATAATGGACCTTGAAGTTTTGAAGATAGAGTTTAGTGACTCCTCCATAAAGTGGAGAAACCAGCTGAGTGACTCGAGGGTAAGTCACCATATTTGTGTTGGGGGCCTGTTGGGATGGGGTCCCTGGGGTCAAATTTTTTCAGTTAAGTCAATTTTTGTAATAGTTTTTGTGAACAAATGTAAAGTCTCTGTGAAATGTGGAAGCGGAGCGTGAAGATAAGTAAGAGTCAAAGGGGCATTAGTCCCTTGTATGGGTAGGTGATAGGATGGTTTTGAGACTCACCCATGGTCCACGAGCCATGGTATTGTAATGAAGAGGATATATATAGTTGAGTCATAGTGAGTCTAAGGAATAAATTCTGATAGAGAATCATTATAAGGGCAAGGTGCTAAGGTGGGAAAAGTCTATTTCCTATACTTAGGTGAAATGGGAAGGCTCCTATAGCTGAGTGCGCGGAGACATTGGTAAGTTTGCAGATGAGCGTGCGGGTCCCTACAGTTGCGTGCACAAGGATAAGAAGTCTGTATTTGAACATTTACATCTTAATAAAGACTGTTTTGAGCCAAATTTTTGCATATGTGCCTTGTTTATTTATTTTTGTTAATTATATATATATCTTCGCTCGGTGATCTGTTTTATATGAATTAATGCTTAATTTTTGCGCGAAACGGATAGATCTGTAATATTTATGCATAATAAGTATAATTAACCACCTTCGCGGAGCTTAGGAAGTTGTTAAATAGATATAATGTAGTTAACTACTCGGAAAGAATAGATCTTCGCGAAGGCATATCTAGGTCATAAAGGATTCAAAATATACATTTTATTGTGCGAAAGTAGTGAATATGTATCTTTTATGCATGTCAAGTACAATCAAGTACCTTCGCGAAGGTCTAAAGGTCATTTCGATAGAGTTGAAGTAGTTGAAAATAGGAAGGACTAGATCTGTGTGAAGGCAGATCTAAGCTATAATATCCTGAAAGACCATCACACAGGCCTCTGGATGCAGAAAACTGGTTCTGGCATCCCCCATTCTTGCTTCGGTTTGGATTGCAGCCTGCATTATGTAGGCTGTTTCCAAAGGAGCCAATAGTTAGGTTTTTGTTGGTTGGCACGAATAATTCTGAACCTGGGTTAGGCCCCCTTAAGCCAACCACATGCACTAGTGCTAAATATTGTGGATCAAGACAAGGAGTTTGTAGTGTGTACGGATGATTGCAAGAGAGGATTTGGTGGAGTTCTCATGCAAGAAGGGTAGGTAGTGTGCTATGAGTCACAAAAATTGAATGAGAACGAGAAACACTATCCAACGCATGATCTTTTGCTAGTAGTGATTATGTTATGAAACTAGCTCACAAAAATATAGAAAAGAAAGATCAACGCCTTACAAATCAACCTCTTCGAGGGGGAAACCTCCTTTACATTACACAAATGAACAATTCTTCGATGATACAGATGAAAAGACATCCTTTCTATATATAGGAGTCTAAGGGGTCATAATGTAATCATAGTTGACATAACAATAATAATGTAAGGGCACAACAATAACAATAGTGGGCTTCTATGGGGCACAATAATAACAATATGGAACTACATGGGCACAAAAATATAATAAGGGGGTTGCACTAATAACAATAAGGGGTTACACTAGTAGTATAGGGACCTAACATTCCTCTCTCCTTCAAAAAGTGTTGTCCTCAACACTTGAGTAGTTCTCAATGCTTCTGTATAAAATTCTTGTCCTCCCATGTGGAATTTTCAGTGGGCAAGTTCTTTCACTAGATAAGATACATTAAAATTGATCGATTTTGTTGTTGTCAGGTTCTTGTTTCCATGAATTCTTCAGGTTCCAATATGATTTTTATTTCCTCATCAAATTTTGACAATATTGTTTGAACTGGGAGCTTGTCACTTATTAACTTATTTAAGCATGAAACATGGAAAACTGGGGGCACTCGGGAAGATGCAGGAAGCTTCAACTTGTATGCCATAGTACCAATATTTTGCAGTGCCTTGTAAGGAACATAGTAATTTGGTGATAATTTATTATCCTTCTTAGCTTTCTTGAGGGACATTTGTTTGTATGGATGAATTCGTAAAAGTTCTTGGTCTCCCATATCAAAACTTCTTTCGCTGCAATGTTGGTCTGCCTATTGTTTCATTTGATGATGTTCCAAAGTGAGGTTATCCTTTAAGAGTTGGAGAACTTGTTGTTGTTGAGGGTCTACCTTAACACCTTCATGAGATAAAATATGACCCAAGTATTGCACCTCTTGTACTCTAAAGAAACATTTGGAGGTTTTTGCATATAATTGTTTCTCGTCCAATAGTCTTAGCACTCTATCAACATGTTCAACATGATCCTTCCAAAACTTGTTGTAGATTAGTATATCATCAAAAAAATACTAACACAAATTTTCGAAGGAAGGGTTTGAAAATGGAATTCATCAAACCTTGGAATGTAGAAGGTGCATTGGTAAGGCCAAAAGGCATGACCAAAAATTCATAATGATCCTCATGAGTTCTAAATGTTCTTTTCGGAATGTCTTCATTCTTCATTCTGATTTGATGATATCCCGCATGAAGGTATTACTTGCTGAAGTAAATTTCCTCATGCAATTCATCCAATAATTCATCAATGAGACGAATGGGAAATTTATCTTTAATAGTGAGCTTTTTGAGCTCTCTATAATCCAAACACATGTGCCATGATCCATTCTTCTTGTGCATCAATACTACTGGAGCAAAGAAAAAACTTTGACTAGGTTGAATTATACCAGCCTCTAGCATTTCTGCAACCATATGTTTAATTTCACTCTTTTGTACAAAAGGATATATGTAAGGCTTGATGTTTGGAGGAATAATTCCTGGAAAATGAATAGCATGATCATGATCACAAATAGGTGGGAGGCCTTTGGGAGTCTCAAATACCTTGGAATGATTGTCCAAGACTTTTTGGAGATCTGGAGAAATAGATGATTTCGACGTGGGAACCTCTAGCGAACATAATTGTGTAATTACGCCACATTCTTCTTCCTTTAGAAGATTTGTCATGCTATTAGAGCTGATTATCTTTCCTGGTTTCCCTACGATATCCCTTAATTCAACTTCTTTTCCTTCTGAAAATTTTTCAAGAAGAGTTCTTGAAAATTAAAAGTTATAGTTTTGAGGCTTCTGCGATCTTCATTTTGTGTAGTGATGTCTTCTGGAGTCATCACATTCATGATCTATTGTATCGACGTTTCGAACCAACCTCTGTGGTTCATCATCAAGATCAGATGTGTGAACGTTATCGTACCCAAAGATTGTAGCCATTAGACTCATAGTACAACATCAACTCCACCCATTGGAATGGAAAGCATTGGACTATTCAAAACACATTCTCCCATGGATAGCTTGATATTATAACACTTTCCAGAGAAATTTATGGTTCTTCCATTTGTAACCAACACTTGACACTCTGGTGCTGGATATAGGAAGCAATTCAATTCCTTCACTATCTTACAATGAATAAAATTATGGGTACTGCCCGAATCAATCAACACTATTACCTTTTTATTCTTGATATGTCCTTCTATCTTGATAGTTTGACAAGTGGTAATTCCTGCCAATACATTGCAATATATGGTCGAATTCATTTCTTGATGCTTGATGTGATCTTTCACTTCTTGAATCTTTTTCTTCTTGATATGTCCTTCTATCTTGAGAGTTTGAGAAGTGGTAATTCATGCCAATGCTTTACAAGATGTGATCGGATTCATTTCTTCTTTCTCTGGGGTTGGTTCCTGGTGTATATCCTCTTCTTTTGATGTTTCTTGATCCTTTTCTTCCTCCTCTTCACAATCTATGTAAAATAATTTCTTCTCAACACACTTATGACCTTTAGTGTATTTACTATCACAAATGTAACAAAGCCCTTTTTCTCTTTTTTCTTCCAATTGTTGTGGTGTAAACCTTGTAGGTTGTGGAAGGCTAGGAGCAAAAACACTTCCATATTTATAGTTGTGAGTGGTAGGATTCCTTGTTTCCATAATTCCACCTTCAATTTTCTTGCCAACTTGAATGCCTTCTCTAATGAATCAGGTTCCCAAAGATGAACCTCATGTTGAATGTTATCCTTTACAGTCCCTATGAAGACATCAATCCTTCCCTTATATGGAATATCTTTTATACTTATATTTAATTTTTGGAAGTCCTCAATGTGCTCTTCCATTGAACCCTTTTGTTTGAGATTTATCAATTGGATAAAGAAGGTGTTTCTCTTTGTATCCTCATAATGTGCTATCATTTCCTCTATGAAAATTGACCAAGTGACAAGTGGTGTACGAGAACAAATCCCTTTATACCATAAAAATTGATTCGGTTCTAAATATAAAGATGCAATACGTACCTTTTGTAACATTTGTACATCATGTAGATCAAAATATTGTTCCATCTATAGTATCCAATTTACCGGATCATTGCCATCAAACTTCCTCATATCGCCTTTTCTTGATTTTGGGTCATCCAGGATATCAGAAGACGTTGACGGTGTTGAAGAAATTATACTATTGGATGAATCTGAAGAATGAAGTGGCGGAGTTTGTGGCTAGATGTTTAGATTGTCAGCAGGTCAAGGCGGAATGTAAGCATCTAGGTGGTTTACTATAGCCTATAGTGATTCCAGAATGGAAATGGGAGGTCATTCCCGTGGATTTCATCATAGGTCTTTCGAGGAAAGTGAGGCAGCATGATTCTATTATGGCCGTGGTTGAAAAATTGAGAAAGGTAGCTCACTTCATTCTAGTAAAGACTACATATTGATCTAGTGAGGTAGTATAGGTTTTCATCAGAGAGATAGTGAGACTGCATGGTGTTCCAAAGAAGATTGTATAGGACATGGATGCAAAGTTCACTTCCAAGTTTTGGAAGTAGCTATTTGTAGGTTTGGGCACAAAGTTGGCCTTCATCACAAATTATCGTCCACAGACAGATGGATAGACAGAGAGGGTCAACAGGATCTAAGAGGATATGTTGAGGATGTACGTGAGGCACCAACAGAAGAAATGGGAGCAGTATCTTAAATTGGTTGAGTTCGCATACAATAATGGTTATCAAGAGTCATTAAGGATCAACCCTTTCGAGGCATTGTATGGACGGATTTGTAACACTCCCATCAGCTGGAGTGATCCATTGAACAAGGTACTTATTTGACCAAACTTGTTGGTAGACATGGAGCAGGAAATGTAGGTTATAAAGAAGAATATAAAGGTAGAAAAGGATAAACAAAAGAGTTATGCGGATCAACACAGGGTGTTCAAGGAATTTTAGGTTTTGGAGCATGTGTATTTGCACATCAAGCCCAAGAAAATCTCTTTGAGGATTGGTTCATGTGCCAAGTTGGCACCATGGTATTGTGGGCCTTTCGAGATCCTTGAGAAGATTGGACCAGTGGCATATCGAATTGCACTACCCCCAACAGTGAAATTCCATGATGTTTTCCATATTTCATTGCTTAAGAAGTATATAAAGGATGGCGATCATGTTATTGATTGGTCTGTATTGTAGTTGGAGCAAGAAGGAGATTTCCATCTGGAGCCTCAGTGCATATTGCAGTGGAAACATCTCATGATCAGGAAAAAATCCATAGAGAAAGTTAAAATGTAGTGGAAGCACTTTGGGCCTAAAGAAGCTACATGGGAGATGGCAGATCAGATGCGAGCCCTGTATCCTTCATTGTTTTCTAGTTGAGGCAAAACAGTTTTGGTTTAATGTTGGTATATGTTTGGCATATGTTTTGCTGATGTTTTGGTATATGTATGTATATGTATATGGATGTAAATATTTCCATGAGCTAAGTTATAAAGCTCCAATAAGCCGTATTGGTGTCATATTATTATGGTTGTTATATTGTCATGTTGTCATGATGTTTTTCTTTTAAGCAGGTCTTTCATTGTAAATATTACAATGAGCTAAGTTACAAAGCTCCATGGGCAGTATGTTTGGTTTTCAACGGTTTTTCTGAGGTCATGGTGTGGTTTAACGTCGAGGACAGTGTTCCCCAAGGGGAAGGGTTCTATAACAACCCTGGTGAAAATTTCATGTAATTAAGGTTAATAAAGGAAAAATAAGGCCATGGTTAAGGGACACTTATTCCAAGTTGAATGTTTGGAAAATATATCTTATTGGGTGTCACTAGATGTGTGTTTTGGCTAAGGAAAATTGGAAAAGGCTAAGGCAAAGGGATTAAAAGGAAAAAAGGAATTTTTGCCACATTAATTAATGAAAATAAAGGAAAATAGGAGAAAAGGAAGGTAAAAGGTCACAGGTTGCATGGGAGGAGGAAATTGAAGGAAAATAATGGAAAATGAATAAAATAGAGGCATCATTAATAAAAAGGATTTTGAAGATCAGTGGGCAAGCTTTTTCTAGCCTTTTATCAGCTCAAGTTTGGAGCTCTCTCATTATTCTCTCTCTCTCTTGCTCACTCTTGATCACTTAGAGTTTTCTTGGAGCACCCTAGCTTTGGATCAAGGAAGGAAAAGCAAGCAATGGGAAAGGAAGGAAACCAAGGATCAAGGAACAAGAGCAAGATCAAGCAGCTTCAACAGAAAAAAATGTAGGTAGCCTTTTGCATGTGTGATTTCCTAGCTAGTTTGGACATGCATGGATTTGCATGTTGGTGTATGGTTCTCTTACGACCGGTGGCATGGTTTTGTAAGGTTATGACAGTGGTTTCAGCCTAGCCTTGCCTTTTTCTAGATGCCATGGTGTTGGGATGTTTATTTCGGTTTTGATCTTTGGTTTGCTGGATTGGTTTCAGAATCTTGGGTGGAGGTGGTCTCAAGGTTCATTTCCCAAAGGCATAGGAATCCCTTGACTAGTTTTGGTGGGATACATGGCAAATCCTAATGGAGAAGTCTTGGTTTAGGGCGTAGTGATTCGAGATTGGATTGCGGTAATTCCTGAGAGACAAGGAGACGGAAAATTCCTCAAGGATAGTGATGGATTCCAAATGGCATTCCAAGTTCAGTTCAGTTGTGATCGGAGCATCGGTTTGGGTGTGATCAAGTTTTGGTGGTTTAACCTCTAGATTCCCCTGGTTGTTCTTGGATTGGTTTTTCTATGAGATCCCACATTCATGCTTGGAATATGGCACAGGGGTGACTGGATGAAAGAGAGATTTGGTTCAACCATGTCTATGGTCAGGTGGTTCAACCATGTCTATGGATTCAGAGTTTTATTGTGCTTTGATGCTATGTTGCTGCAGTGCTCATGTTAATCAAGTTTTAGGAGTTCGGTTTGAAATTATATGAAACGAGGCTCGCATGGAGGAAGTGAAGGCATGGAGGATTTGGGTATACTGTGATTGGCGGATTCAGGAGATGGAAGAGATTTCTCTATCCAATGGTGGTTGGATAATTCGACAGAAATTGGGCGAGGCTCATTGGTCGTGATAGTACCAGCATACTAGAGTCTGTAGAGTCATTTTTACAGTGTAATCGGCGAGGATCGTTGATCGTGGTGGCCTTCAGAAGATGGTAGTTCACAGATCTGTGAGATAAACATTTTCCTGTCTGATAGTGCCAACATACTATGAAAGAATTTGAGTCTTCCCGCTCATAGAAGTGAGTTGTTCCATGTATAATTTTCTTGATAAATTAATAGAAGAATTGAGTAGCTGAACAACAACATGGTGGTTTTTTGTCCGGGATAAGTTTTCCACCGAAAACAATTGTGTCTATTTGTGATTGCCTTCATGGTTTCTGAATTATTTTTTATGCACTAATTTCTAATTATGTGTTTCAGTTTATGCATGTTAAAGATTAAATAATAGGAGAAAAATTGTATAAGTATTCACACCATTGATTCACCCGCCCCCTCCCCCCCATCTCCAACCCCCTCCCCCTCTCAGTAGTGATCTAGTTTGCAACAAGAACAACTACCTCACCAAGAGTGGCTCTTTATGAGAGGAACTATGTGGACTTGCATTCATAAGTTTGGATTTTAAATGAAGAAGTACTACAATACTTGAGGAAAGCAATTTTGATTATCTTTTTTAATAGAAATTTATAATTTTTTTCTTTAGAAAAAAAGAAAGGAAGAAAAGACTAAATTAAAGTCCTTAAAAATTAAAGAACGAAACAATAATAATAATATAAATAATAAGCCACAATAATTGTAAAAATTTATAATAAAATAATAAGTTAACCTACATCTATCTTTGCCTTAAATAAATCTTTTAAAATTTGACATGCCTTTATGTTCCTTGTTTATTTTTATTTCTTTTAGACTTATTAAAACATTCTCGTTCAATTGTTAGATGTGTGTTAATAATGCTTATTAAAACATTCCCTTTCAATTGTTGGGTGTGTGTTTATGAAAACGCTTTAGTTTTCCCATAGTTTTGTAGTTTCAGTTATGGAATTACGGTTTGATTGAAAATTCATATTTAGTAGGATTTATATTGTATTTTAATATATTGTACAAAAATATAAAGAAAAAGACTTCTTGGTCTTTGGGTTTCCAAGTTAAAATTTATGTAAATTTGTGTGTGCCATTCTATTTTTTTTTGTTTTTATTAAGAATCTATTTGCAACAATTATTTGTACATAATTAAAACTTACATCAATATGATAAAAGTTTTGGTCTTGTAAAAAATCAAATTAAGACCTAGAAAATATTTTACAATATTTTTCTAATTTTCATTATCATATATTTATACTTGTAAATATCTATTTATAATAAGAACTTTATCACTTTTATTGGAAACTTAAGCACAAGAAAACATTTTCCTTAGTATAAATGAAAATTCCAACCTTCTCATTATGCCTCCCATTATTATAGATAGAAAAAACATTATACAACCTCCAATTCAAGGTGGCAAATTAAATTCAAAATGGCAAGTTAAACATGTTTATTTAATTTACTTCAATTTCATTTCCAACAAATGAATAACCATAAATCAATAAAAACACCTTTCATTTTGCTAAAAGTGACTTGCTCTTTACAAATTTAATTATTTTTTATTTTTTATTACCAAATAACATCATATATGAGCCCAACAACACTATAATAATTCAACAAATGAGTAGCTATAGCAAAAGTGGTTAGCTTTTTACAAATTTAATTATTTTTTTAATTTTATTATTAAAGAACATATTTAATATATGAGCCCAAAAACATTAATAATACACCGTTCGCTTTGGCAAAAGTGATTTTCTTTTTACAAATTTATTTATTTTTTAATTTTATTACCAAATAACATATTTAATATGAGTCTAAAGAACTAATAATATATTTCCTCAAACATAAGAACTTCATTTTTAAAATGCTTATACCCTTGAATCATTAGATTATTCAATAATAAATTAAAATGGTCTAGTAAGAAGCTAATGTGATTTTGGATTGCTCAAGTGAATGGAGAGTTAAGTAATCACCTTGACTTCAATTTAGTTACAGTTTGCTCTACAAAGATTAGGATGAATAGTAGAATATGTTTGTTTTACCCAAATAGTATGTACAAAACTGACAAATGACAAAGAATATGAAAGAATTAGCAAGTTGACATGTTTATGACTTTGTATATTTGTTATTCCTTGTTAATTGGTGGCAAATTTTCTCAAACAATGACAAGGAATTTCCATCAAATATAAGAAAGAATTACTATGAAAAAAAGAAGCATGTAAAATTGGCTAATCCTAAAATCTTTTAAAAATTGATGCTTTTATAAGGATATTTGTAAATGCCACTTTTGTTGGAAACTTAAGCTTTAAACTAAGATTTTTCTCTTTTTAGTGTAAATAGACGTTGTGGTACTCTTACTGTCTCTATTTTTTTTCCATCCTAATTTCATTTTGGATAGACACAACATAACCTCCTATAATTGTTTTCCATAGTAATTTCTTTTTAGACACAACATAACCTCCTGTAATTGTTTTCCATAGTAATTTCTTTTTATAGACACAAAATAACCTCCTAATCCCAAGTTAACATACTTATGCTTTTGTAAATGCTTGGAAGAATCATACTGGCAAGTTAACCTCCTTAACGTTTTGTCTATGCTTTTATTTGCTTGGATGAATAAGGATAAAGGGTTAGGTTTCAATTTTGTTGGTGACACTACTTCAATAAATCATTAAATTTCTCTTTGACAAAAATGGTTAGGTCATTATAATTATTTTGCATCTTTATTACTCAATATATTAGACCATTTCATTATGTGAAAGCAAGACAAACCATATCATAAAATAGACCATTTTAGTTATCAAATTTTAAGTGGAATAGAATGCAACTTATTATATTATGAAATATAACAAATTTGTAACAAATATTGACTTTTTTCCACAATGTCTAAACATAAGAAAATATTGTTCATATCATTACCTCATTAAATTGTTGAATAATGAACTAAAATGATATGTTGTGAAGTTAATGAGGCCTTTGTTTTAGTTTTAAAGTGGATGGAGAGCGATTACCAAGGCTTCATTTTAGCTATGTTTTGCTAACTTAAATAGTAGATTTCATTTGAGATATGGTTTCCTCCATTTAAAGGATACATTTGCCTAGTGTACCATGATACTTGGAAATTTAAACCTCAAAATTTCATGTATTATACCAGGTAACTTTTACCATGTAATATCAATTAAAAAAAACAATACAAAACCAATAAACTAATAAAAGAATATTGAAAAAAAAAACAGCTCTCGAGTATTCCAACAAAATAAAAATCAAATATCCAACACAAATTCTCTTTTCCTTACAAGTCAAAACACCAACATTCAATTTTCATATCTAAAATTAAGATACAATCTACCTTCTAAATCCTCATTATTCCACCCTAACAAAAGTGAAATAGATATAAAATATTTAAAGGCACACAATACAAATCCTCATTATTCCAACATAATAAAAGTGAAATAGATATAAAATATTTCAACACAAACTGTACTATTCCACTTCTAAATCTAGATTTGTAAGAACCAAAAACACCCATACACAACCAATAAAACAATATAAAAATTTAGAAAAAATGAAACAGCTCTAAAGTATTCCAACAACATAACGAAGTAGAATATCAACACAAATCCTCATTTCCTTGCTGCTCAAAACAACAGCATTCAATTCTCATATCTAAAATGGAGAGACAATCCACCTTCTAAATCCTCATTTCCTTGCTGCTCAAAACAACAGCATTCAATGGAGAGACAATCCACCTTCTAAATCCTGATTTGTAAGGGTGCTGTATCATCTTCTAACACGGTTAAAACAAAAAGAAAAAAGAGAAAATTATTTAATCAACTTCCTCAATTTTAGGCCCCGAGCCTGCAGCAGCAGAATAACCCTGTTCAGGAGAGCCAGCAGCTCCATAGGCTCCACCAGGTATATCAGCACCAGCGCCTTGGTACATCTTAGCAATGATAGGATTGCAAGTGTTCTCCAGCTCCTTCATCTTGTCATCAAACTCGTCAGCATCTGCAAGCTGGTTGTTATCGAGCCATTGGATAGTCTGTTCAAGGGCATCCTCAATCTTCTTTTTATCAGATGGATCTAACTTTGCCGCAATCTTATCATCTCGAATGGTATTCCTTACGCTGTAAGCATAGTTCTCCAAAGAGTTCTTGGCCTCTAACTTCTTCTTGTGCTCTTCATCTTCAGCCTTGTATGTCTCAGAATCACGAACCATCTTCTCAATCTCCTCCTTACTCAATCTACCCTTGTCATTTGTAATGGTGATTTTGTTTTTGTGACCAGTGGTTTTGTCCTCAGCAGAGACATTTAAAATACCATTGGCATCAATATCAAAGCACACAGTGATCTGGGGAACTCCTCTGGGAGCAGGGGGAATACCAGAAAGTTCAAATTTACCCAACAAGTTATTGTCCCTGGTTCGAGTTCGCTCACCCTCATACACTTGAATCAACACACCAGGCTGGTTGTCTGCGTAAGTAGAAAAGACTTGCTCCTTCTTTGTGGGGATGGTAGTATTCCTGGAGACGAGAACTGTCATAATCCCACCTGCAGTTTCTAGCCCTAATGAAAGGGGAGTAACATCTAGAAGCAACAGATCTTGCACTTTCTCACTGCCCTCTCCACTCAAAATAGCAGCTTGCACTGCAGCTCCGTATGCAACAGCCTCATCAGGGTTAATGCTCTTGCAAAGCTCCTTGCCATTGAAGAGGTCCTGCAACAAGGACTGAACCTTAGGGATCCTGGTAGACCCACCAACAAGAACCACATCATGGATTGAGCGTTTGTCCATCTTCGCATCCCGCAGGCATTTCTCAACAGGCTCCATGCACTTCCTGAACAAATCCATGTTCAACTCTTCAAATCTAGCCCTAGTAATAGTGGTATAGAAGTCAATACCTTCATATAGGGAATCAATCTCAATGGTGGTCTGGGCAGTTGATGAAAGGGTTCTCTTAGCTCTCTCACAGGAAGTTCTGAGTCTCCTGAGGGCTCTGGCATTACCACTAATGTCCTTCTTATGTTTTCTCTTAAACTCTTGTACAAAGTGGTTCACCAATCTATTATCAAAATCTTCACCACCCAAATGTGTATCACCAGCAGTGGCCTTCACTTCAAAAATACCATCTTCAATTGTGAGCAGAGACACATCAAAAGTACCTCCACCCAAATCAAAGATAAGAACATTCTTCTCACCAGAACTGCTAGCCTTCTTGTCAAGCCCATAGGCAATAGCAGCAGCAGTGGGCTCATTGATGATTCTCATAACATTCAAACCAGAGATTGCCCCTGCGTCCTTGGTTGCCTGCCTTTGAGAATCATTGAAGTATGCAGGAACAGTGACCACAGCATTCTTAACAGTGGTCCCGAGATAAGCTTCTGCAATCTCCTTCATCTTAGTTAAAACCATGGAAGAGATCTCTTCGGCTGCAAAATGCTTCTCCTCCCCTTTGTATGTTACAACGATGCTGGGCTTATCGCCAACCCCTGAAATGACCTTGAAAGGCCATAATTTCGCATCGCTCACAACGGAGGGATCAGAGAACCTCCTACCAATCAACCGCTTTGCATCTGCCATAACATAGAGAACTGATTTAGATTGAACACAAATGCAAATTCTACACAAACAGAAGAATCTTACAGCTGCAAATTCAAGCCTTCATATCAATCACCTTCAAAAAAACTATAAGCTGAATTATGTCCATCCCGGTTCATATTCGAGAATGAAAGGGGAATTAATATACAACAACTGAATCACATATACAGAAATAAGCAGTGGAATGAACTCCCTCAAAAGAGTGACAGAGATTACTAACCGAAAACAGTGTTGATAGGATTCATGGCGACCTGGTTCTTGGCAGCATCTCCGATGAGACGCTCTGTATCAGTAAAAGCGACATAGGAGGGAGTGGTTCGATTCCCCTGATCATTGGCGATGATTTCCACCCTGTCGTGCTGCCACACTCCCACACACGAGTACGTCGTCCCCAGATCGATTCCGATCGCTGCTCCCTCGCCCATATTGACACTCTCACACACAGAACGCAGAGAGGGAGTTAACTAAGGAAATTGGGCCGAGAGCGATCGAAACTGTAGACGAGTAATGCAGGCGAAGAAGCACGACTGGCGAAATGTTCAAAATAGTTGTTTCACACTTGAATCCCATTCCATTCCCTTCCCTTCCCTTGAGGATATTTTATAGTCGTAGAAATACTTTCAACTTAACTTCTCCCTTGGGATAAAGTAAAAAATAGGGGTTGGTTTTTCAACGAATTGCCCCTAAACCAATCCGTCATGGGTATTTATTGTGATACAGATCCCTTTTTTTTTTTCTTAGGCAAACTTTATTGGTCTGTAAACTTTATCTATCGGTTTTTATTGTTCTGTAAACCCATAAATTTATTTTTCTCCTTCCAGAAACTTCATTTACCATTTTTTTTTATTGTTATACTAACTTAAGTTTCTCGAAAGAGAAACTTTATTAACCGGACTTTGGGATATTATTATTATAACGGTTTTCATATTTCATATTATAAGTTTAATGTTCTAATTTTATAAATTTTAATTTGTGGGCAAAAAAATCAATCTTAAATCAATTTCAATCTAAAAAAATTCAATCTTAAAGCAATTTCAACCTAATTCCAGAAAAGTAAGTTTTAAATAATTGCCACACAAACCTAATTCACTTATTTAAAAAACTCCATTTAAAAGTTTTATTGTTGGATAACTGGAATTCTCTCCTTCAAGAAACTTCATCTATTAGGTTTTGGGATTTTATTGTTATGGTTTTTCCTTCAAGAAACTTCATCTATTAGGTTTTGGGATTTTATTGTTATGGTTTTCATTTTCCAACGTCATAATTTTAGTGCTACAACCTTAAAAGTTGAATTTCTAACAATGAAACGGGTATGTTAACCTCATAGGTTGTACCTTGATTAGTTATTATGAGATTTTTTTTATTAAAAACCCATATCCAAGTGTAATTGGTCTAAAAATATCTATTGTCTACTTTGGTCACCCACAAAAAAATTTCTCATAGAATCAACTATCTCCACAATGTGAAATTAAAAATCAGCCTTTTATTCAAGGGTCACCTTACTTTCTAATGAAGACAAGAAGAGGGAAGAAGTTATCCTTACATCCTCTATCTTTCCATGTTTCTATGAGAGGAAATTCTTGATGTGAGCAAAATTACAATTCTCTTTGGTTGTATGTATGCCCTCTTGGATCATATGTTGTTCTTGATTTCTTATAAATAAATAAAAATGCTTCTTATATTTGAAAAATAACTAATGTATTATTCATTTCTTTTGCATGTTATTTAGTGGGGAAGCACCCATGATTTTCTTATATGGATTCTTGTGAAGAGTATTTGTTTTCGAAATGAACAACTATGTTGTGTGATTCTCTAGTGTGCACATTGTTGGCATGGAGTGCTATGATTTCTTTGTGTGCTTTATGTTTACTATTTATGCATCCTTTACGTTTATTATGGGTGGGCTCCTCTGCATGTGTGACTACTCCACTAGACCAATGTGGTTGAACTCTTGGCTTCACATTGCTTATGATGGGCAAGATTCACATCTTTGGTTCAAGCCACAAGGTCCTCAACTATCATTAAGATAATGTGTGATTTTATATGGTTTTGAATACAACACATGTTACTTTATAAGGTAAGTCCTTTGTAAGAAGTTCCCATTGGTGCTTTTACAAATAACGCACATACACAAAAGAAAAAAATGGTTAGTAGTTGATAATAAATATATGATTTACAATGGAACTATATATTTATAGTCACAATGTGAAAGGGCGTGATCTATGATTCTTCATTATTATTACTAATGCTATATGATACAATTGTATTAATTATTAGTTATCATTCCTACATCTATACCTATATGTGTATGTCACTTTGTCTCCCCCTTCAAATGCTTCATCCTCAAAGTATAGATAAAAGGAATTAGTTTTTTCACCCAATGAAACCCAAGTGGAGAATCATCATTTATGGGCATCCATTTGCCAATGATTGAATATTTTGTTTTTCTTCAACACTGATAGTGGGAGGAAGTAAATAGTAGTCCTAGAGTATTAAGTACATGGTCACTCTCTACACCAAGGTATATTTCATTAGTTTTTATCCAGTTTGCACTAAAATAACAAGCTCTATGCTCTATAGCTCCCTACTCATGCTTGTATACCAAATAATAGATAACTTTTATATGATCAACAATTAGAATGAAATATTCACCACACTAAACATGGAGTGAAAGCATATCACCATGTATTCACATTCATATTGTAACTATCACAAAGTCTCCTCAATATCGTTCATCTATACAACTCAATATTTCCATTGATTCTTGCAAATAACTTTCCATTAAATGCGATGAGATTGTATAAAAAAATCTTGTTTCATTCTCACTACAAATGGAAAATGATCAAGTTGACTTGTTTTGATGGAAAATATGATAAGGATGTTCTTTATTTTGTTCAGTTGCAATTCTAATCCTTTCCAACACTTAACCCTTCAGGATAGTTGATTTGTTGATTTTAATAATAGTTCGCTTTAAGCATTGTTGCCAATTTCCATCATTTGTTGTTTCATCATTGTCACATTGCATATGAGAAAAATAAATTGTGCTAGGCAATTGTTCAGCTTGTTTTTCCCAAGGTTCATACTTAACAATGGAATCAACCTTCATTCTTTTCATTTTGTTATGTTCAGTTGACTTATCTCCCTCAAAATCCATTTCTAACCCACTATACGCTTTTGGTTAAGCCTTGAATTTGTTTCCATTACGCCATTGGTTCTTGGTTTTTTCAGATAAATTTGATTTAAATTCTGAAATTTCTTCATTGCTTGAGATAAAAAGACCAAATAACTTATCTTGACCTTCAATACCAATAATTGCACACCTATATTACCCTCGATTTTTGGTTTCTAATGCTTGAATGATAGAAAAAATGTTATTTTTCACCAACATTTGTCTAATTCAACATGGCATCAAAGATATTATCCTCATATGTAAAACACGATATTAAGAAGCTATGTAATATGGTAGCTACTCATATAAGACTGCACTATCTTTCTTAGTTGCTAGAAATTATTTATTTTTATTTTTTTGGTTAATTTTCATTGCTTTGACCATCTTGTTTATTATGCCCATATACTTTGACAACAGTTGAATTATCTTTCATTGTTGCACCAATCCCTTCAACAATAGCCTTCTTACTTAAAAAAGTCGAAAGTATGTGAGTAAAAAACCCATGTTGTAACTCATCAACTTTCATACCATTGATACCAATGTATTTTGTCTTTTGGAAGAATCTATCTCAATATCATATTTGAGTTTAGATGTTTTCTCTAAGAAGGGTTGTTTTCACTTTTCACCCACCACTGAATTTGTATTTTAAGTGTTACTCTAAAATTTCTCAAATCTTTGTCTTCATCTTGGAAACCCCTATTTGTGGTTCATTACTTTCCTTATCACAAACAACATTTGTACTATTTCCATTTCCATTTTATTTAGTAGTACAGTTGCAATTTTATACACAATATTATATGTCTCTTAATATAGATTTTATTTATTTTTGGTCAAGTAAGAATGGAGCTTTCTATTAACCGAACAAGTACATTACATATATTACAGGGTAAACCAAAATTCCTTTCGTATACCAAAAATGGTCCACATAACCTATCAGAAGCGTTATTTGCTTTAAACCTTTACAACGCGGAACCATTCACTCTATCGGAAAAAAGGATTACACAGGAAATACACAAAAGATCAGAATTAAAAAATAATACAACTACGACCATTAAAAGCGGCAGGTCCACACTTCCGGTGAAACGCCCTCCCACTGTGCTCACTGAACATCGATCTCCGATCGGCCTGAAAGCTGTCGTCCATCTCTTTCAATGATCCAACGACTAACGTTGAATCGCTAAATCGCATAACGGTGAATTGCAATTCCAACTCCACCTCCTTCCTCCAATCACCGATCAACCACTTGCACGACCAAACCTTCATCGTTGATCTACCCTTCGTGGATCCAACGATCCACGTTGATTTTGGGTGGACAAGTAGCACGAGGATTAACTGCCCGAAAAGTAGTTTCCTCTCTCCTCCTCGCTGCTATGTGTCGCTTGAAGAGTGGAATCGGAGGCCAACCTTGAAAAACTGGTTACCACTTAGACCCCACCCGAAATACCACTTGTGGTTCATGAAACCATTTGCGTGCGAATTAAGTTGTGTGCTCTTCCGCCAAGTGAATTAATTTGCGTGCTCTTCCGCCAAACAACAGGCAGGCAGTTTAGGGATCCCTATCCTCCCGCTTGTCTCCTGATCCTCTTCGATCTATCCTATCAATCCAATTCTCCCTATCTTTGGTAGCCTGATAGAGATAGTCCTCTAATAGTTTACCTGGGGGTAACAACTCCCAAACGTGCTGAGCATCCCTTTCCTTATTAGTCACTCCTTCATTCGCCAAATGATCAGCTAACATGTTAGCTTTTATTTTCACATGGACAAAGCTTACAGTTTTAAAAGTTTGCAGGTGGGTGTAGATACGGTGAAAGACCTACGATAGCCTCCAATGTTTCGACACTTTATCTGGTGATGTAACTGTTAACACCCAGGTGTTCCCTATGACTCCCAAGGGAATACGGCCGGGTAACCACTAACCAATCTTTGGATTACAGTTTCTAGCAAACTGAAATCAGAGAGGGCTCTCTCTTTATGATGTGTCTCTGTTTTGATAGTGTTTTAGGCTAGCTATTATGCTCAGGTTTTGGTTTATGTTTGGTTGAAGGACTTCTTTTAGTGCTTAAGATGTAGTGTTCAGACAGTAGTATATCATTGGGCAATGGAGTCTAGAGCTGTGAACTGTTTTGAAATGCTGGAGTGATGATTTCAGACTGCAGGCCTATTGGGTATCTCAAACAAAAAAATTTAAACTTAAGTGGTGATGTATGGTCAGCCAACAGAAAGCAATTAAGAATTCTCCATTAAGCTGGTGATGTGAAAGTGAAACATGTTGCTCAGGAGCAAACTTGAATTCCTGAAACAAAGGTCACTGTGAAAGATATATTCTGAAAGTGTAGCAATTAAGAATTACGCTTATCAAGATTATAGCTGAAGAAAACATTCATTAACAACATAGATTGAACTCAGGGTATTGCATGAATAAATCCTGAAGGTTATTCTTTTTCTTTGTTGCTAAATACTTAGAAATTAGAAACATATATGGATTGTAACAGATTGAAACACATAACAAAGAGAGTTACAGAAAAACTTATTGTATTGTGAGGTACACAGGAATCCTGCAGTTTTCAACAAACACCAGAACGCATTCAACACTCCAGAACTTTGAGAAATTCCATCACTTTGTTTATTAAACTCTGAAAAGATTACAGCATAAGAACTTCTTCAAGAGAAATCAACAACAACCCCTGCAAGCTTGTGCGAGGGGCAAATATATACAATCGGTTGTACAAAATATCTGAGTGCTAAGTTATCTCAGAAATGAATATGTTCACCAACTTTTCAAGATATTTAGATAAGAAAGTTATTACATCATTGAATACAAAGTAAATGCATCTTTATGCCTGTCAGAAGATATTTTGGCCTTTGGAGGCCACTGAGTCGGTTGGAGTGATATGCATTAATGCTGAGAAATGCGCTTTTGGAGCTGCTCTGCTGTAGCTTCTCGGCCTGGACACCTGTAGCTTCTCACCTTGCTTTGTTGGCCGTAAATTCTGCTGAGTTGGCTCAGCTTTAATCTTTAACGCATGCTGATTCTTTTAAACTGTCCTGTGTATGACAATTTGCATTTTCCATGAACAAAATTTATTGAATGGCTTCCTGTTTATAAAATCATCTGTATTGCCTTAGTCCACCATTCTTGTGTAGGTAGTTGATGCCTGAGAATTGCATCCATAGTCTCCTCTGCTTCTGTATATTTATAAAAATTGGGAGGCACTTCAAAGAGGTGTGTAATTTCATTCATTATAAAAAATAAACTTTCTACTCTGTTGTAGAGAGTCTGTCCTGTGGCTGGCCCTGTTTCCTCTGAGGTGCTGGGCTTCTCATTGATCTGACTTGTGGCAAATGTATTGACCCTCTTGGCATACTGCTCATGTGTGAACAGTCTCCCTGCGCTGTTCAGTAAGCTAGGGAGCCCTCTTTTTGTAATACCTGAAATTTGTCCATAAACCTGTTTACCTCAGTCTGCATGTCTTGGTTCTTCTCTCTAATGTCTGCACCAAGTTTCGCAGTGTAAGAACCCTCTTGATTAACTGAATGGTCTCAGTTCTGTTTGAAATCCCATGGTAGCCAACTGAGTACTTGTTCTATTGTTAAGCACATTATCATCCTGGTGGCCACTTCAGGCATGTTGCTTAGAGCCGCCCTTGATCTCTGAATTTCAGTCTGTGCTTTGGAATGAGCTCTAACTGCTCATGGATTGTTTCAATATACTGCCATTGGTCATTAATAGATTGTCCAATATTAGCCCACAACACTATTTTAAGCTCAGCCACAACCTTATCTAATTTGAGCTCATTCTCTAGCTCTTTGATCCTGTCTTTGAGGGCTTTTATCTCCCTGCCCTTTTCTGCCACAGACTGCTTGGATTTGTCATATCTATCATTTACTTTGGCCAATTTCTTCCTGGTCTCATTCAGCTCTGTCATTTGAGCTTCCAGGGCCTGAATCTCATTTCTTAGCTTTTGCATATCCAAGCTAGGGGCCTGCTCTGTTGTTGGTGGTGCTGAAGTAGATGGTGCTGCTTGTTCAGTCTGTTGAGGAGGAGGAATAGTAGTTGGAGCAGCTTCCTCAAGGTTAATGATTTGAGGAGGAGGCTGAGAGGTCTGACCTTCTTCTCTTTGTTTCAGAGTTGCTTGTAATGCTGCCTGTGCAGCCTCTGATTCTCCCAGCTTTTCTTGTGTCTGGATAAGCTGCTTATAGAGAGACACCAGCAAAGCTGTGGCATCTTGATCATGCCTTTGTTGAGCTACTTCATCTGTTTGAGGGTGAATTGTGGCTGGGAGTTTGATCTTTCTCCTTAAAGCTGCCATATCTGCATCCCTCAATTTTAATATTTCTTGTATGCCCTTGATATCTTTGGGATCATGCCCAATCTCAATAATTATATCTTCTAAGGACCTTATTCTGTTGTCCTTTGCTTGAGAGGATTCCCTTTCCAACTCAAGTTGGGCAGCTGTATTATTAAGGCTATTTTCTAGCTTGTAGTTATCCAATGTCTTGTCTGCCAAGGAAGCATAGACCATCTCACCTGTTTGTTTGTGCAATTCAATTTTATCCATTGGGTGGATGTCCTTGGCCAGGACCTCAAGATTGGTCCTTAGGTAATCTGAAGGGGACTGTGGCTGCAAAGTAGTTGGAAAGAAGTGACTCATGATCATCTTGCCCTCCTGGACATCATATGCAGACATTAGTCGCTGCTGGTTGGTGGGAGCCATTTTCAACAAATGGTTATATAGCTGTATCTTTATGGGCTCATTCCTTTTCTTTATTTCAATGAACTGCTGTTTAATGCTCAGTTCACCCTCTCTCTGCTGGCTAGAGGAGCTGACTTCTCCTCCCACTGTCCTCTCTTGTTCCTGTTGGAAGGAACTTGTAGATGCCTCCAAACTGGGCGGGCCCATACCCAAAGATTGCCCTATAGGCATCTCTTCCTCTGAAAGGGGATTCATCCTGTGCCTCTTCTCACCATGACTTATTGATGTAGTCAAGGGAGTCTCTCTATCCCTTTTCCTGCTTACATCCTCCTTTTGTGGAGTTTGGAGGACTGAGGTTTCATTAACAGCTTCTTGCCTAGGAGGTACTATGTTTTGAGCCTGCTGCTCAGTGAGAATTGGGGCCTCAACTGCCCCTTCTTGCTGTGTGGGCTGCTCTCTGTCATGCTGCCCTACTCTTTGCTGTGATTCCTGTTGTTGCTGTTGCTCTACCTGCTGCTGCACTTCTTCTTGCTGTTCCATCTCTTTATCTGTTTGGTCTTCAGTCATGGGAGGTGGTTGCTCTTGTTCCACCTGCTTTCCTTTGCCTTTGCTGCCTGTCTGTTGAGTGTCCATGGCAGCTTGCTAATGTGTTGTTGAAGAAGAGGCAGCTGCTCCAAGTTGCCTTTGATAAGATAAGGAAACCTGTCCACAAGTTTCCAAGTCAGCCTCTTTTTGCATATTCCTAGCCTCTCTCTCTAGTATCTGCTCTCTAGAGATTGGCTCTTCTAGAGTGCCCTCTTTCCAGCTTAAAGAATTTGCATACTTTTCAATATGAGGCAGCCTAACATGTGAATATTTACCCAATTTGTGTTTTATCCTCCTGAGGGAAATAAAATGATTACGGTCATAAGGTGACCATTTGAAACTGGTTTGCAATTTGAGGCCTGCTAGGATCATATCTGCCTCCTTCCATCCCTCCTCTCTTTTGTTGTACAAAAAAGGGCCTAGCTGGCTCCTTACCTTCAGTTGTACCTTCTTGTTTTTTCTTTGGAAATGGATGTAGTCAGCATTTCCAAACTGCCTGAAGTATTCTAGGGCAAACAATCTCATAGGGACATATCTTGGCAGCCTGTAAGGGTCCAATTCACAGCCATATACTCTGATCACTGTGTGGTGTTGGTAAAAATACCAATCACCAATGCTGTAGGATTTGGAGAGATGGAGAATTCTCTGCATGTCATCGGTTAACCTTGGAGGAGGGACACCATACAGCAATGTCATGGCTGGGTGAATGAACAGGTCTATAAATTCACAGTATGTGTATGGTGATTGAGAAACATTATGGAAAACTGAAGTCAAAACACACTGATCTTGGATTTCCCTCGGCATTAAGTTTCTTGAGGGGAATGGAGAAACTGTCTGGTTGATAAAACAAGAACAGTGGTAGATGTATGAGGTGTATCTGAACCCCTCTCCCTTGGTAGATTCATAAGTTGTTCATGTATCTTTTCTGCAATATAGGTGGCATAGTCATAGTGTATAGCTGGAGGCTTTCCAGGAGAAAACATGGATAGCATTGCCATTATAGTGTCATCAACATCCTCAATTCCCTTGTACCCCAGGGCATAGCTGATCAAATCCACTAGCATTCTGCCCAAGTCATTCAGGTAGTGATATCCAATAGGAGAGTTCTCATAGTTTCAGAGCTTGGCTGTACAAATAGCTGGTTAATTTTGATAATCTGGGCACTTGACAAGTTACTCCCTTCTTTATTAAATCCAACATGGAAAGAGGGGTCAATGGCCTTGCAGTATGGAAATGCAGCATCTCATTTATGGTTTCTGGGGTGATAAAGAACAAAACTGAGCCTGTAGGACAGCTCTCTGGCAAGGATCATAGCATTCCTGGCATTTATGGATCAAGTCTGGAAGGGCATTGACTTGAGGGAGGTTGTAGATGGGCAAATTTGAGTCCCAAATCCCTAAAATATCAGCTCCATTAAGGTGTTGAGCTTTCAATTCATTTAGCATGTGAATATTGAACTTGGAACCCATTGAAACCAATCTAACATCTGATAATCTACATCTCCCAGGGCTTTCCATGCTATCTCCCTTTGAGGGGCATTCAGAGGCTGGATATTCAGGGCTATTGGTGTCTCCATAGCTAATAAGGCTTCAGATTTGTATGTAAACTGGTTCTGAATGATCAGAGCAACTCGGAGGAGTTTCTTTAAAATGGAAGTGTGAATTTCAAGGAATAGAGGGCAAATGAACAGCTGCAGCAATTGAAATATTGCTTTGAAGTGTAAATAAGACCAATGTCTGGTATCAATCTGTCTCTTTTAGCAGGTATGTACAGTTTGGTGACTGGTTCGCAATTGCGCGAACAGAGTACAGTTTCTTATGAAAATGTGGCAAACAAGGCTCAGCTGGTGCTTTTCGACCTCACAGTTGCGAATGGGGCTAGACACAGGAATTTTACCGGCAATTATAAGTTTCGGTGTCTTTTAAGCTTTTTGAGGGAATTCACAGACAAATTAGGCGTATGAAGGATTTACAAGGTAAATACCTGGAAACAGCGAGCAACGGTCACGAATCTATGTAAAATGGCGCGCCGGAGGTCTCCAAATCGATTTCAGCAAGGTGGTGCAAGTTGGACGTGAAAAGACCATGCAGAGAAAGCAACAGCGAATTGGCAAAAAGTATGAAAAAATGCGAAAATTGGCCAACATATGGATTTTTGGCATATTGGCGCTTTTTTTGGATGACGTCATCAGGTGGGGTCAAGGTCGGATGACGTTAGCATGACGTCATCGGGTGATGTGGCGAGCTATGATTGGTCCACGGGGATAGTGAGGTGGCGGACATATCATGCGGGGCGGACGAAGGAGCTGATGCGGCGGCGGGGTGGCAGTGACATGGTCCTGACGCGGGCATGGCAAAACTGGTGGTAAACGAAAAAGCGGTAATGGTTTTCTCGGACCGCCTACCATACGGCGATGGTTTTGTCAGAGGGCAACCCGAGAAATTGTGAGGGCGACGCGTGGCAGGGGCCTGACGTCACCCTCTGACAGTTTCTCGGGTACTAAATGTCGGACGTCGGGCCCAACCCGATATGTATAATGGCCGTCCGATCAAAAGCGCTCGATCGGACGGTTGACGGGTCAGTGAAGTGATCGGTCAATACGGAAGGGGGGCGGGATTAAAATAATACTTCTTTCGGGATTTGTGCTCGGCGGACACCTCTGGGATGCGGTGGTTTGTAATGTTTTTCAATGTATTTTGAAAATAAAATAATATGCGCCGATACTTTGGATAAGTGCAAAAAGTGGGTTTTTGGTGTGTTATTTGCAAATGAAGCGGGTTATAGGTAAAAAGGGTTTTTTCCAGGTTTTCTTAGCAAATGAAGGTTTTAATGGGCCAAATGGATTCAGAAGAGGGGAGGGGGGTAAGACTTAGGTTTATCAAAGTGACCAGATGTCATTTTGATCCCTGACAGAGAAAATATGGCTATAATGCCAAGGGGAGGGATATTTATACAATGTTTGGGGTTTATACACCATGGTGTTATAATACTAGGGACAGGGTAACATAGGGGAATTATATAATAGAGTTAGGGTTAATATGGATGAAAAAGGGTGGATGAGGGGAGATACCACTAAGTTTGTTTGAAAAGAACTTAGCTTAGGGAGTAGAGCAAAATGAAAAGAGTTTTAGACAAGAAATGTGGCTTCTAATAGGACTAAGAACCACCATAAAACCACCAATTCTTCCATGAATCTCAGCTGATGAGGGATATTAGTAATGAATGGAAAGGGGATAAGTGGGAAGTTAGACCTGCTTCTTTGCTTTGCTGCAACCTGATAGAGAAGAAGGACTTCTCAACCATTGATTCTGCTTTGTGAAATAGGTTAGCACACCTCAATTGTAAGGAATGACACTTCTGCAACCCCAACTGCCTACCCATCTACTTGCCTAGCATTTTTTTGTTTCTTCTTGGAGGGTGCACTTAGGCTTGCAGACCCTTATTTGCCTTTTCTTTTCTTTGGCTTTTTTCTTTTGTTTTTCTATCTACTTCTACCCTTATTTCTTCCAAGGACCCAGATTAAGTTGGGAGCCTTTCTTCTCTACCTAAACTACTTGTCTGCCAAGATTAAACAGTTTGGACAGACTTCTTTCTCTATTCTACAACTGAAAATTTAAAAACATGGCATGATCCAGATTAGCTGTTGACCATTCATCAAAATTGAGTGCTCATCAAGCTATATACACACCTTGTGTCCCTTTGGATATGTGATCTTTGCATCATCAAAGCAGAGCATATTTGGACCTTTTCATTGCCAATCATGAAATATGAAACCTATTGATATAGGTAGCTAACAGTAACATTACATATTTTCTTGGCCGCTCTAATAATCAATTCTAAATCTGCTTCAATGATGACATTATGTGAATTTGAATCCACCAAGATTTCCAAGCATTTCTCTAGGGCCATGAGTTCCGCCATGTTATTAGTGGCCTTCCCCAAGTGGCCATGAAAGATCTTCTTTATTTGACCCTGTTCATCTCTTATAGCACCCCCAAAACCAGCTAACCCTGGGTTGCCCTTAGAAGCTCCGTCTATATTGACCTTTAAGAAACCATGTGGAGGAGGCTTCCAAATATTTATATCTGCATTTGTTTGGCTCACACCCTTGATTATGCCCTATGGGCTTATAGACTGGAGACCCAAATGAAGTAGAATACTTGCATCTTGGGGCAAAGGAGGGTCCTTAGAAGGTGTCCTCAACAAGCTACTAATTTCATAGTTTGTTGTCCTCGATCAAGTGTGGCTTGAGTTATTGGTTGTTTGTGTAACCGAGCCACCAGCCTATGACATGAGCAACATTAAATTATGGGGGTGGTGTGGCCACCCCCGTGCATGCAGAAGCATGCAAATTTATATTTATGTGTCTTCTCAAATGTTTAGTGGTGGTAACCAGAGGAGTGAGTGACAATACTAGTTGTGTCACTACCTTGTTGAGAGTTGGAATGTCACCATAGTTAGAAGGTTTTGGTTTATATTTCGGAAAATTGGCGACCTGAAAAGAGGCACGTGTTTTCAGTTGGTTTCGAAAGTTTGGCAGCCTACTATAGTGAGCGACCGTTAAGTGAATTAGACCTATAGAGTGCATTCCCATCACACTAGTGACACAACAACTTACATCGTGGACTAGAGAGGTTTTCCCACAGCTGTGAAATTCATACAACTTTTCTCACCGTTCTTCATTTGGAATTTCTATCTTAGTTACCGTACAGTAGATTTCATATACCTCAGTATACCAGGAAAAAGTGGGTTTACAGTGAAAATTTGTTTTATCTCATGTTGAATAAAACATATGTTGTTGATGGCTTCGTAAAGCGCCCTGCATGTCATGGAACCTTTGATGTTGGTGGACTTGGTTGTGTCCCTGGAAATGTCCTAAAGCTTCTTGAAGTATTCTTCCTTGGTCATTAATTTATCATTGATTACAAACAATGAAGGCAAACCCTTCTTGTTCAATGCATCAATCCTTGTGAAAAATCTGTTGACTGCTACTTCAAGAGTGTGACACTTCTATGTCAACTGCACTACTAAATTATTTTTGGTCAGAACTTTCTTCACCTCCAGAATAGTTTAAGTCAAGTCATCCACTCCTAGATCATCCAATTCATACCTATTTTTAGAATTAAGAAACTTTATAATGTTGTTGGTTGTAGCAGGCATCTCTCCTAGTTGAGCATTTATATTGGCAATTGTCTGCTTTTCCTTTTCCATCAACTCCTGCTAAAAAATAATTTGAATACATGGCCATATTTCATCCATCTCCTCAATGATGTTGTTCCATATAATTTCCTTGACATTACCCAGAGTGTGGCCAATGGAATACTCATCTGTTGAATTTTTCCATACTTCTATATGATTTTGAGCTCTCTGAAGCTCTGCTACATGAAAATTATTAGATTTCTTTTGATGAACCTCAAGAAGTTTCACTTGGTCATGTAGTTTCTTAATTTCTTCATTTTGTAGAGACATAGTTTTGACTGCATTGGCATGTTGATCTGTGGCATCTCCTGCACTTGTTGTAGCTGGTATGGTTGTAGGAATGACTGTGATATGAAGTGCTTCTAAAGTGGCAGTCTTTTTAGCAACTTTCTCTTTTTCCTTGATCAATTTCTCCATCTCTATCTCCATTTTCTTAAGTTGTTCAGTTTGCTCCATGACGAGTTTCATCATATATGAATTTTGAGTCTTTGTCTCTGCAATATCCTTAGCTAGAGGATCTTTAGTAGCTGGCAGTTTTAACTGCTTCCTCAATGCCACTATGTCCAAATTCTTCTTTTTGACTAGCTCCTGTTAGAGTCGGTCTAGTCATCCCTCCGTCAGAGATCATTTCTCTTATTGCATTTCATTTTTAGGTGTCTCCCTTGATTCACTCAACTGCATTCCACTCGGGGCATGCCATAATCTGACGGAAGTGTCTTGTCATTCATTATCCCTCATGCCTTATCATTGCTGGCTCAGGTTTGTTCATCAAAATCAAGTTTTAAAATCACTTACAGTCCTGTTTTAGTCTATTGATCTACCATGATTTAATTTTGGGCACATTTTTACTTGTTTTGGTAGATTCATTCACTAAAAGGTGAAAAACAACTGAATGAATCAATTTCCTTTCATATAGGGGCAAGTTGTTTCATTGCCTATTTTTCAGTTCCTTGTTTAGAATTGGTTGAAACAACTCCTAGAATGATGAGCTCGACCCCTAGAGGCATGGGAAGGAGTTAGGCTTGTCTATATCATGTAACTTCTCAGTCATTTTCAGGGTTGGATACTTGGGATTTCTTGGCACCCTATTGTACATTTCATTTCTGTAATTTTGGTAAAGGAAAGACCGGGGTTTTGCAGCACTTGTTGGGATCCATGTGGCTCTATGTTTTGATGGTGTGTTTCTCTATGTATTTGTAAGTTCACTGATATTTATGTGTATCATTTTCCCTTCTCTTTTCTTCTGCAATTAAACAAATGAGTGATTAAGGTAGAATTCATTGGACTACTATGCTCTGCCTGGATATTTTGTTTAATTCTTCATGTTTTCATCTGTTTGAGGAGGACTCTTGAGACCCTCTTGCCCTCCTTGGCTCCTCACTAGTCTGATCCACCCATTCATTCAATCCAAAGCACCAAAACTACTGCCTATCTTGCCCCTACCTGAACTCTGCAAAAATCTGGCCTCATCCCAGGAACCAAAATTTGCCTGTCCCTTTTTTTCAACAAAACCCCAAAAACTCAAATCAAAATTTTTCGCTTTATACCTAGCCTAAGATCAGTTGTTAAATCAGTCATCTCAAGCCCCATCGATTATCTTTCGCTGAGCTTGACCTGAAGAGAGCCCTCTCCTGTCCTCATAGGGCTAGCTACGAGGCTGAGCGTGGTTTGATGTGGACCTAGAACCTTGTCTTTTCAGCTTGAGGCAAATCTAGGCTCTAACATAGTGGTGACCATACTGGGGAAGAAAATGGTTTGCTTGTTGATGTAATTTGTTTTATAGCTACAGACGAAGCCTGAAGTTATGCTAGGTAGCCTTTGAAACGCTTTTGCTTTGCATTAGCGGAAGTAGATAAACGCTACTTCAGTCAATCTCCGGTCTAGCTTGTAAACATGACATCTAACTTGTTAATTGCCCTAGTACATGTATCAAGTTCAGGTCTGATTTTTGATGGCGGACAACAATTAGACATAAGAAGGCTGAAATCATTCACCTGGCGACTCCATTCACTGAAAAATCCAGAAATCAATGCTTCATGGTGACTCCACTGCAGGAAGATCAGTAGCTTTAAGATTTTCAAGATGAAAGGGGTTGCAAAAAGATACGCTCCCATGAGCCGAGATCACATTCCAGGTTTTCCAAATAAAATTACCAAGGTAGATTGGCAAAAGAATTTGCCTATGTTTAAAGATGATGATAGGAAGGATGTTACCTTACATCTGGTTAGATTTCACATACATATTCGCAAGTTGAAGGTTGATTTTCCTGAAGATTGCTTGATGAAGATATTCATGGCCAATCTGGAAGGTGAAGCCCGATCTTGGTATGAAAGTTTGCCGCCTGCTTGTATTTACTGTTTGAAGGATTTTCATACCATGTTCTTTGAAAGGTATAAAGAATATTATCCATCATTAAATTTAGTTCAGAACTGTTGCAAACATGCTTATAGTTTTATTGAAAGCCTTGAGAAATATTATAAAGATGATGACTTCATGGATGATGAGATCATGGAAGCCTTGTACGAGAATCCATTTCAACAACATGAAGAGAACCTAGAGGATTCCAATCAAGATGCTCAGGAAGCTTTGCAGCAGGATCAAGATCTTGGTACAATGGAAAATGATGAAAGAGAAGGTTTTGTTTCAGATCTGTCCATAGAGGAAGACGATATGCAGGAAAGTCGAGTTCCGATTTCAGAAGGTGATAAAGTCAAGTCAGCTATTTCAGATCTAGATTCAGATGGTGACGATCAAGAATACCTTGTGCTGAATCCCATGAAGGAGAGCTCTGTTGTTGAGATCATTCTTAGTTCATTAGAACACAACCTTCATGAGGAGGTAATCCAGTAGTCCATGAAAAACAGAATGAGATCTTTGTTCGAGTAAGTGATAAATCTTCTTTCAATAACTCAGTGATAAATGATAATCTGATTGCCATGTCATATGAAAACAATTACTGTTTGAGCAAAAGAAAACAAAAACATTATCTCCTTTGTCTGAAAATGAGATAGATCGACTCTTGAAAGGTTAAGTTACAGCCAAAGCTAATGCAGGTCTGTAGTGTGCACATGGTCAAGAAAGTGTTGGTGAAATTTATATTCCACTTTTGAAAATAATGATAGTCTTGAAATTAGCTTTATTGATCAGCAAACAGATAATATTTTCTTTCATGAAGATGATAAGGCTGTCATATTTGATGATCTTGAAGATTGTTTTCTGTTTAAGAATGACCTAGGCCATGAAGTTGAGGAATATGAACTTGAGAGAGACAATATGCCAGAATTTCTCATGGTCAAGGAACCTACAGGTAGCACTCAGATGGCAAAAGCACATAACTCTCCGTGCATTCCTATCCCTCGGAAATCAATTTTCTTTCAGATCAAAATGGAGGGAGTACTCGTATTTTTGCAGCTGGATCTCAAGATAAGCCAGTGCTTCAGGATTTTTAAGATCCCTTCGGCATTCTTCTGCAAGCATTAGAAAAGATAAATATTGCCTGGTTCATTATCATAAGCTTTGGTTTCAGTGGTTATTTTGAGTTTCCTACAAGTTCATCGTTCCGCCTGCTCGAGAAAAGTGAGAGCAGAAATTTGTTATGTAGCCATCTGCTGGATTGGTTACATTGGAAAGCTCACTACACATGATTGTACATATTTCATTAGTATGCAGCTGGTTGTCATCATGATTTGAAATCTTGATGGACTGCTGCCCTTCAATAAGCTTTGTAAGTTCTTGTTTTAGTTAAGTCAGTCATGAGTCATTTGTGAGTCAGTTTTTAGTCTTGTTGTTAAGTTAGTTTGTGTCGGTTTTCAGTCATGAATTTTAGCTTGAGTTTTTGACTCCATTGCCCAATGGCCGAAGACATTGTCTAGCTCTTCTAGAGATCTGCCGTTCTTGGCACCTCCCAGGAGCTACCATCCCCATTGGAGCCAATGTTAGAGTCGGTCTGGTCATCCCTCCATCAGAGATCATTTCTCTTATTGCATTTCATTTTTAGGTGTCTCGCTCGATTCACTCAGTTTCATTCCGCTAGGGGCATGCCATAATCTGACGGAAGGGTCTTGTCATTCATTATCCCTCATGCCTTATCATTGCTGGCTCAGGTCTGTTCATCAAAATCAAGTTTTAAAATCACCTATAGTCCTGTTTTAGTCTATTGATATACCATGATGTAATTTGATGACCATGATGTAATTTTGGGCACATTTTTACTTGTTTTGGTAGATTCATTCACTAAAAAGTGAAAATCAACTGGATGAATCAGTTTCCTTTCATATAGGGGCAAGTTGTTTCATTGCCTATTTTTCAGTTCCTTGTTTAGAATTGGTTGAAACAACTCCTAGAATGATGAGCTCAACCGCTAGAGGCATGGGAAGGAGTTAGGCTTGTCTATATCATGTAATTTCTCAGCCATTTTCAGGGTTGGATACTTGGGATTGCTTGGCACCCTATTGTACATTTCATTTTTACAATTTTGGCAAAGGAAAGACCAGGGTTTTGCAGCACTTTTTGGGATCCATGTGGCTCTATGTTTTGATGGTGTGTTTCTCTATGTATTTGTAAGTTCACTGATGTTTATGTGTATCATTTTCCCTTCTCTTGTTTTCTGCAATTAAACAAATGAGTGATTAAGGTAGAATTCATTGGACTGCTATGCTCTGCCTGGATATTTTGTTTAATTCTTCATGTTTTCATCTGTTTGAGGAGGACTCTTGAGACCCTCTTTCCCTCCTTGGATCCTCACCAGTCTGATCCACCCATTCATTCAATCCAAAGCATCAGAAATATTGCCTATCTTGCCCCTACCTGAACTCTGCAAAAATCTGGCCTCATCCCCGAACCCAAAATTTGCCTGTCCCTTTTTTTCAACAAAACCCCCAAAAACTCAAATCAAAAATTTGCACTTTATACCTAGCCTAAGATCAGTTGTTAAATCCGTCATCTCAAGCCCCATCGATTATCTTTCGCTGAGATTGACCCAGAGAGAGCCCTCTCCTGTCCTTGTAGGGCTAGCTACGAGGCTGAGCGTGGTTTGATGTGGACCTAGAACCTTGTCTTTTCAGCCTGAGGCAAATCTAGGCTCTAACAACTCCTATGAAGCATTGATGTTTGCAGGATCATAACTCAGTTTGATTACCAAATCCTCCAAGGTTTTAATCTTGGTGTCTTTGCAAGAGCATAAAATTTCTCTCGATCTTTAGCTATGACTGGACATTTTCTAGTGTGACCTGTAATTTGGACAAAGTCATGGCTATGTTAGTGACAGTAGAGAAAATCGTTTCCCCAAGTCTTCTTATGCATCTCCATTTGGTCAATGGGATGTATACCCTTGACATCAAACTCAAAAGATGTCTTTTTGTAGTCTGATGCTCCCTTGGGTTGAGGAAATTGTGCTTGAAGGAATGCCATCTGCATTTTCCCCTTCTCTAAGTCAAACGCTGACACCAGCTTGCTTTGGGCACTAGAAGTCTACTTCTAGAACTAGTTGTAAGTGTTAATCTTTAAGGATTCATTTCTAACTTTTATTTCCTTGAAGATATCCATTATTCTCTTCTCTACCTCACCTGAAGTAGATGTACTTGTTTTCATTATTTACTGTTGCCCTTGTCAAGTTGAAGAGGTAGTAGGAGACTGTGTAGACTGATCACCCACTAATGAAGAAACAAGTGGCTCATTATTGGTGATAATGGTATGTTGCTCTGAATCTTTGGTAAGGCTTAGTCTGGAACTAAGCTTAGCCTTATTTCTGTACATAATTATAAACCCCACACTAAAAATATCAGTCCCTAAAGGGGACTCTTCCTCTCTTCTCCTCTTGGTTGTCTTCTCCTGCATGGTAGGAGTCTACACTATTGATGATGAGACCTGTTGTTCTTCTGCCTCCTGTAAAGTGTTCTCAACCCACTCTAGCTAATTTTTGTATTTTTCAATTTCTGGCCTGGGTGTGTGAAAGTAAGGAGTAGACTTGGTTTCTATCCTTAGTTTAGAAATTATCCCTAATGGATCATAAGACCACGTAAAATTGAGATTGAACTGCATTTCCTTCAAAATCTTAGCTGCCTCTTCCCCTACTGCTCTGTTGTTGCAAATGAAAGGGCCAACCTGTCTTTTTATCTTAATCTGGGACTTTTTCTTGGTAGCAATGAAGTGGATTTCATCCATATTGATCATCTGCCTTATGTATTCTAAGGCAAAAATCCTCGTTGGGAGGAATTTTCGTAGCTTGTAAGGTGGGAGCTCACATCCAAATATCCTTATTTCTGAATAATTTTCATACAGGTACCAGTCCCCTGTCTGAACTTGATATGACAGTTGCAACACCCTTTTGATCTCTTGAATATTCTTCGGTTCTATTCTGTTGTAAATGAGACCTATTACTGGGTGAACAAACATCTCTGTAAATTGTTTATAAGTGTACTCTTTTTTCTCTTTCATGACCAAAGTAGTCTAAAATATGACTGACTGTTGGGTATCAAAGATACTAAGCTGCATCTGGTACTCAAATATCATGGCTGCCTACACAAATACATCCAGGAAGAGATGGAGTTCCTGAACATCTCCTCGCTCAGCACGGTGTACCGATACGCTGCCGAAATTGAGCAAAAGTTCAAACAAAAGAAATAGGACTTTGGATTTGCAAATCCGAAGCCCAAAGGAAAAAGCCAAGGCGGGTGGACCCAAGACAACCCGTTGAAGCCGCAAGGAAAGAACAATACCACGAAGTCGAAGAAGGAACAGGAAAGTGGTGTGAGTTCCACAAGGGTCCCACTGATAACACAAGTGAGTGTCGGACCAAGCAGTCGTTGGTGGCCGAGTTGAAGGCTTTTGAATCAGATGCATGTTTTGACCCTGAGCCAGAACTCGATAAGGGGAATGGAAAAGGGAAGCAGATCATTAATGCGGATCCTAGCGCCACTATTGCCACTGCCAAGATCCAGAAGAATGAGGCCGAAGACCCACAGGAGGGGGAACGTTTTTTCCACTCACAGATGTGGGTGAAGGGTTCGCCACTGCAATTCATTGTTGATAGTGGCAGCCAAAAGAACCTCATTTCAGTAGAGGTCGTGAAGCGGTTGGGCCTACCGACTACACCACACCCGTAGTCGTACAGTATTGGGTGGATTCACGAAGGACAAGATATTAAAGTTCTCCAATAGTGCCACCTTCCCTACAGCATCAAGCCCTTCACAGACGAGGTATTGTGTGATGTTACACCTCTGGATGTTTGCGATGTACTATTAGGCCAGCCGTACTTGTGGAGGCGACATGCTGTGTATGAGTCAAGGCCTCAAGATATCATTATTTCTTTGGATAATTCATTATACAGGATACCGGAGGTAGCCCCACCTACTGCCACCTCTTTGATCACTGCCAAGAAAGGCAGCAAGGTCATCTCCCAGACTAGGAAATTCATTTTCTGTCTGGTTCTCTCCCAAAGTAAGGGGAAGATCGTTGCTACATCCATGACCCCCGCAAAGGGTTCCTCCATACAGCAACAGCAAAGGGATACGATCATGAAAGAACACAGGAACAACTTCTCCTCACCCACAGGGGTACCACACAAGTTTCAGGTAGGCAACAAATTTTGGTTACATCTACAGAGAGAATGCCTTACCAGAACTCATCAGAAACTCAGACCACTTCGACATGGTCCTTACACCAGTACCAAGGCTACGGGCAACTGTCAGGCCATGCAGTAACTCCATTAGGCAGAAAAGATGATTCGATTTATTTCATTAGGTATGCTATTGATATATACAAAGGGTGTGACTACTCAGTTAATCTCCTGATGACTGTTCACATTCCTAATTTAACTATTTACATAAATTCACCCAATCGCAGAGGATTAGGTGTCAACATTCCCCCCCTTAATCTGAAGGGATGTTGGTGAGTCCAAGCATCGCTCTGAATCTTTCAAGCTTTTCTCTTCCAAACGCTTTGGTGAAGATGTCTGCAATTTGCTCATTTGTGGAACAATGACGGAGATGGATTGTTTTGGCCTCAACATGATGTCGGATCAGATGATATTTAGTATTGATGTGCTTTGTTCGATCATGGAACTTTGGGTTCTTGGCAAACTTTATTGCAGAGGTGTTGTCAATCATGAGTGGAGTTGCTTGTACTTGTTTTACCTGCAAATCTTCAAGACTTTTCCTGAACACACAATTTCTTTTGTTGCTTCAGCTGCTGCTGCCACGTATTCTGCTTCTGTTGTGGAATCTACTGGAACTGATTGTTTGTGTGATCTCCAGGAGACAGCTCCTGATCCAAGACTCATAGCATCCTGAAGTAGATACCCCAGTTTCTTTGTCTCCATCGAAGTCTGAATCAGAGTATCCAATCAAGCTGAAGTCGTCCACCTGTGTATACTTGATCCAAGGTCTTGAGTTCCCTTCAAGTACCTTAGAACTCTTTTGCAGCATACCAATGTCCCTCACAAGGCTTTTGCATAAACCTGGAGAGGATTCCAACAGCAAATGAAATGTCTGGTCTGGTAGTAGTGAGGTAGATGAGACTTCCTACAAGTTGTCTATACTTTGTTGCATCCTCAAATTCCTTTCCTTCAATAGATGTGAGCTTTAAGTTTTGTTCCATTGGAGTAGTAAGAGGATTGCACTCTGTCATGCCAAATTTGTTTAACAAATCTCCAATGTATTTCTTTTGAGAAAGAAATATGGACTTTGGATGTTGGGTTACTTCAATGCCAAGATAGTAATGAACATAGCCCAAATCAATCATTTCAAAACTTTTCCCCAATTCCTTCTTTATGGATGCAATGTAGCTTTGATTGTTCCCTATCATTAAAAGATCATCTACATATACCACAAGATATACAACTGTTTTGCCAACTTTCTTGACAAATAAAGTTGCATCATCAAGATCAAAATGATTGAAGTTGAGTTTCAGAAGATGCTCAGTTAGTTTTTCATACTAGGCTCGCGGTGCTTGTTTGAGGCCATACAAGGACTTCACAAGCTTGCATACTTTATGTTCATGTCCTTTCACAGCAAATCCTTCAGGTTGGGACATAAAAACATTCTCTTTTAGATATCCATTCAAGAAGGCAGTTTTTACATCCATTTGATGGACTTTCCATCCGTTCTGAGCTGCTAGTGCAAAGAGTGTCCGGATGTTGGCCCATTTTGCTGTGGGGGCAAAAAGTTTCCTCATAATCGACCCCTTCCTTCTGTGAAAAAACTTTTGCCACAAGCCTAGCTTTGTGCTTGTCAAGTGAGCCATCAACTTTGTACTTGTTCTTGTAGACCCACTTGCAGTCAATTGGTTTGGTTCCAAATGGAGGATCAACCAGCTTCTAAGTGCCATTCTTATGAGGGCATCATGCTCCTTTTGCATCACTTCTTTCCATTCATCATGAGAAGCAGCTTCTTTAAAGGAAGTTGGTTCAAAATCTGTAGACAAGTTCAATTCACAATCATAAGAAACATCCATATCAACAGGTGAATTAGAGTCATGTACCACGATCCTGTCTTCTTTCCTAGTAGTTGTATCGAATCTACAAAGTCAATTGACCATTTATCAAATGCTTGTAATGAAACCTGAGGTTTTAAGGGCAGTTCATCTCTTTGTGAAGGCTTTCCCGTCCTTTGACAAGCATCACATGATTACAAAATTCCTTAGAGTCTTTATGCATTGTCGGCCACCATAACCCTGTGTGCAGAATCTTCTGCGTGGTCGCTCTTCTTGCATGTGTCCTCCTGCAACTCCTCCATGTGCTTCGGCGAGGATACTAGTGTGCTTAAACTCCGGAACATATCGGTGAAATATTTCATATATTCCCATCTTATACAAATGTCCCACTATAACAGAGAAATCAACAGCGTGGGCCACCAATTCCTTCTTTTGTTGAGCAGAATACCCTTCCGGAACTATTCCAGAGTCAAAACTATATCTGCAAAATGATCATCTGCAATGTGCGAAGATAAAAGAGTTTGTGCCTCCATCAATCCTCTTCCAAATTGGTTGTTCTTCACTTGTCTCGATTTGGCGTAGGTGATCCAGTCCTGCGTTCAATCGTCCAGGCTTAATTATTACGTCAAAGTCATACTCTTGGAACAACAACAACCACCTACAGATTCCCCCCCCAACACAGGCTTGTTTATCAGGTACTTGAGAGCAGAGTGATCTGTGTACATTTTGAAATGTGCGCCCAACAAATAATGCTGAAACTTTCGCAATGCGTAGACCATCACCAACCCTTCACGCTCTGTAGTGGAATCATTGTTTTAAGATTTTGACAGTTTCCTACTGGAAAATGCTATTGGATTATCAATATCACCTTCGCCAGGCTGGGTCAATACCACACCCAATGCAATACATGAGGCATCTACATGCCTATGAAATTCTTTCTTCCAATCTAGAAATACTAAGATGGGCGTAGTCACCATCTTGTCCTTTAACACATCGAGACTTTGACACTGCTCATCCCAACAAAAAGTCGCATCTTTCTTTAACATTTTTTCCATCGGCACAGTTATCTGGGCATAAGACTTGATAAACTTCCTATAGTAGCCTGTGTGGCCCAACTTTGCGCACAACTACTTAACATTCTTGGGATCTCTAAGTTCACAATTACTGCTATCTTTGCGGGGTCCACCATCAATCGTGCTTGCATACTACCTTAGTATACCGGGAAAAAGTGGGTTTTACAGTGAAAATATGTTTTATCTCATGTTGAATAAAACATATGTTGTTGATGGCTTCGTAAAACGCCCTGCCTGTCATGAAACATTTGATGTTGGAGGACTTGGCTGTGTCCCTGGCAATGTCCTAAATCTTCCTGAAGTATTCTTCTTTGGTCATTAATTTATCATTTGATCACAAACAGTGAAGGTAGACCCTTTCTTGTTCAATGCATCAATCCTTGTGAAAAGTCTATTGACTACTACTTCAAGAGTGTGACACTTCTCTATCAACTACACTACTAAGTTATTTTTGGTCAGAACCTTCTTCACCTCCAGAATAGTTTCAGTCATTTCATCCACTCCTAGATCATCCAGTTCATACCTATTTTTATAATTTATAAACTTTATAATGATGTTGATTGTAGCAGGCATCTCTCCCAGTTGAGCATTTATATTTGAAATTGTCTCCTTTACCTTTTCCATCAACTCCTTCTGCTAAAAAATAATCTGGATACATGGCCATATTTCATCCATCTCCTTAATGATGTTGTTCCATATAATTTCCTTAACATTACCCAGAGTGTGGCCAATGGAAGACTCAACTGCTGACTTTTTCATACTTCTATATGATTTTTGAGCTCTCTTAAGCTCTGCTGCATGAAAAATCTCAGATTCCTTTTGAGGATCCTCAAGAAGTTTCACTTGGTCATGTAGTTTCTTAATTTCTTCATTCTGTATAGACATATTTTGGACTGCATTGGCCAGTTGATCTGTGGCATCTCCTGCACTTGTCGTAGCTGGTATGGCTATAAGAATGACTGTGATAGGAAGCGCTTCTAAAGGGGCAGTATTTTTAGAAGCTTTCTCCATTTCCTTGATCAATTTCTCCATCTCTGTATCCATTTTCTTAAGTTTTGCAGTCTGCTCCATGATGAGTTTCATCATATCTGCATTTTGAGTCTCTATCTCTGCAATATCCTTAGCTAGAGGATCTTCAGTAGCTGGCAGTTTTAATTGCTTCCTCAATTTTGCTATGTACAAATTCTTCTTTTTTACCAGCTCCTATGAAGCATTGATGTTTGCAGGATCATAACCCATTTGATTACCAAATCCTCCAAGGTTTAATCTTGGTGTCTTTGGCAAGAGACGAAAATTTCTCCATCTTTAGCTGTGACTGGAAATTTGCTAGTGTAACCTATAATTTGGACAAAGTCATGGTTGTCTTAATGAAAGTAGTGAAAATCATTTCCCCAATCTGATTATGCATCTCCATTTGGTCAATGGGATGTATATCCTTGACATCAAACTCAAAAGATGTATCTTTGTAGTCTGATGCTCCCTTGGCTAAGGAACTTGTGCCTGAAGGAATGCCATCTGCGTTTTTCCCCTTCTTTGATTCAAAGGCTGACAGCATCCTGCTTTGGGCTCTAGAAGTTTTCTTCCAGAACTGGTTGTAAGTTTTATATTCAAGGTTTCATTTCTAACTTTTATTTCCTTGAAGATATCCATTATGCTCTTCTCTGCCTCGCCTGAAGTAGATGTACCTATTTGCATATTTGTTGTTGCCCTTGTGAATTTTAAGAGGTAGTAGAAATGTGTAGACTTGTCACCCACTAATGAAGAAACAAGTGCTCATTACTGGTGATTATGTCTGCTGCTCTGAATCTTTGGTAAGGCTTAGACTGGAACTAAGCTTAGCCTTCTTTCCGTACATAATTTTAAAACCCCACACTGAAAATATCATTCCCTAAAGGGACTCTTCCTCTCTTCTCCTCTTGTTTTCTTCTCATGCATGGTAGGAGTCTGCACTGTTGATGATGATACCCGATGT